>JAODLD010000049.1:7944539-7967140 GCA_026781065.1 Mormyrops boulengeri
TAAATTGTAAGATGTTTTATTTCCTCCAAAGACATAGAAAATCACAAATAACCTGAAATTTTCCTTGGGTCTCAGGATGTTATAGTCAAGCTACGTATTAAGTGGCTTGTGTTATAGCGTTCTGGAGCATAACTGCATGGAAGCACCTGCCATGATGGCAATTAGGGAAGAGGAACAGAAGTCAGCTGCGGTATCCATGTATAATCATGTAGTGCTGATCGCTTCCAAGACTGGGCCGCCATTGTTTTGTCTGGATCACACGATGATGGATGAGAGCCAGACGTGCACGGGTACACGTCTCACAGCTGGGTCACTTTTTGTGATGAGGCGATGCCACGTGACACAGTGTTACAATAACATATCGCTCGATTTAAGGCTGTTTTATCGACATGATCCAGGCGGGGGCATCATCAAAAGGGATTAATCCCGCGTATGTCAGGGGACACTCTGCATTGCAGGTATTTTTTGCTCATTAACTTAAATGCGATGCATTAAACTGCCTTCACCTGCTCTGAGGCCGATGAAAATAACATTAGCTGCTATCCACTGGGCATATGGTCTGGCTTAAGCACAGTCTGTAGCCATAAAGTCGTTTGACATCACGATGGAGAGGTCAAACCTGAGACCGTTTTTAATTAAAGACGCTCTCCGCAATGGGTGGCTGTCTGCCGTCGGAAACTGATATGCAAATTGGCAGGAACAGTGCCCTCCTGAGATTCCACATCGATCCCATGACAACCTCTCCAGGCAATTAACGCGACCGCTCACAGTCAGCTAGCTACTCACGTGTACTTAATATAAAAAACATAATCCAGCCACGGGTCCTGCTCTCAGCAGCGGCAGTTTTAGATTTCTTCCTAGTTAAACAGCTGCAGAGATAGACAGGCAATTACATTAGCCTACTAATTGTTGAAGGCCAAAGAATAATGATGTGGATGAAGATGGCAAGCATTAGCTGTCTAAAACACTTCTGGCTCCTACCAACTTGCACAATTTTGAATTTTTTTTATTAGCTAAATATATCCATAACAGATTAGCAGAGACAGACACGCAGATAATATTGCTCTTCTGCTAGGCCAAAGGGCTACCGCATGGAGGGACAAGCAATCAACAAACATCCAAGCTTCTGGAATTTTTGAGCGTTGGAAAATTCCGTTTGAGACAGTTACGAGAATAGCTGCTGTTCAGGGAGCGTGTGACGCAGCGCGAAGAGGGTGCGCATGGAAAGCCGCTACAACCCTGCTGTTATCACTTTAGTGCAGAGATGAGAGTTTGTAAGGCAAGAACAAGGGCCACCGTCCCACTGTCCAGGGGCCACCTAAGAAGACAAAGACACAGGAACAGCTGGGACAGGATATAAATAAAGATCTGACTGAATGAGGACCATGGTGGATTAGTTTCTTTTAGTTTGTTGGTCAGCATGTAATACCTGTGGGAGAGTCTTGAAGTCTCATACTGTCGCCAGGACTGGGGGCTTGAATCCCACCTCTGATCTGTGCATCTAGAGTTTCCACCTTCTCCCCACGTCATACTAGTTTCCTGCTCCACGCTAATTGGCATTTATAAACTGCCCACAGAGTTTGATTGTGTGTTTATGTGTCCTGTGACGGACAGGCATCTTGTCCAGTGTAAACCCCGGCCTTCTACCCTATACTGCCTGGGATCTGCTCCAAGCCCAGCTTGACCTTGACCACTTATGTGGACTTCATGAGTTTTGGGAAAGTAATGGAAGTTTTCCATTGTAATAAATGAGGACTTAGTGAGATATGGTTCCTAATACTGTAGTATATGATGAGGAAGCCTGACTTTATGTTATTCGCGGTCTCGTCTCAAAAACAGCAAAAAACAGACTGAGTGAGTTTGGAAAATTAGGCTCTTCAGTTATACTAAACAAACACACACCTTTGACTGTAATGGTTTTTGTGTTGCATATTTCTCGCTGTGACACACTTTGGCGTCGCCCCCTCAGCCCTTAGGTCTGTACATACAGGCTCCCATGTATTACTAATGTCCTGACTTGCTTAATGTATTGCAGTAATCAGATCCCTATCTAACAATTGTAAAATGACACTGATGAAATGTGGCTGGAATATTCGGATTACCGCTCAACATCCGGCAGTGTTTAGTGAAAGTGTCACCATGCAGCACATTAGCCTTCATTACGCCTCATTATCTCACATGTCTTTTCTTGTGCTCTTTATGGGATAAATGAAATTATGGTCTTTTATTTAGTTAATCATTGATACACCAATGCAGATACTGCAGGTAGCAAATCTTCTGACTAATGATTGCTGTAATTAATGCACATATTACCTGATCTGCGTGACCCCAGTCTACATACCGGCTGTAATTGCTTAGATTCTGGCACTAAAAAGAAAGTTTGCCAAGTTTTTATGGTCAAGAAGCTTCAGAGACTCTACTGTTTGACATTCCTGCAAAATCATTTTGGTCCCAAGGCGCGCACTCTCGCTCTCTCTCTCCCTCTCTCTCCCCCTCTATCCCTCCATCCCTCTCTCCCTCTCTCACTTTCTCTCTCTCTGTCTCTCTCTCCCCCTACGTCCCTCTATCCCCCTCTCTTTCTCTCCCTCTCTCTCTCTCTCTCCCTCTCTCTGTCTCTCTCTATCTCCCTCCATCCCCCCCCCCCTCTCTCTCTCTGTGACTTATGGGAGGCAAAAGCCACTCTGTCAGATGGGGTGAAATTCAGCCATTTCCCCTGATGTCACCCCTCTGCGTCACTGACACACCCGCGCCTAGAGGGAACTGGTGCTGCATAAAACTTATCACACATCTGATGCGACTGTTCATATGTGACTGATGCATTTGATGGCTCGTCGGTTGTGTTTTTCGGAGATTTCCAGATATCAATACAATCTGTCCAGAATTCAAAACAAATATCCTTGTACAATATTATACTCTGCACTGCAATTCAACATATATAGGAGTCTGTTTAAAATATAAACATGCTTCATGTCGTATGTAATTGTACTTGTCAGATATAAATGCTATTTGAGCATAATAAGTTAAATAACATTCAATTATATTGTATAGTTTATTTGAAAATATGGCATGTGTTAGTCATATGAATGTGTAATAATACTTTGTTTTACAAATGTATTTATCTGGATGAATGACTGGTTGGGCTCTCATCATCTACCCCCTGGGAGAAAAGGCTAAGGTCAGCTGTCCTTGTATCTTAGCTGTGATTCTATTTACAGATACTTTTGTATGTTACTGCTGGTGTGTCCATCCGTGTTCTAACCACTTATCCTGATCAGGATGATGACGGGTTCTGCGGCCTATCCTAGGAAGTGTAGGGTATAAGGCTGGGGTAAATAATGGAATGCCACAGGACACACACACACACTCACACTCACACACACACTCACACCCCCAAAGGTGTTCCAGAACATTGCTACTCTCTCAGTCAGCATTGTCGCCCTATTCTAAGGTTTATTATTGTGTTTTTCAGTTTATTACACTAATGCTGGGGAATTATCATTATCAGCTAAATAGCTGCACAAATACTATATATGTGCCGCTATGACCTACATTGCATATTTGTCCAGCCTGTCTCTTATGTCACTATGCATTTTGTACTGCAGCTAAACACATAGGTTTGACATGGGTCACACATAAATAATGTAATTATGACAGCACCGTTACAATAGCTGTTGTGAATCCAACTAAGAATATCGATAGACAGAGAACAGTGCAGTATTGATTGAGTCAGCTGGGCTTTCATTCAGAACACTTAATGAGGAGAGGAAGTGTGAGTCCTATTTGTTTACGTAACTTTGTCTGCTGCCCCAGTGTTAACAGGCCCAAGGCAATAATTAGGTTACTGTTGCCAGTAAAGTAGGCCATGCGCATTACAGTCAATGACACACAAGCAGCAACTTCAATCTATCAGTCTTTCTGTTCAAAATCATCATTCGTATTTTATTCTTCAATTTTCTTGTGAGTTTATTAATTGCGAAGGAATATTGTAAAGTCCTTGTACTGGATAAGAAGTTGGAAGATGGATGAAAATTGCAATAAAAGAAATCTTTAGGAAAAGCAACAGCTTTTGTGGTTAACACTCATTTCACAAAAAAAAGTTTTACTAAAAATACAACTATGACGATAAGTACAATAAACATGTACGATAAAAATACATTTTAAAAATTAACCATTTTTGCCCTAGTATTTTATCAGACTTTTTTTTCTCTGCTACATTTTTAAGTAGCCATTGCTCATAACTCAATAAATTTTAATTCTAAAAACATTGTTATTTCCCGACACAGAAAGTTAACCAAGATTATCCCGCATGCTGTCGTAAGACAACAAGCAGGCCATTGTATTCACTACGGACGTTTGAAACATTCTGTCCTATTCATATGCCAGGAAATACAAAGCTGACTCACCTGGGCAGGCTACTGCGGTGCAGCTGTGAAGATATTCACTTTATACCTGATGCAGGTGGCGAGAAAGAGCCAGGATTGGCCAAAGATGTTTATTGCTGCAAAATCCCTCAAGACGCAGTTAATTGGTACTAACAGATGTGGTTGGGGTGAACCTTCCTGGCCTTAGTCATGCAAATCGTACCTTGCATGCAAGTCATTAAGTCCATTTCCATTCGCTATTAAAAGCGTAGCTCACAATAACACCTTTATTGTTTTTACAAAACTTCTGGTGTAGCACCTTCCTCAAAGATCCAAGAGCAGAGCCCCTTATAGGATTTGAATTATTACTCTTTCTTTATATGCAATCAGGAAGTCTAAATGCAATGGAATAAGGAGATCTAAACAAAACTGAGCAATAATAATAATGTTAGTCAGTCAATTTATGTGGGAGAAAAGTTATCCCCTTATAGAAGGACATTCTTTAAGTTATTCTTTGTCCATACCAGTGAGCATATTTTAGGATTCATGTGAACACCGTTACCTCACACCTCTGGAGACCAGGGTTTGAGACTCCACCCCGTCTGTGTGTGTGTGTGTTCTTTCTGTGTGTGTGTGTGTGTGTGTGTGTTTGCATTCTTCCTCTGTGTCATTCTGAAATTTCCTCCGGTTTCTCCCACAGTCTAAATTGAATTACAGCTTCCAGATTGTTCCTAGGTGTGAATGGTGGGTGTGTCCTGTGATGGGTTGGTGCCCCATCCTGGGTTATTCCCTGCCTTCTGCCCATAGCTTCTGGGATAGGCTCTGGACCCACATGACCCTTCACAGGACAAGTGGGTATAGAAAATGGATGGATGGCAAAAAGTGCCGGCAATAAGTATATGCAACATTATTGTGCTTTATTTAAATTTGTGGGAAAATGTACTCAGCTTTGTAATTCTCTCGGTGCCACTGAGCACATTTCATGCTTGTCCTTGATCATCCCAACTTAATATTAATCTGCACTATTACTGTATAAATGAGTCATAATATAGGCATAGTCAAACTATGTAGAGGGCTTTCACATTACTGCAAGTTTGGGAAGTTAGTTATCCTGGAAGAAAGCTAGGAAAAAATATTTCTAGTATGAGGAGTGTGTTGTGAGGAGTCTCAAGGGATGTTATATGTATTACAGGAATGTTAGGACTGCATCCTTAAAACAGCCATCATGCACTGTTGTGACAAGAAATATCTTCTTCTTCTTCTGTTCATGTTCTTCGCACAAACACAACATAATTCTTTTCTGAATATCCGAAATGTGAATGCCAAAGTATACAGGAACACAAGTTTTTAGCTCAGTTGATGAATCCATCCAAGCCAATTCACAATTTTACCCATTTATGCAGCTGGGCACTTCTCAGTCATGAGAAGACAGAGGGCAAAGTAGGCGAAATCAGCGAGGGCTTTGCTCAGAGGAACTGCAGCATGGCACAGTGGGGAATACGGAGACCCCCAAGCCGTAACCACTATACTATCTTCTTATGTTACCAACCCAGATTTGCATCAGCCATTACTGTAGCCACCGCAGACAGTACCTGCCCCTCTATGATCGTGGCCGTTCATCCACACAGTGCCCGGTTTGCCGTAAGGCATCCAAGACGCCAAGAGCAGCGTTTCCTGACCAGCCGCCGCATTTCCCATAGCAATCTGGCTGATCTGAAATGACTTATTTAGCCTTGGAAGGCCTCTGTAGCACGAACGCTTATTTTCTGCCTCCCCCCTCTTCCGATGAGCTCACCTTTTCAAAGCGGCGACGGCAGGCAGCTTACATCAGCGATGAGACTCAGCACCTCAAGGCTGGTCTCCGTGGCCTCCGATTGCCTCATTTTACAGTCACCCCAGGAAGACGTCATGACGAGGCCGAACCCCCCCACAGGGCACGGCGAGATGGTAGCGGCTTCATTCGCCATCATTGTCCTTATTAATTTTCCGTCCAAGTGGGCGGCTTCCTTAGGCTCTTCCTAGGAGTTTTTCCCTCCCATCTCTTTTAAATCTTTCCGTAGATTGAGTTCAATGCCGTCCTTGAAAATCCGTCCATTTCCTTTTCCTTTTTTAAATAACGAATATGAGCCCAATGTCCCTGAAAATGATGGAAAACGCAGATAATCTGGAATTACAGCTGGGGGGCTCTGTTACTATCACTATCGTCCGCATCCTCTTCACCGTAACAATATTCCCAGTAATAATAATAACACTCGCCCCCACTGGGGGACAGAAAAGAACCTGGTGATGTCGGGCTGCAGGAATTTTATTTGGGGTCACCAGAGGGGATAACAAAGGCAGCGGGGGGGGCGGGCGGCCATAGAAACAAAGGACAGATAAACAGACAGTGACCTCTGCCATATTAATTACAGCAATAATCTATTATTAATGTATTATTATTAATTACAATAATAATTTATCCATCCATGTTATATAACCGTACAGTCACAGTAATAATAATAATAATAATAATAATATCACCATTATAATACTTTGAAAACAGCCTGGAAGTACCTGAACACAAATATAGCACGATGTCACCAAGCTTCTCATTTTAATATTCAAATTTTGAAGAACTACATGCATGCCTTGCAGAATACATCAAAAGATTTATTAATTAAGCCACTTTTTTTACTTATCTTTTTTTCTCTCTTCATGAGAGTTTTGGCAAATCCATGATTTACTCAAATCACGGAATGGCAGAACGAGAGTATAATCATACTCATTACCATACTGTTTTACTGGAAAAACAAAAGAATTTTTCCTGTGACAAAAAAAAAAGATTTCCAGAGAAACGGACAGGACTGTCCACAGAAGGCTAAAGAGCATGACAGTTTCCCTCCTACTGAGAATCTCTCATTGGCTAAGCTGGCCGATGATGTCAGAGCAGCTGCTGCATAAAAGGCCCTGGTTCAGAGGCTCAAGGCACAGTCTGCTGACACGGCCACTCCAGCTGTGTGTTGCTGAATAATCACCAGAGGCTCCAAAGCTCGCCACCCGTCATGTGTAGAGGACTCTCCTTCCTGCCTGCTGTCTGCTTGGAGAGGTGCGTTTCTTTGTTTTTGCTCATGGAAATTTCCTGCGTGATTTCAAGGCGTGTCCATTTAACCTTTCACAGTGAATTGCTAAACTGCTGACTAATTCTTTAGCTAACAATATAGCAATATTAAGAACAGAGGAAGGATGTATACCCTGAATAGCACTTTTGAATTGATATTTATATTTTATATCTATAGTGCGATTTTTAGAAAGCATGTATCTATTGAAGTGACAGCTAGTAAATTTGTTGATGTAGTGATTGCTTGTAACATCTATTTGAATTCCTTTTTTTCAGAGCTAAAGAAGTCAAAGTACTGTTTTCCAGTTTTCTTCAAAGAGCAGCGAATCCTAGTTCTTTACACAAAACAGACAAACTAAGGTAAGGACATTCCATTACATAAGATATCTGTATAAACAATAAGGGCTGCCTTTATATCTACTGTTTCAGTGTTATCCCTCATCAAAATGCACTGAAATGCTCCTGCTCTAACATTTGCATGCAGTGTGCATGAGGAGATGTATTTGGAAATTGCATCTTGTCACAATGTGAATGTAACTGGCTGGTCTCTCCATCAGCTTGCCTACCTCAGACGAAATGAAATGGAGAGAATCCTTCGACAAACTGCTTGCCAGCCAAAGTAAGTGTGACCTCTGCCTCCCCCCCCCCCTCCCCCATCTTCACAGCAGGGAGATAGTGACATATCTTGAAGTCATTTCTAACCTCATACAGTAATGACGTGAACTTCGGCTAAATTAGAGGTGGATGGAGCATAATCAAGTTATGACACAGCTAATGGAGACCGTCATTTCCTGTGCGAGGGTCGAGGCTAGTGGCTCAGTCATGCATCCCCATGATAGCCTACGGTGGCAGAGAAAACAAGAAACCCTTTTGGGTTCATAAAACACCGGGCCTACCTGCAAACGTGAACTACACTTTTTTTTGTTAAACAGCCAAGCATAGAGGTATTATTTTCTACTGAATGTAGTCTTGCCATTGGTTAATGTACCAGATGATAATCTTTATTTGTTTATCATTGTTATTATTTTAACAGATGGTCTAGCAGCTTTTCAAGCTTTCTTGGTCACGGAGTTCAGTGAAGAGAATATCGCCTTCTACCTCGCTTGTGAGGACTACAAAAGCACAAAGTCGTCCGCCAAGTTACCGGCAAAAGCCAAGAAAATCTTTGAAGAATTTATCGAAAATGATGCACCAAGAGAAGTAAGTTAAGATTCACATAATGTTTTAGTCAGCCTTAATATCCCAGATAACAGGATACCTAAGGAGCCCTGCATTGGGATATGGCAGGTGCCAGGGGCTTAAACCCAACATTTTCCTGTCCTCTTTCCCAGGTTAATATTGACCATGAAACCAGAGATATAACTAAGAAGAACCTGGAGAAACCTACGCTGTCCTGCTTCAGCTTGGCACAGAATAAAATCTACACCCTCATGGAAAAGGACAGTTACCCACGCTTCCTGAAGTCCACGGCCTATCAGCAGCTGACTGGACGACTCGCAAACAAAATCACCCAGCAGGGAGAGCCGTGATGGGAAGACACAGTCGTGGAACCAAAGGACGGCGATTAATCTGAAGGATACAACACTGTGGCCAGCTGATGTCTGCCAGCGGTTCGAAAGAGACGTCAACGGAGCCCTGAGGCTGCTTGTTACCGAAACACAATGTGAAACGTCTCTTAAAAGGCCAATGAAGGAGAAAAGGAAACTGAGAAGAAACTCAGAATGGATGGACACTAGTTGAGTCACATATCATTCATGCTGAGCTTATCAATGCTGGAAAACATGACTGTTTTGCACAAAGCTAAATCGACAGAATGCTTATATCTTGAACATTTTACAGCAATTGCAAATGTTTTTAATGCTTATTTATTTATTTATTTATTTACCATGCAGTGCTCCAAAGAGATATCAGGCTACAAAATGTACTGTTTATGTGTGTGTTCGTTGAATTATTTTTGTACAAACTTGAAAAATAGCAAAAGCTATTAAAAAGTTGAAAATTCTCCCCTCTTGTGAAGTTTGGCTTTGAGACGCAGATGGTGCCACGATCTGGGGAAAGGCAGCGTATGGCAGACCCACTGGTGTGAGCTGGAAAGCAATCGACCAATGAAAAATGCCGGGGGGCGGCTTCAGGAATGTTTGCTTAAAGTCACACATCGCTGACATTTTATAACACTCACGCTTAATAAATCATACGTCTAGGTGTATATTGTAAGGTCCACAAGATAGCCCCTTTTAGTGGAGATCCCAGTTTGTCTTGGAAATGGTATTTATGAACACCCCGTGTCACTCACAAACATATACACAGGTGATATATGTACACTGATGTTCAGGCCAGTTGTCTCTTTCATGAACGCAAGGTACTATGGGAAATAACACTAAACACTATTATTTAGAATAATCCCTTTAATTTAATCCAAACAAATTCTATGAAAGTATTTGTCAACCCGGTCCACATTTTTGCTCCCTTCGGATCAGGGAGCTGGGAGAGAGCAAAAGCGTGGCCCGTCTGGGGGGTCCCCATGAACCGGGTTGAGAAACGCTGTTCTATAAGCCCCATCAGTTAGGCAACAGCTAAAAAAATACACCAGTCTGTCGCTGCTGGTCAGTATGCAGGCAATTACAGCCTTACACGTCACGCCAGTGTTCTCCATACCAGACCATATACATCTGCTATCTGTAGGTTCAATGACTCATCCCAGCCACAGAGCAATGGTGTTTGGTCCACTCAAGCATTGATCTTCAAGCGATGCCTGTATCTCTTGTCAGTAAAAAGAAAATACATGTAACAAAAGCACCTAGGGGCTAGGTCTTCGATAAAAATAAGTTAAATGTAAAAAATAAGAATAAATATGTCCATGTTAATAGGTGTTGATCTTTGGTAATCTTTTTTATTATTAATAATACATTTGAAATTTCTTTTTAATGTACTTGCTATATAGTTCTCATAGTGCACCATGAGAATGTCATTTCACATATAGTTAACTAGAGGTGGAGGAAGGTGATTTGAAAGGTTTGTGAGTATTCTTTTCATGGTCATAAATGGAGAGATTGGACCTTTATTACATATTCCCTTTCTTGCTCAATTCCAGATGTGTCACAGAATAGGAATCGCAAACAGTTACATCTGAATTAGTACGTAACGAAGCGCAAGTATTTGCCCTTCAGTCAGTGCACAGACGGAAGCAGTTTATAGTTCCGGAACTGCCCATCTGCGATAAGGAGGACATTTAAAAAAATTAAATGTCCCAACACTGCCACCTGGTGTGACTGGGAGATACGACAAAGAGACTTCATCAGAAAGTTTTGTCCGAGTCCAGTCCCCTGCCATTTCGCATATCGACTCTATTACAACAGCTTTCCTTCCTTTCCGGAATCGTGACTCCCACGTCAGTTTCCGGAAGACGTAAGTAATTCGGCAATTAAATCGCTGACCCAGGGAAATGGACTTGCTTAGTAATGTTTGCAGCGAGTGATTAAGCGTGTTCAATTGCATTGCGTTATCCGGCTCAAAAAATAAACGGGCATTATCTGATGCGTGTCAGCCGTCATGCTATGCTGATCGCATGAATAGGCACTGACTTCCAGTAAAAATCCTCAGTTTACGTTTACGATTAATTATTTGTCTTCATGGACGATAGAGATCACGTAATTCATATTTTTAAATTAATTATATAAAAAGAGGGCGGAGTGCTTGGCTTCGTAGTTAGTACTGAAGCCTCACACCTCCAGGGTTTGACTCCAAGCCCTTGGCTCTGTGTTGTTGGAGAGCTTGCATCTTCTCTCCATGTTTGCATGCTGTTAGCTGAACTGGCATGACTGACATGCCCCTAATGTGTGACTATATGCGTGTGAATATGTTTGATGGACTGCCTTGTGTGTTTGCTGCCTTGTAACCCGGTACTTCCTGGATTGACTGCCCAGCTCACCATGTCCCTGCACTAAATATGCGGTTATAGTCAGCAGATTGGCGATTGTTTTAGTTTGTTTTAAGTATGTGGAGATACAATGTCAAGTGCACCCACAGATGGTAGACAGCAGAGAGCGCTCTAGACTTCTCCTTTGGTAATTGAACTTTTTTGTCAATGGTTTTTTTTCTTTTTTTTACTGTGTTTCAGAGTGCTTTTATGACTGTCTGTCCTATTGTGACTCTAGCTACACTGCAGTTGGCCTTAATGGATGAATCAGCTAGATATTTTGCTTGATAAGTGCAGGTACTGCCTCAAACTGCCTTTTACCCCAAACACGGGAGAGACGCGGCAACTCCAGTACCCTTATTTATGTGACTCGGCACCAGAAGGGAGGAGGAACCAGACAGACATTGTTATATATTGTTGCACCAGTCATTGTAAAAACATGATACAATAACTCAATTTTCCTTCCTTATAAAATGATTTTTCAAGTTCAGTGCCACTGAAGAGATTTTTTTATGCATCATTGAAAAAAAATGACATTTTTTTTTGTAAAAACTATGGATTTTTTGTAATCCAGTCCCCTCAGATAAACGAATAAGACTTGACTTGATGGTTAAGTCAATACTGGTAACTAATTGCTGAATGAGAGCTATTAAATATTTGCAATAGTCTGTATAAGCTTACACATATATTGTCAAAGAAAGCACAAAATCAAGGGGATCGTTTAAAGTATAGCTTTCAAAGTGGTGGTCAGCCCTATTTTTGAGGTCCTAAAGGTTTCAGCGAGTCCATATCAAGGTTTACTGCTCACTATGATCCAGGTGAGATGACTTAACGTCCCTATGAAGCGATTTTAGACGAAAAAGTGTCCCAGGCGTGACCTTTTTATGGCAATCTGAGATTTCCCCAGTGTCTATTACCAAATAACGTGAAGCAAATATTCCTGGACAATGGTGGGAGTCATCATATCCTATGACATATCTTACAAGCGCTTAAGTCCGAAGACCTCCCATTTCCTATTTTTTCCCAAAAATATTTTCCATGAACATTCACTATATGACATTGACGGTATGTTATCACAACAAGTTCTGGGTGTCCCACAGGGGGATCCATGTGTCCTAACAACGGCTCGATGGTCCTCCCTGATTGGTTCATTCGTCGGCGACAGGAGAATGGGTTCGACATCCTTTGCACAAGGCGTGGGAAACAACAGAGGTCTTGCTTTTGCTGGAGAAGGAAAACTGCAAACCAATTGCTCCCATTTAATAAAAACCGAAATCAATTCTATTCTATCAGCACTCCAGTCTTGTCCAGCAACTGTCTACTTTTAAAACTAGCTAGATGTTCTGTCAGTGATTTTGTCACTGTTGATGTTTTTTTGAATTAGTTCCATTTAGATTAATATGAATTAGCTTTTGATGCTATTTGAATGTTTTTTTTCATATGTTCTTTACTTTTAGGCTGTTCTCCATACTGTGCATTTTATTTACTCGTTTAGATTGCATGCCACATAAACACATGCTGGAACATGCCAAGGGAAAAAAGCTGTTACGTCCTACTTTTGGAACACAAAAGAGAGAAGAAAAAACCTGCATTGGTTGCCATGAGATATTTTAGGATATTTGCCTATATTGCAAGTCAGAGAAGCCCAGAAATCAAATTCAAGGGAATCAATCAGATTCACAATGCCGTTATAAGGTATCAGTACGTCGTAAATATTCAATCAAAAACTAAATTCACCCATTCGACATTCCAATTTAATGTACATTTTTCAGAGGCGATGCTTTATCGTTCATGCGTGAGATACTCTGTATCTCAACAGATCATGATGATCTCCCTACGAAGAGTTTTCTCCATAAAAATGCAAAAATTCTCTAGGTTTCAATTTTGAAGGGACAGATGAGAGAAGCATCTGGAATCCTCAGGCCACCATCCTCATCCCAGTTGAACCCTTGCTCCTTATGTAAAAACTCCAGTGTTTTTAAAGAAGGTCATTACACTTCAGTCCAAGAAGAATTTGCCTCTGGGAAGATTATTTGGCCACTGGTGCTATTTAGATGCTGTATTCTGAATGTGCCGTTTCAAGATGCAAAAAATGCTGCGTCTATTTTTTGCCATGGCATGAAGCGAAGGGTAAAAGATGCCAGTAATGTCTATGACTGGTGTGCATTTCAAATTTAATAAGTTTGGGACTTACAGCTAGTAAAGAAACTCCATTTCTCCAAATATGAGTACAGATATAGATATTTTTTGGTTTTCGTATATATCCTGTCTTGCTCCTCTGTGGGACACGTCCAGTTATACAGGTGGGAGCAAAGCTTAGGGTCTGAGCACAGAGTCAGCCATCTGTCAGGGTTCAAGGCTTTGATCGAGCACCCAACAGTGTTAAAATGACACTGCTGACTCTGGGATTTGAGCCGACAACCTTCTGGTCACAGCCACAAATCAGTACTATCTTATGCTGAATGTGACGTTGGGGATGATAGATGTGTGTGGCCAGTTTAATCAGGCTAATTTCCACCTGTAACCTTTTCCATTAACTATATGCAATTGAGTGAACAACCGTCTTCTGCAAAATAAATCGACAATCAGGCCTCATACAAATCTTCGTAATCAACGTGGCCTGTTTCTCATTTTCTACATTCTTCCACCATGATTAAAGAGGCACTCTTGGCCATTCCTGGAGTAATTGCCTTTTGTTGCTTACTATCAAAGAATCATCTATTTATGATGGTGGTGCAGAACATTATGTCTGACAGCTACATAATAAATGGGTTGGCCTGCATAACGCATTTGAATTTTTGAGTGGATTTTTTTGTTCAGTTTTGATGAAAGGTGCCACAGGTGATTTTTATTTTATGCAATGGCTTTATATATTTTTAAAATGCTTTTCTTCTACAGAAGTAGCAGATTTGTGAGGTAAACACAGTGTCTGTCAGCTGGGATTTCTAGTCTCCTTGTCTTTCAGTCAAAATCCTGACTTCAAAAACGTGAATCGGTACTTAGTGCTTGTGTTGATTGGAATGGCCTTCCCATGTCTGCAATCTTGGTATGAAAAGCATCAAGTAATTTGTGACAGTACCGTTTGTACCAATAAACACTTGTGGAACATTTGTAAATGGCCATAACTCTTAAGTATTCCTACCAGTAGAATGTAAACCCGTGATTATAGGTCATTGAACAGCTTTTTTATAAAATGATGCAGCATAAATAATATTTTTTTCTGCATCTGAATGCATAAATGCTGTATAAATTATTAACGTGCACTTAACTTGATGTAAAAATGGTTTGAGGTAGAGGTTTGAATCAAGAGAAATTTTGTTCCAGAATGTGAAAAAAGTTACATGCAAAAACCTTTATTCTGTTTGGTCTTTCCATTGAGGCTAAGGATTATGTAGGGCAGTACAAGTCCTCATGGGGACAAATGTTCCTGCATGTTTTCTTCAGTGTGAAGAGAGAACATTTTCAGCCAGTCTCCAAGAAATCAGTGACAGCTTAAACAAAAGATGAGTTTAGCCCAGCAGGTTTTTAGCCAGGTTTTTAAGGGATGTATGACACTCTCCACAGGAATTAAACAAAAATCAACCGAAGACGGGCCTCTCATCCCAGTCGACCTTCCGGATCCATCTCTTTTCCAACTGTTTCTCATGGTCGGGGTCACAGGGCAGTCTGGAGCTCGTCCCAGGCAGGGCAGGACACAAGCCAGGGGTATCTGCTGGACAGGAGGCCAGTCCATCATGGAGAACATACACACCATCAGCCATTTTTAGAGGCCAGTTAGCATAACTGTATGTCTCTGGGCTGTGTGAAGACATCAGGCGCATATTAAACCTGTGTTTCTCAATTATTGGGTCGTGAGACAATTTTCAGTGGGACATGAAGAGTATGGTTTAAATACAAAATGATCGACACCTTCTACCATCACCAGTCCCACCCCCGACGACCTTTGGCCTACTGTCGCTACCCCTCGTCCGACAACCTTTATTGTGAATTTGATTCGTGACTTATTGATCATGGAATAATCTGGATGTCCGGGTCAGCATCCATCAAACCCTACACTTCGTGTCTCCTCCCCGCTTGGCCAGCAGGTTTTGCTGGTCATCCTGTCCTCCTTCCCGTCTCTTGCCTTTCAGCCTCAGTGTGCGTAAATCCCTAGTGTATTTTCCTTGTTCCCCACACTGCCATATAGCTTCTGTTATGAATCGAGGCTGGTTCACTTATTTGGTTTTCTGTTCCCCAGTGTTTTGATGTATTTTCTATCTTAGTTTCCCTATCTTAGGTTTGCCCTCCTTGTGTCCTGTTCTGGTTTCATATTGTACTTTTGTTTTGTGTTTATTTTAGTATTTCCCGGTGTTCCCTTAGTTCCAGGTTTGTAGTTCGTTAGTTCTGCGCTTGCTAATTGTTAGTTAAGTTCCTCCGCCTGTTGCTTGTCACCCTGTGTTCTTGTTGATTGGCTGTGGTGGAAATGTGTCACTCCTGTTCCCTTGTTAGACGATAATCTGTTTGTATTTAAATGCCTCTTATCTTCTTTTGTTAGTTGTTTTGTGTCCTGGTCCCTCCTTGTAGTATTCTGTGGTTTCTTTAAGTTTGTTCTTGTTTGCCTTTTGACCCCTCGTGGTCTCTTTTCTTTCGTACCATCCCCAGTGTGTTCAGTTTGTTTTGGAGCTGTGAGGGGATTGTGGCCTTTTTCCTGCCTGCCCCGCATCCGTAACAGTGAGCCCTGAGGCTAAACCACTTGAGAACCTCAGCACCAAACCGCCATACTACCTAGCCTGCTGACATAATTAGATTCAAGATTCAAGAGGTTTATTCATCATGTACACAGTTGTACACATACAACATGTAGTGGAATGTAACCCTGGTCACTCTGAGCAGCTGTGCATGATAACAACAACAAAAAAATAAATGAAATGGTCAGCTGTACATAATCTATACATAAGTGATGGAGGTATTTTGCTGTGCAATTTAAGTGCAATGTGCAAGAGGCCTGAGGTATGTGAGGAGTGTGATGCGGTACCTAGAGGCAGTGAGTATTGTCCTGATTTAGGAGCCTTTTGCCCTTGGGGAAAAAGCTCCTTCTTGATCTCTCCATTCTGGTCATAAGGCTGTGGAAGCGTTTACCTAAATTCAGCAGGCAAAACAGAAAGTTACTGGGGTGGGAGGGGTCCTTGAAGATTGTTGTTGCTCTGGTCCTGCAGCGACTGTTGTAGATGTCTTGTAGGGAGGGCAAGGCAGATCTGGTGCAGCGCTCAGATGCTCTAACCACCCTCTGCAGGGCTTTCCGGTCCTGGGCAGAGCAGTTCCAGAACCATGATGTGATGCTCATGGTCAGGATGCTCTCTACAGCAGCCGAGTACAGTAGAAGGACTTAAGGAGAGCAGGAGAGACCTTAAACCTCCTCAGCTGCGTCAGATGGTAGAGTCGCTGCCTCGCCTTGCTGACCAGAGTGCGTGTGTGTGGACCAGGTGAGGTCCTCCTGTAGGTGGACGCCGAGGTATTTGAAGGTGCTCACCCTCTCCACTGTAGCACCATTGATGTGGACAGGTGTGTAAGAGCCCTGCTGCCTCTTGTAGTCCACAATCAGCTCCTTTGTTTTGCTGACGTTCAGCTGGAGTTTTCACTTCATTGTTGCCCCCTTGATTTGCACTATGGTTGCAATATATGCCACACTGTACCGTGCTGTCTCTGCTCTTTTTGCACATCCGTCAAGGCTGCGCGTGCCGTTTTCCGCTACAGCAACAACTGTGTTCACGCCAAAGGCAAAGGATCCCAAAAATGATAAAAATCCGCAATCCAGAGAGGAGAGGCTAATCTTTTGTTAAAATATGACACTACTGTTAAATGGAAAGCAGTTCGTCACTGGATTCATGTTGATAAATCATACTTGTTTCTGCTTTTTCCTGTACCTATTGTCAAGGTTAAAACAGGGCTTGTGTCACTGTTAGGATCTTTCACAAATTCAGTGTTGAGTGAAATGCTTATTTATTTTGGCATTTTGAGTGTTTTTGAAAATGGTGTATTAAACTTTGTTTCAGTATTTTGTTAACGCTTTGTGCAATAATTGTTTGAATGATTTACTTTGTTTTGTTTTCACTGGGGGGACACCCAGTGTTTCACATATTGAAAGGGGTGAGAGCAGTGTGCAAAATACCCGGCAATATTCGGGGGGTCCCCATCTCCCTATTGTTGCGCAATACCGATCTTGAGACCTTCTTAAAATTTTGCTTTTGAGGCTTTCAGGGGGTCTCATGGGTTAAAAGGGGGTGTCGGACCCCCCCGGACCCCACTGTATTTCGCACACTGGGTGAGAGCATCCATGAAGTGACTAACAGAGTAACTAAATAAAAACTAAACTTCAACTAGAATTTTTCATAAGATAAAAACAAAACTGAAACAACTAAAACTTAAAAACAAAATGAAAAACTAAATAAAAACAAAAACCTGAAAACGATAATAGCCCTGGTCATATTACCATTATGCAAAGCCCCCCTAACCCCCATAGCATAGAAATTTCACCCACTTCCCTGAATACACGCAACAATAATAACTTGAAACATGAAACTAATTGATGTAAACTGTAGGTTATGGATGGATGGATGGATGGATGAATGGATGAATGGATATTCTGATGTTTAGAATATGTGTGTATAACTTGTCTTAAGGAAATCTTGAATGTCGTATTTGTTCTTTTTGTAGAAACGTCAACAGTTACAATGAAGTGGAATTTTAATTAAATCAAACAACATTTTGGTCTTGTGATGCATTCTTCCACCGTTAATGAAGATTATCTTAAAAGCTTTTGCAAATAAACAGATTAATACAAGCTATTTTAATGGCTGTGGGAAAGTGCAGTTAATCTCCTTTTGACAACAAAGTCACATTTCTCCCCTTTTAAGAGTGGATATTTTAAGCATCAGGTTCTAGTTTTTAGATTTTAGCATTTAGTAAATGTATCTTCTTATTTATTTATTTATTTAGCCGGTACTGTAGCTCACCTTTTTTTGGTTAATATAAAATACTGAATTATGTAACTGTATGTCATTAACTACTATAAAATCATTTTTAAACACTAATATTAATATTTTGGTCTTGTTTAGTGCTTTATTTTATGTTTGAGGTGAGAACTGGTCATAGATGGCAGACTGAATGGTTACCCGACATTAATCTTTCTCATTTGTTAAAGGTATACATATGTGTACAGGATTAAAGGAATCGGCTATTTCAATATGACTCTATGACAGTTATAATAAAAGACGACAGCTAACACAGATATATAAGAAGAGCACTTTATAATTTTAAGACTCTCGGGTCATTTACCTTGCTGTAAAACCTTTTAATGCAATAATTTTTTGTATCTCCCCATAAGGAAATATATTTTTATACAAAGGTAGAAAATTATCCACCTGCAAAAGTATATTAAATAATACAATCTCTAAACAATCAGGAAGCAGTTTTGAATGCATCACCATAGCCAAGTGTGGTTTTGCTATAAACAGTGTATTGTACTTCGAAACAGTATGCCACATTAAACAAATCTGTTCTTCCAACAGATGTTTAGACAAAAGAGCACAGCACTGAGGCTAATCTAAAAGAATGTCATTCTTCAGTACCAATGGCTTCTAATTTTCCGTTTAGCAAGTCAGAGACTTGCAGGGATGGTGCAATTCCCTGCTGAAAATATTTGCGTACTGGTGCTGCTGACTTTACTCATGGGAGTAAACTATGGGGGGGGGGGGTTGTAATTCTCCCCATAATGAAAACCGGTCTAAACAACCCCCCTCTCCACAAAACGGGTGGAGATCTCAACTCAAAGTCAAAACCCTTCACTTCACTTGCTGGGAAATGTTTGCAGAATGGGCACGAGTTTAATAAACAGGAAATTGAGCTCTATGTCATCACTTCAACCTGTGCTAACATGTCACGACCCGAGAATTATGGTGCTTAAGCTCCTGTAAAATCCACCTACCAGTTATATCATCCCTGTTTATTGAAAATCAGATACAGGTATCCCCATTTAAGGTCCACATTACATTCTGTAAAACAAGACAGTAACGATTTGGACGTTGATGAAATATTACCCTCAACAATACGAATGTTAACTGTTACAAATATAAATACTAGATAAATTGATGACATCATTGGATATTAAGCGCTATCAGTAAACAGAGCAGAATGGGCATGTTCCATCTATAGTAAAAAGGTTACAATTGTCTACAAGTAGGCAAACGTGGTTTTCATCAGACGGCAGCAATATAGTGTATCTGTTTTTTATTTATTCAAATGACTGCACAAAGTTTAGTATAAACTACTGTTCATCATCCATCCACCCAAATATCCGTCCATCTATCCATCCTTCCAATCCATTATCCAGGAAAAGGTAGCAGTAAGCTTGGAGCTTCTGCCTGGAAACATATGACAGAAGGTAGGGGACACCCTGGATGGGATTCCAGCCCATTACAGGGGACACTACGGCTTAGGTAAACATAAGAATTTCTTTAAGCACATATCATTTGGACTGTGGGAGGAAACTGGAGCACCTGCAATAAAGACACGGAGGATTTTCAAATACCATACATGTGTCCTGTTACAGCCTGCCTGCCATGTCCACCTGACCCTCCTGTCTCCTCCCTAGCATGAGCCTAACAAGCCACACCTGTTCTCGTTCCAAACCCTCACGTTAATCACTCCCAGCTGCCTCTCCTTAGCTCCCTTGTTTGTTCTGTATATACATGCTTCCCAGTCCTGTGTTTCTTAGTCCAGCTAATGGCGTCACTCCTTCTATCAGTCTGGTCCATTCCTGTTTTAGCCCTCTCTTTTTGACCCCCCCGTGATCTGGTTTATTTTCAGTCCCTATTTGTTTAAGTTTAATAAAACTACCTTTGTTTCGCCAAATGCCAGTCCTGGAGACCTTCGTCCCTCATAGCGTGACACATACAGACCATCAGATCTGGGAATCAAACTTACAACACCGGCAGTCTGAGCCTATAGAGATACCCAATGAGTCACTATGCCCTTATCCAAATGCTCCCAGAGAAGTACACAGATTGTAACTATTCACATGCTTGACGTGACTCATATAAATAAATGTTCTTGGGTTTATGAGGTTAACCGCAAGTTAATATAAATTAAAGATTTTTTTGGCTCATTGGTCATTTACTCTAAAATGTAGCATAGCGTCAACTATGTCTAGCCCCTGAGGGCGGATCTAACAGAGTATGTTTTACAAGTACAATCTGGAAACGGAAAATGCATGGATTAATTAATGACCAGATAATTGTTAACATTCAGGTACAAATGATGCCTGTGAATATTGGGAAACAGTGGTGACGAACGAAAACACTTCACAACTGATGATGGGATCTCAAGAGGGGCATCGCTGTGGTACCGTAACTACATGTGGATTTTGTTTGTAAGCCTGTAAGATTTTGTGATAAATCTACAGTGATCTCAGCATCAGAGTGCTGGCCAGCTGCCTTCCCCCTAAACTATTTAAATTTGTCTCTGCCCTTAATTAAATCCTTCCATTTCATTGGCTGAGCCACTGGCACTGAGCCAGTGAACAGCCTCTATATATAATGGCAAGAGCTGTAAGTCTGAAACAAAACACTCACACTGAACTGATATTTTTTTTCCTCTGGTTCTGAAAGAACTTTGAACATCACGGGAGAAAGTTTCAGAAAATGTGTAAAGGATTAGCGGCTTTGCCCCAAACATGTCTGGAGAGGTGAGACTCTTTTTTTTGTGTATCCCATTCTACATTTCAGTCTGACAAAAAGCTTCAAACACACGTCAAATATTAATGTACCTTGGTGAAGTATAGATAAAGACTTTATCTTTTGCTTATTTTCATTTGGTGAGTTTTGTCTGTTGCTACACACCGAGAATTGTTATTTATTTGTACATTTTCCTCAGTTTGTTCATTCATAGGCTTTTTTGTGTGAAAGGTTTTTTCATAGAAGGTAGAAAAGGATATAATCTCTGCAGAAGCTGGAAAGAAAATACACACACACACACACATACATACATACAATCAGAACCGTTACATGCACACAGTTTAGATTTTTATTTTGTCTGTGATTATTCCAGAACTTACACAATATAAAGGAAATCTGGAATTGAAATTTTGGCAAAAGAAACACGCATGAATACACTGTAAAAGTGTAAAAAGACCTTACAAATTTTATTGTTTATGTTAACATTTTAATTTAACGTTAAAATGTTTACAGTGCCATGTACTAAATGTTGTAATCAGATTATTGTCAGGTTTGGTTGATTGTATTTATTCTTTGTTTAGTAATAGAAGTTTAAAAGATGTTTTATATGTTATAATTTAAAAACTAGCTAATGTGTGGTGTTGTATATAAAATGTTTATTGGATAGGCTCTATTCAATGCTTAGTAAATGATTAAAAGTTTTAATGAAACAGTTTGGGAAAAGAGTCTTTTTACTTGCCTGGCAAATGTACAAACATACATCAGAAGCCAACTGGACTTTGAAGTGCTGCAGCAATAAAACGTAATAAAATATTATATCCTTATAATATTTGCCTTAGAGCAGCAATTGCTTAATCCCCATTTGTACCACCCAGGGCTAAAGAGATCAAGACTAAATTGGGAACTCTGCTCCAGAAGCCTGAGAATGGCATCGACCTCATCATCCCCTACGTGGAGAAGGTGGAGAAGAAGCCAGAGAAGCTTCAGAAGTACGTGTAAAGCTGCCGCCACAACGTTGAAATGCGTATTGTGCACGACGGACCACCCGATAACACACAGCCAAGGAAGAGAAAGGGTGTTTCAGAGCCCACCCAACTTGCTGAACTTGTCTGTGTCAGGGAGCCAGGGACAGGATGACCGGGCAGGATATTTTTTGCCGCTGCCCCATGCTTTGTTTTGTTGCTGATTTTTGTGCGTGGAAAGGATTATTTTCTCATTATATATATATACACACACATATACATATACACACACACTATTTATAAAATAAGTTGACCATAACCGCCCACACACCTATTGGGCCTCATGGAAGCTTCTAATAATGGTTTTGGAGTTCAGTGCGTTGACTTTTCAACCATGACTATAATTTTAAAACTCACAGTCCCTAGAAAGATTAATCAAATCTTTCTATCCTAAAATTAGATATCTTTTTTCGGAAAGACGGGTAGCAGTAGAAATGTTGCTTTTTGATTGTTGCAATGATAGGTGTGTGTGTGTGTGTGTGTGTATGTGTGTGT
>JAODLD010000049.1:7971558-7991814 GCA_026781065.1 Mormyrops boulengeri
CCCCCCCCCCCCCCCCCCCCCCCCCCCCCCCCCCCCCCCCCCCGGCGGGCGGGGGCGGGCAATCTGTGCCAGAAGGTCACCAATTAAAATCCCGTGGTTGACAAATTGGTTTCACCATTGGGCCCTTGTGCAAGACCCTTAACACCAATTGCTATAGGCCAGTGGTCACCAACTTTTTTTTTTACGATGAGACCTACTTTACACAAAGAAAATAATCTGGGGTGTGACTGAGTCGCAACGGTACGATATACCGACCAGGAAGTGAACAAAGTTGAGGGTCTGATTGTCACGATCAACTGGGAGTGTCTTAAAGATCGATCTGTTGATCGCGGTCAATCGGTTGGTGACCAATGCTCAAGGGACTGTCTGACCCTCCTTTGTCAATGGTTTATCCCTTTGGGTAAAATCATTTGCTAAATATATTATTGTAAATATTGTACAGCCGACCCTTCAGTATCGTGGGGTTAGGGGCACAGTGCCTCCGTAATCTGGAAAAGCATGAAATATTTTGGTCCCCTTGGCCATCGGAGCGAAGTAAAGCTCAAAAATACAAGAAACGCGAGATGCAAACATCACTGCGAGATCACTACGAGAGATCACGTGACAGGCTGCCGTAAACATGCTTGGGGTCCGCCAAACCAGCACTGTATGTATATTTTACGCATTTATGAGTTACTGAACGTTTTGTCATCTGCGGGCTGTCAATGTCGTCTGCAGCTTTCAGAAAAACTCCCACAAACTTCCCATTTCATTTCTTATGCCAACCCCACAAAAGCAGAACAGTCAACTGTACATCCGTCCCACGATGATGGAATTCAACTGCAATAAATGTGAAGGAATATTTTCACAGGTTGATGAAAGTTTTATAAACAGGAAATGTGCCGGTTGTGCCATTCGATAATAGATTCATTCTTTGCACAAGAGAAGTAAGAAAACTTTTCTAAGCGACAAGCCTGCAAAGAGAACTTTGATGCAAGTTGCATGCATGTCTTCCTTCTGTGTGTCTTATATCTGCAGGTGAACATTGACCATTTCACCAAGGCTGTGACTCTGAGGAACCTGGTGGAGCTCTCCCCCAGCACCTTTGATCTGGCCCAGAAGCGCGTCTATGCCCTCATGGAAAGAGATTCCTTTGGCAGGTTTCTGAGATCTGACCAGTACCAGGAACTGATCAAGTAATCACTGAAGACATCACAAGTGATGCCCTGTGGTCAGGTTTAACACTGATTGCTATAACCGCTACGGCGAAATTCGAATTTGAATTAAAAAAGTATCAAGAAAAAAGCACCAATTATTTAACTGGAGCTCAGTAAGTGTTTGATTTATTGAATAATTGAGAAATACATTTTACAAAAATTCCTTCTTAAACACCGAAAAGTTCCTTAACATTTAAAAATATCACCTGAATGGATAAAAATAAACGGTAACGCTTTACATTAACTGCACCTTCATAATGCTTTTATATTGCATTCATAAAACGTTTAGTACACCTTCATAATGTATTCATTAAGTATTCAAAAAACATTCGTAAACACCATGTATGTATACCTTAACATCCTAACATCTCTTAACAGCTGTAATATACATTAATAACAAACATTATATAATAATAACAAACATTATAATTGTATAATCATGGAATGTTTGTTATTAATGTATATTAAAGCTGTTAAGGGATGTTGTGGATGTTAAGGTACTTGCATGTTGCTTATGAATGTTCTATGAATGCATTATGAAGGTGCACTTAATGTAAAACGTTACCAAATAAACAAACAAATAAAAATAAAGGGATACCAAGTAAGTAGTACTAACATTAGCTCTGAGCATTTATGTATGTCATAGCCCATAGCATTATATGTAATTAACCAAAGATTTGAAACTTTTATTGCCTGTTCCATGTCCTGAATTTCCAGGTTCAATATTGTAGACCCCAGTAATAGTTCTCCCAACTTTCCTAACCTACTTTTTTATCTTAGATGCAAGTAGCCTCATATAGAACAATCAGCCTTGTAGAACCAAGTGCATTTAACATTGTGCAATGACAAAGTACTTTGAGTCAGTTATAACTGATATATAACTGTTATAACATAACATCAGGTTCAGCAAACAGGTTTATTTTTGTTGAGACTTGATGCTTTTTGCCAAAAAACCAAAACAAACTGAGTCATAGCCATTTCAAACCTCATGTGTTTTTTGCTAATTCCAGCTGGCACAGATAAAAAGACAAAGTAATTTGTTATGACTGCATTCAGAGCTCACAGAAACGCAATCACATGTTCTTACATCATTTGCTCTGAAAACGAAAACGTGAATTTGAATTTGTCTACATCAAAAACTCAAGGGAGCATTTTTATCAAGGGCGTAGATTTCGGTATGGACTGTAGGGACATGTCCCTAACGATTTTGTGGGAGTACCATGTGTGGTCAGGGGAGCAGGCGTTCAGGGCTGATATGGTCCCTACCGATGTTTCAAGCAAACCTATGCCCAGGGGCGTGGCCAGCTATGAGGTCTGGGACCTCAGAAATTTTTTAAGAGCTAAAAATATCATTTGAAGCTAAATATTCACCTGAATAAAAAATTAGCCTCACTAACGTTTCATATAACTAATTAATTTAAAAAAATATACAGCTTATAAAGGGGACAGTATCAGTAATATGACTGATGAGATCCGACCTCACTATTTTTCAAATGCTGGATACAGCCTTGCCTACACCCTTCGCTTTTTAGACTTAATAACTCACACTAAAAGTAAACCTTTGCTTGAGTATTTGTCACAAGTACAGTGGAGTACTGAACTGATGGTTTGTTCAATTGTAACCATGTCGTTGTAAGTTGCTAGGGAGGAAATCACAAAGAGTGGATCTCGGTAAAAAGTTGAACAGTGTTTCAGAGATAAGTTAAAACCATTATGATTAGCAGCATATTTTGGGGCTTCAGTGTAATGCCTCTACAGTAAAAGAGTACTGTGGACTTGGGGGGTCAAAGTTCAGTAAGAAACATCATAAATTTTAATGCATGTGTTTAGGCGTATGCTAATTAAATTAACTGAGCATTCAAATTAAGTATATTGTTCATTTGTTAACCACGCGTATACTAAGACTACTGTCACTATACAAAGCCTGATTTTATTAGCATAGTTATTTTCACAATATCATAATGCAATTATATAATATTTGCATTTAATATTGCACAATTTTACTCTAGTAACCATCATTATTCTGGAGGAAATTGTATTATCTCCATATATTGCACTTTTATTACAGTTAGTTCCAACCAGCTGTATTCTATCGAAAACTATGTTCTGGTGCTCTGTCCTGCCTGTTGTTATACAGTACAGTGCTGTTATCGTTACATTTTAATCATAAGGTTTACAGCCTTATATAGCACTCGGATATTTAGCACTGTGCTAAGTCCTTATCTTGCCCAAAGATAATTAGAAGCCACTGCAGGTCAGACGAAGGATGGAGCTTTTGTCTTTATTCGAACTTTCTGCTTTGAATTTTGCAACTTTTCTCCATCTGATAAGAAAAAAGAATCCAAATGACACAAATCCCTGCAGCATGAGGAGTCCAGTGCGCAGTAGCATTACATTCACATTTTATAATTAAAACAATTCAGTTTTTAAAAACGCGACCTCTAAGACCATTCATAAGGACTTACTACCAGTGCATAAATTACATATATTTGGCATATATATAGATGTGCATGTATTTCCTGTAGTCCACAATATAAAGATGAATTAATACATGAAATTCTTCAAGATGTATTTATTTTTTACATGTAAATATGTTCAGATTTAGCACTTAAGTTATGCAGTTCTGATTTCGAATTGTTCCCAGGATATATATATATATATATATATATATATTTAAGCTGTCATAAAGCAAATAATTTGGATAATTATTTGTCATCTTCTTCTGTTGTGCTGGAGGTGATTTCTGTTCATTTCCCGCAAAAGAACATTGTTGTTCAAAACTGATTGAAAAACAATCATGGACAACAATAAGTTTTACTCGAAGGTGTGAGGCCATGTACTTCCTGGGATCGTCCCTAGGCTCACTGCAACCCTGTATTATGATGGATGGATGGATGGATGGATTGATGGATGGATGGATTGATGGATGGATTGATGGATGGATGGATGGATGGATGGATGGGAATTTAAATTGTCCTCTTCCAGTGTCTTCACTTCCACCACATGAGAGGTTTTGGGGAATTTATGTTGTGCTTTCACAGGACAAAGACAGTTTGGTGGAGGCAGATTAAATGAAAGGATCAGAGATGAGTGTGGAAATGACAGGGGCATTCTGCCAACATAAACGTGTACCGGGATGCACTTGCGTACATGTGCTGAAGATCAAACACTGGGACCATCTCCAGAGGACCAGGCAACGCACGGAGCAAAAGGAATTTCGTGGATTTTCATTCCCCGCTGTTATACAAAGATGCCGCCATTCTTGTTTTATTTGTAGTCTATTTATAGTCTTTCAGTTTGATTCACGGGTTTTAGTAATCACAATTTAATTTTTTTAAAAACATTAAAAGTTCCAAAACAAAACATTTCTGAAACCAAAATAAAGTCTTCCCTTGACTTTGAGTTGAGCATTGGGGCAGTTGATGTCTCCACCCATTAAAGGGGGTCCAGGGGGTTGTATTGGCTGGATTTGATTATTGGGGGGTGGGGTGTTAAATGCATATATATATAGCAAAAAAAAACAAGCGAAGGTACCCATCAAGACACGCCTGCTCCGAAATACAAGCTATTCTGTATCATTCAAGCCAAATCGTACAGTATGTTACTGGACAGCCACTGGAGACTTCACTGCAGCTGAGTGCCCCAGTGACGTTTCATCAGTGTGACAGTGAACCTTATAAGGCAGGAGAACCTAAAACATCAAAAAACTTTTTTTTTTCTTCTTAAAACAAATAGTCAAAGTTGGCTCTGTGAAAATGCTTCTTTTTTTTTTTTTAAACTAGTGTACCTGGATAAAATGTGGATATAATTATTCCATCGCCGTGCCAACCATCGGCGAGTCCAGGAGAAACAGCGGAGGTAATTAAAGCAGAGCTTAGCACTGAGCGCGATCATCCTGCCAGCCCTCTTTCAAACCGGTGACGGCATGACGGCCGAGCTCACGCTCTCCACACTCCTGTGTCACGTGTGATTTATGGGCTGGTGAGTTAGCAGCGCCACATAGGGACAGACCTGCTCTTTGAAGCCTCTGTGTACTTATACTTGAAACACCAGGTCAGACTACATATTCTACCCAGTAATATAATTATTATTGTAATAGTCTTATTCTGGTTATTTATATATTTTGGTTTACAGTGTGTCAGTTTTGTTTTGTTTTTTTTGTACTGTCCTTGCATGACTTAATGTTTTGTTTTATGTGCTACTCTGGAGTCAAAAATTTATGCTTGGGTTACATAAAGTCCATCCGTCCATCTGTCTCTCTATTTGTGTGTGTCTCTCTCTCTCTCGCTCTATTGATCTATGTATCTAATCTATTTTTTCGTTTTCTCCCATAAGCTTGTTTTCCTGTGGTTCATAAATCTAGCTAAAACTTGTTTTTTTTACAAATTTCCCTACAAGGAATTAAAAGAGTAGGTCAATAAATAAAATGTCAGGAAAACATGGATAGTCCACATCAGTAGCTTAACCCCGTAAGGTCACGTGTCTATTTATCTGTTATCATTCATTTCATTCCTGGAAACTAAACTTTGTCTGTCAACGTCTGAACACACCATCCATTTGCCATTTCACAGATAGATTTCCTGTCTACATTACTAATTGTGATCATAATATGGTGAGTTTGCTTAGTAAACTAATTTCTCACAGTTGGACAGTGCGCACCGGATGACATAAGTTGTTGGTTGCATGTACTGAGCACAGATGCGGAATTAATCCAAAATCAGAACACACTGTTCTGGCACTGAGATTTAAATACGGAAGGCACATCATAGCAGATGCTGTTTCTGTGGCAAATGGCTGCGGTCTTTTTGGATTATCTCGATAATGTAAGAAAAGCTCTTAAATTAAACCTTTAGAAACTTTAAAGTCCTTCCTACATGGACCAATGGCTGTTGAATTCTTGTAACGACACATGAAATAATGCAGCTCGTGTCTTTAACTGACGCTCTAAAAATAGCCGCTTTTTAAGCTTTCTGGCTGTTCTCAAAGGTAGACATAGATGGGTATCTGTTATGCACGTAAGCCAACCATCTTGCAAATGCGAGGTCTTTGTGTCCTCTGTGATTTAAGCCTCTTTGCCAATGCAGAGATGAAAGGCATGAGTTGGTTGAGATGTGATTAGGCATGAAAGTTTAGCCAGTCTACATATGTGAATTTGTGGTGCAGTTTGGGGTGGGCCTAAAGCAGACCTACACCCCCACCCTTTCTAGTGTCTGTCTTATTAGTGATATAAGACCCCCCTCAATACTTTCAACCAATGAGCCGAAAGTTTACGTATTTATGCGCTACTAAATAAATTTGGCCTTGTTTATCGTCTCTCCTCTCTCCCTCCCGGGCACGGCACCCAGGCCCAGCTCCAGAGCAGATGGCACGATCGGCAAACATACAAAAGCAAGCTGCTAATAAGACGCGTATCGGCGCATCTCTCGCCGAAGTGCACCGCATCCCAGCAGGACTTCTGGGTCCAGTAAGAACTAGGGAGGCTAAATGTGAAGCACATGATGTGATTTCCTTAGACGTGTTGTTTCATGGGAGCTGCACCAGTGTATGTATATGTTTCCTGTAAACATTTTATGAGTCAGGTAAATTAGGGAGCTAAATATTTGTAAATGTTGAGGAAAGTTAGCTCTTAAACAGGGAAGCATCCTGCCTACTGAATAACAAAATGATAAATTATAATATTTATATGAAGATGATTTCAGATCAATTTCACTAAAAACAATTAAGAACTGAGTTACAGCAAAAGGAATGAAAACCTACCATGACCCTAACACTAAGGTTATTTGACCAAAAATGCTCTTAGTAAGAAGGACTTTTCTAACATCCCGTCCAGGGTGCCCCCTTCTTTGTGTCCTGTGCTTCCTGGGATATGCTCCAGGCTCAACCTGACCCTGTACTGCAGTGTTTCCCAATCCGGTCCTCAGGGACCCACAGCCGCTCCACGTTTTTGCTCCCACCAAGCTTCCTGCCAGACTGTCCACATTTTTGCTCCCTGGGAGGTAGCAAAAACGTGGACTGTCTATGGGTGCCCAAGGACCGGATTGTGAAACACTGCTGCACTGGATAAGCAGCTATGGAAGATGAATGAATGAATGACTTGAGTGGAAAGGAATGTGGAAAGCTAAATGCATTGCAAGACGAACTAAACATAGCAGTGAAACTTTATTCAGCTCACCTTCAGTTAAAGTACTTACACTACATATAGTTTGCTACAGTTGTCAGTACAGCTGATAATGCAAATAGGGTCACAGTGAAATTACAGTCAAACAGCTCGTGATAAGATGTACAAGATGGCAATTAGTAAATAAGAAGTGAATAGAAGTAGAAGCAAGGTCAGTGTGTTTTCAGAGTCTTTATAGTCTCAAGACGTTACAAATATTACATAAAGTTACTCATGGTTAACAGTACATTCCCTAGCCTGTGGTGATGAATTACTGAAATACTGTACAACAATACAAAATGGGTTTCCTAAACTTTTAAGATTTTAAAAACCTATTATTTCCCTAAAATCAATGCTAAACATAAAATCAATGCTATATTAAATTGGCCCCTAACAGCGAATACATTTTCCTTATTGCATTTCAAGCATCTTTGTTTACATAAATTGCAAATAAAAATCAGGAGAAGTGTCTCATAATAAACTAAATTCTTCAAATTTGTTTTGTGCTTTAAGCAGTGGTGGAAAGTACAGGTCCATAAAGTACAAATCCAGGCCAAGGTTTTGTTTCAACCAACCAATTGAGCACTATGTGACTGTGAGTCTATACTCAACTGCTTGGTTGAAACAAAACCTTGGTCTGGATTTGTACTTTATGTACCTGAACTTTCCACCTCTGGTTTTAAGTTATTTCATTAAATCAGTGAGGCCAATTTATCTTTTATTAGGTTTTCAACTCTCACAATATACTCATTTTATAAATTTACATTTATTTTTTTCAGTTCTCCCTCACACATTAAAATTTTAGTCTGTTAAATTCGTCTGAACTTTATTAAAATAGCTTCCACATCTTGTTCTTCTAGAAAAAAACTTGTGTACCTGACATTAGCACTCAGCTTCTCTGAATAATTTACTCTTTCAGTTCTTTTTTTTGCATCTTTGACACCTCAATCTACCTTTGCTGCAACCTTATCAATATATGAAGGGCCAATCCATCACACAGCATAAGGAGACTTAATTTCCCTAAACTGGTTTACTCGGAATGGAAATCACCTCAAAATCAGGCTTGTCTAACAATCAAATCATGACGCCAGGTAGGTTAGCGGCCTGGAGATCTTTCGATAATGAACATATTCAATGCCCATTAATCCACGATGGCGGCCAAATCAAGGGCGTTGCTCCTTCCTCTTTTCATTATACCACAAATATTCCTCTTCTCAGGTTGTTGCAAAATATTTAAGAAGAATTTGGATTTTATGAAACGTCTATAGGAGTCCTTCTCCATCAGCAGGAAGATCTTCCTCTGTGCCTCTTCAAAGTTAGTTGGGTTGATGCTCTCAAGGTTCCTTCTGGTCTCTTCCTTTGTAGTGGAATCGAGGTTGACCTGAAAATGTGACAGAATTTACGTGGTCAGTTTTGGGAATTGTTAGCGCTGTACATGGAATTTGTAATTATGGAAGCCAATTTCAAATGATGTTGCGTACCAGGGTGCTGCTAGAGATTTTGGCCTCCATGAAAGCACACCAATCCAATAATGTTCCAACTTTTTTAGGGCCCCTGTCACTCAGGGGACTAGCCCTTGGAATAGCCCTGACTCCCCCCGACCTTTGCAACGCCCCTGGTTCTGTACCTCTTTGGGGGATTCCACCTCTACAAACATATCAAATATCTCTCTGGCTTTGATGGCAAGCTTCTCCAGTGGTGTGTTTCTCTTGTAGTCCTCACAGGCCATCCAAAACTCAAGGTTCTCCTGGCTGAATTCGGTCCTCAGGAACGTTTCGAACGTCATCAAGCCAACTGTACAGGGAAATATCAAGTTAGATTTAAAGTTCCGGACATCCATTCTGTGGCTGGTGCAAAAGACTAATGCTGAATCTAAAACAAGGTGTAGTAACATAGTGTTGCTGCAAGAAAGTCTCATGTGAATCATTTTCACACAAAGGATGAATGTCAGGTCCCCCCTCCCCCATGAGCCTGATCAGGATTAACTTTATTGGAGATGGATGGATGGACAGATAGATACATCTGTACAGAAAATTCTAAAAACATTTTGGACCTAAATTGTTGTTTGTAAGGCATATCAGGTCAGAACGCTGTTGTTTTAGGCTCATTGGCCTATTTCGGCACAGAATCAGGCTAATTTGCAATCCGTCATATTTAGTTTGGACTGGGAGCAAATGGTAAGAGTGAGGAAGTTCGGGAAGGGGTGGGGGTGCCACGGTCAATGCAGAATGTCAGGGGTGGGTGGGGGGGTGGGATTCTCAGGAGGTCAGTGCACCCGAGCAGCATCCCCTCACACAGCGGCCACTTGAGCGACGGCCAGGGAAAGCCTAGGGGGGTGGCCCTTCAGTCCACCAGGGGCTCACCCGGGGGGGATCCTAGCCTGCAGACACGTACGGCACGTCCGGTACATGAGAACGCGGCGCGCGGCTGCCCCAGCGGGGGCTCAGTCCGAAAAAAAAACAACTAAAAAAAACACACAAGCATACGGCATGGAGCCCATTACAAAGTGACCCTGTGGGACAACCTCCTGACATCCCTGTCTATTCTGAGCGCACTGGGGGTAATATTTACTGTAGGAACAGGGACCGCAGTCCTTAACTCCCCCTTTAGCTCGGTTTTTCACAGCCACTGTAAGCAGAGACTTAGCATTTCCTGACCTGCCATGGACTCTCAAGCTAGTAGATCCTGAGGAAGATGAGCAAGTGTCTATAGAGAGCAGATCTAAAGTAGAAAAGTGCAGCATAGTCCTTGATGTTCTCACATGGGATCATACTCCCAAGAAAGCACAGATAGAGGACATGCGTGTCTGCTGTAAAATTCTCCTGGAAAGTTTTCCTGAAGACACCCTATCTCTGAAGTCAGTAACAGCACTCAATACCCAGCCTCACTCTGACCTTGCACACAGAATTGTCCTCAACTCTTTGTTGCTTACCTTCATGACTGACCAAGCTTTCCAATGATTCGCCCCATTTCCTCACTTCTTCTGGATCAATTCTGTCAAGAGAAGAAATGTTTTTTATAGACATTCAAATTTATGTAACTTTATTTAAAAGTGTAATTCTTTTGTCTTGTGTGTTTCATTACATTGTTATATTGTACACAAGGAATACAAAGGAAAATCTCAATGTCAATTGTGTTTTTTGTGCCAGTTATATAAAAGATCAAACCAGTTCTGGTGAAAGCACATTCTCATAGGAAAAATATTTTAATGGTTTGTTCAGAGAGAGAAATGCAGAATTTATCCTCTTTTAGTTTGATTTCTATTGATTGGGTTGTGAAGTTTAGTTGACCTGTTTGCTACAGTAGCTTTTTCATTCTTGTTTTTCACTGCGCTTGGATCTTGCTGAATCTCTGGCTTCTGAAGTAGAAATCCAATTTTGTGCTTGATGTCCTTTGCACTGAAACAGAAAAGTCGGCTCAAGGCAAACTGTCCATCATCTGCGCTTACTGTATGTGTCATTTCGGTGACAGCAGGAAAAACTTATTGACTTTTTCTTTAACTTTACAGGAATCTCCTTTTGAATCTTTAAATCGCCATTTAAATGGTGACAATATTTTGCCATATAATCTGATCATTAGTATAAGCAATTATCATGATGATATATACATCAAAACAAGTGCATGAAGGATGGCTTTAAAGATACAATACACTGACAGACCATATCAGAAAGCATCGCACATGAAAATAAAATTATTCATAGCTACATTACACATTATAATGCCGCAGTATTCCTTGCATTTCTAATAAAACATAGACCAAAATCTGTCTAAAACTGTTTATCACTATATATCTCTTCGCAAATAACATTTTTTCACCATTTATGTTTATGTCTTATTATTTTTTAAAATTTTTATAAGCTTGGCTAACCTAATGTATATCTGATTCATGCACATCCTTTTTGGCTGCGGAGCAAATAAGACAAACTTTTCATACCTCCTCAGACATGTTGCAGGTAAAGCTGCGAGACCCTTGCACATTCTGCCTGCTTAGGTGTTAGTATCCCACACAGGAAGTGCTTTGAATGCAGTCTGCTTTGCTGCGTTAACATTAGTCATTGCCTCTCCCTCCTCCCCCACCAAGGCTTTTATTGCACAGAGGCAGCTAGAGCGAGCAGGTTAGCCAATCAGGGAGAGTAAATCGCAAACGTCCTTAGGCAGCAAGAACAATAGGAGCCGTTGGAAATCTTGATATTATATTAGTATATTTATGGAGTTTCTTGCATTTATAGTAGATATTGTAGGGAAACAAGGTGAGGATGTAAAACAAACCAAGTACTTATGAAGGAACAAAGCAATCATAGGAGTTATTCTACACCGAGTAATCAACGATTGATTGATGATTCATGAAGGATCATGAAGGTAATTTTCGCTGCACAACACCATGATACAATTGGCATCTCCCTATTTTAACAAACCGTTAAAGATTAAGTAGTTTTAGATATTTAGCTATGTTGCAGGTCCTGGATGATACCGTGATACTGGCAGTAGGATAGCGGACAAACTAAATGCCACTGAACAGCATAGAATGAGGTGGTGATGTTTCTAAGGTGTCCAAATATTCTTCCACAACTTCTACCAATTCTGGAAAACAGGTTTGATGCAGGTACAAAGTGCCTTACTAGAAATTTCCGCAGATACTCTAGGGGTGATTTTGGAGGGCCTAAGTTAAGAAAAGTAACTTAGTACTCATGTCCCATAAACAATACCATAAATCATAGTAGTAGTATTTCTTCCTTCCTGAAAGACACCATTGAGAACTACTGCCCTACAGGGAAGCAACAGCAAACCGTGAACAGATAACACAGATGATAGATAACAGAGATAATACCTCAAGACCGTAATGTATTTCTAATGTAATTATTCAATCATCACAACAATGAACATGCTGTTGGGAAGCCTGAAGGATCAGATAGACAGCACAATGTTCTCCAGGAATTAAATGGTCTATATGATTACTAGGACTCAATATTAACTTCAGGGCAGCTAAAAGGAATAATAATAATGTGCTTCTACTGCTATTAAGAGGTACATGAAAATTGAAACTTCTGTGAGTCTTGAAAAACATTCTGATCTTGGAATTAGATGGTATAAAGTACAGAGATCACAGTTTTTTTTTCTTGCCAATCTATGGTCGTTTGAAGACCCAGAAGAAAATCTCGCATGACCCCTGGTAGGTTATTCATCAGTTATGCCCTGTGCTCCACCGAACCTGCAAATTAAAGCTGCCGAAAAAAAGTATTTTTTGTGAAATAAGCAAATGAAACTCCTTTGTTGCATCCCCTTTCCTGGATGTTCACGCATTCAACAGGCAGCCCTCAATGGCTCCCTTCTCCATCTCATCGCCTTTGAGACGCTGAACTTCTCATGAGACACTTTAAGTTTCCAGAGTCTGTCACCAGGGCGAACGAGCGAAGGGGCATCGATAATTACGCCTCTGTTAAAGTCATTAAAAAGTCACAGTCAAGATAACAATGTTTTTTCATGAAGTAACATCTAGTTTAGAACAAAGTTTAGTTTATATATACAACCAGAATGCCTACATACGTGTCTGTTTGGTTTGGCAGATGCAATCAGTATAATCAGATTGACGAAATCATATAAACCAACAAAGTTAGAGTTTGACCCATATGGGGAGATTGATCCCAGCCCTGGATGCAGTAATAACACTACTGCCGATATACCAACAATGTTTGCGCTACAACCTGAGAAAACAGACTCCTTCAGGTAAGTATCGCCATGAAAAGATATAATGATTTTTTCTAAATGAGTCCCAGCCCTGAAAACATATCCAGAACCGGAAAATGTCGCATTCGATGATACATTCATTAATCTCACCACAGGAACACTGAAGTTTAATGCTGTAACTGAAGGAGATAAATCAGGTTTGCTGGCCTGAAATATACTGTACGAGCCTGAATCTCAGCATAGCTACACGTCAGTAAAAACGAGATAAGCAAATCAGTATTGCACTGCGATAGGCTAATCCTTAAACACAATCGAGATAAAAACCTTAAGCTCTTATCTTTCTCAGTGGTTGATCAGACTGGGATTGTGCCCTAAGGTAGCTGGTCTCTGCAGACTGAGGCATGAGAGTCAGTGAGAGGGGCAACGAACGGCAACAGCTATTCCCCAAAACTGGAGCCTTAGTCCATGATAAACAGGTTAAGAGGAAACAGAGGCAGAGGCCTTGGCTTTTACGTGGGTGTAAATGCAGCCAGATGTCGTTCCGGGATCACAAAGCACAGTGACAGTCGACTCCGCTACATGTGATGCAATTATCCATGACGGAGCAGCTCTACAAACAAAAACACCATCAGCGTTTAGAAGGCAGCTACTTTATGGAGTTTATACATCCCGCCGTCTCCTACACACTTATCTAGTACTGGGTAACGGGGAGGCCCAAAGCTTATCCCAGCACCGGGGAACACCCTGATAGCCAAGTCGTTCCATGGCAGGGCACACACACATATACACACTACGGGCAATTTAGAAACGCCAGTTAGCTTGACCGTAAGTGTTTGGCCTGCGGCAGAAGGACTAACCACTGGAAAGGCGGGCAGACATGGAAAACATGCAGACTCCATGCACACAGAGCAGAAGGTTGTGAGCTAATAGCGTATATTTGCATTTACATTTAGCATATTTAGCTGGCTCTTTTGTACAAAGTAATGTGCACGTGAGACAAAGATTCAAGATTCAAGAGATTTATTTGTCATTTGTACAGGCACAGACAGTATGCGTATATAGCACATTATGTGCAAAGCTCTTAGAGTCAGCAGTAAAGAGAAAAAAGTAAAGGCCAAGATAGATAATAAGGGCACAAAATAAGTACTAAGAAGACATTATAGAACCCAATAAAAATAAATAAATAGCACAAAAATAAAAATAAATAGTCGGTTAGGCGTAATTGCAGCTAGGCTGAGCTTCCAGTGAAAGTCCAGGTATAAGTGTGAGCAGCACTGGAGCAGGAGCTACCCAACAAAGGCTGGTTGGTTAATGTCTTGAGCCTATGCAGGTGGTCTATGCAGGTGGTCTACAGTGGTCTACGCAGGTGGCCTACGCAGTTGGCCTACGCAGGTGGCCTACGCAGTTGGCCTACGCAGGTGGCCTATATAGGTGGTCTATGCAGGTGGCCTATATAGGTGGTCTACGCCATTATAAGCATTTATGCTTCTGTGTAGGGTGGTCATCTGTCCCTTATAATACTGGATCATCCCGTATTAGAAGAACTGCTGCATCCCATATTATACGGGGCTATCCTGTATTATAATTGACAGGTGGCAACCCTACTTCTGCGTGGTCTGCGTCACCGTGACATGTGAATTACATTTCTGGGGAGGTGTGCATCAGGCTACGGCGTAGGGTATGCGACTATGACGCACCTACGCATCCTGGCGGTTTAGATGCTATGCAGAAGTAAAAAGCAGCCCTAACAAAGCAAGAATTTAATAAGACTATTCAAGGACCAGAAAAACAAAATAAGAACATTCAGGGAATGTAAAGAGGTACCAGGCTAGTACAAGAATTCATGGATTACTTATATGGGTTTCGAGATGTTTCTTAAAGGTGGGCAGGGAGTCTGATGAGTAGACATAGTTCAGCATATATAGCATATATATTATGTGTGTATGTGGGTTATGTATATATTACATTGTGGGGACCAGATGTCCCCACAATGTGATAAAACTCTGTTATTTTGATGTCATAGGGACCATTTTCCAGTCCCCACAAATCTGTGACTGCAATCAAACAACTAGAAATGTGAAATGTCTGTGTGTGTGTGTGTGTGGGTTCATAGAACACATTAGGGGACCAAAATGTCCCCAAAGTGTGGTAAAGCCTGAAACATGCAGACTGCACGCTCCTTATTTTTGGGGACATTTTTTCCGGTCCCCATTTGGATAGCCCTCAATTTTATAGAAATGTGTGAATGCAATCAAAAAAGTTAAAAGGCAGAAGTGTAGTATTTTGGTTGCCTACTTATGGTTAAGGTTGAGGCTGGGTAGAGGTTAGGGGTGTCGTGATTGGGATGAAATGTTATTTACCCATTTTTTATTTAAGAGTAAAACAAAATAAGGAAACTAAAACAGCTCAATGTTACGAGGGATTGATGAATTGCAGAAGGCGATGCCTGAGATGGCCGTGAGGTGGGAAGGTGTCGCGGAATGAGGAACAGCTGTACTCTGGAGGTCTACGCTACGTGTCTGAGTACTCGCCTCTTCTCAGCTGGACCATGATGAAAGAGGTTCACTTGGGCTGACTGGACAGATGCAAATCAAATACTCCACTGCTCCAGTGAGAGGCTGACATCAGCGTGAAAGTTGGGCCCCTTGAATAAGGTATTTTTCTGCTTCTCCTTTGAACTGCGGCCCAAAACAAATATACACATGCACACACACTCAGAAAATTTCACCCTAAATATGGGGCTGTTTAAGAGCTGGACCTCAGCTCACGTAGACCGTGTGAGTAATTCACCGAAATGACCGATTGCTTTCAAGGCTTTGTCAAAAACGTCCGCTGCTGGCACAGTTTAAGATTCCGTGAGTGTGGAAAGTACAGGGCCCCGCTGTCCACAGAGCAGCTGTCAACAGAAAGGTATTCCTAAATAATTCCATCAAGCGCATATGCGTGCTCCACCTGCACGCACAAGGATACACTCAATTCATTGTACGCTTAGTTCCATTACGATCGAAATGACATTCTCTCCAGATGCACTATAAATAGCGGCCCTCCATTCCGGCAGTATCTGTGTGCGCTCTCTACCAGCCAGGCTCTAGGTCCCTGGAACTGGCGTTTGGTCTTAAACAGCTCTTTAATGTGTTTATTACCAATAAAACATCCATTTATTCAGGAGCTACTCCAACATGCATAAATATTTGCTATTGATTAAGTGCACCTCCATAATGCATTTATAATGCTTTTATAGAACATTCATAAGCAGCATGTAAGGATACCTTAACATCCTAACATGCCTTAACAACCTTAATACACATTCATTACAAACATTATGCAATTATAAAGTTTGCTATTTATATATGTTATAGCTGTAATGCGTTGTTCATTGAAAATATTATGAATGCAATGCTTTAAGATATGTTAAGGTATATGGAAACACTTTACCATTTAAGCCACTATACTGTAGATACCTTTATAATGCGATACAAAGCATCCTTAATGCTTGTACCGACCATTATAATGTATTATAAACAGGGGTGCACATAACTGGTGCACAAGTACGCATTCACCTTTAAGAACGATACGTGCGACAATCGATTGTTTTGTAAAAGCGCAAATGCGTACTTATTTTATGTTTTATGTTTTATGTTAGCTTCATAAAGCAATCATAATGCATAATACACACAGCTATAATATGTTGTGCCTTTTCATAAATATTTATAACCATGTTTATAATGCTTTATGAATGAATTATTATTTGTTATGAATCTGTTTATAAAAAACTAAAAACATGGCCTTAAGTAAAGTGTTACCAGATACCTGCTGCTTATTAATGTTCTATAAATGCATTATAAACGCAATATGAAGATGCACTCAATATAAATTGTGATGAAATGTTCTCCCTTGGAAAGCAGGAAGTGACCTCGAGCGTGTTTATGTAGAATCATCCTCCCGATATATACACATTGGTTATTTTCAGAAGCTGCTCTTGAGCGAGCAAAGTGTGACACGCCTGTGAGGATTTCAAGTGCAGAATGTTTTTCACGAAACGACAACTCTGCTCTGTGTCAAAGCTGGCCGTGAAACTTTTACATTTACCTGGGAAACTAAAAGCCATGAATCGAACAAGGTTTTTCGTTTTCACACAAAGAGAACAATCTGTTCACATTCAATAATTAGATTCTCCAGTTAATTACATGCATAAATCACTTTTTCCCAAAACCTTGTAATTACAACTAAGGTGATTTTCCACCTGAATGTGCTCATTAGATTTGTTTATTTTTTTGTATTGCATGTTTTAGGTTTAAACGAAATGTGCAAAGTTATGCAGATGGAGTTTACAAAAGACCCAGCAAATTGCTTTTGGGAAATAATCTATGCAGCGTACATATTGTCTGTTTTCAGTAAACAGAGGGAAGAATGTTCATTTCACCCATAAACAGCCAGCTGCTGGCTTAGTAATCTTCTCATTCTCCAACCAAACTGTTAATACAACTAATAATAGCTGGTCTGAGTTTGTACTTACGCCGACAGCAGCTAGTGTTTCAGGATGTTATGGGGAAGCTCACAGGACGAATGGAGTTAGGATAGAGATCAACACCATACAAGACCATAAAGGAGACACAGGGGTGTGGAAGGAAGGGCCGGCTCACTGTAGGTTTAGGCCTATTTTAGGAATAATAGAGTTGTTTTCTTTCTTAAGAATGATAATAAAATTAAGAGATTGGCAAAAACGAAAGTACCCAGAGAATCAAACGTGAAAGGAAGAAAAATCAAAGACAGGTGTTGTTAAATGCAAACAAAATAAATGCATTATAAACACAGATTAAATGAAGTATTTTATAACGCAGATGTGTAACAGGGGCCTCTATTCCCAGTGAGAGCCACTTCTAAGGAGCAATTTGGTACAAGATTCGGTACACCCCGGGGGTGGCGACTGCAAAACTTGTTAATACTGGGGGGGTTTGGCGATAGTAAAATTCATCCATTTTCTAATACTACTTGTTGGTTCTCTTTAGGGTACTAGTAGCTTGCAACCGGCACATTGGCGACCCTTTTACAGGAAACAAATACCAGATGAAACTAATCAGCATCACAGAGTGCAGACACCCGACTGCACCCCAACATGGATGTAAGCCATTCCCCACGGTTATAATCCCACCGTCCATCTGAATAATCTACGGTTGTTGGAAACAAATTCGTCTGTTTTGTGTATTTATAACTGATTAGTCGGTACCACTTTACAATAATACTACCATTATAAAGGGTTTGTGAATGGTTTATAATCAGGTTATTAATTACGTTATAACACTTTGTACATCACTAATAGACAATTATAAACAAGTTGTAACACAGTTATTGTTTTAAAAGGGGTGCTACCGTTTTTAAGTGACAAAAGAAAGTCTTATTAATGTAATGTGGTACTGGTTAGTCCATCTTAAAAACAGCAGCCTATCTACTAATGCCAGCATTCCTTTTCCTGGCTAAGAGCTCAGTAAACACAGCTTAGAAAAAAATGATATAATGTCTTTGGTTGTGAAGGAGCGGCAGGTTAGATCGAGCGTAAATCAAAAGGGGGAGTTTTTCTCATATAGTTCGAGAAATGAAATATTGATTTATGTTTATTTACTTATTTGCTTTTGGATAAACAAAAAAGAAATGAAAACACTCGCACCATGATCAACCGGACACATGCTGTGATGAACAGAAGCACTCCGGCTAGGTGGGAGAATGGTTGATATGATGTGATCGGACAGTTTGTCCTGGTCTGGACTAAATACCACTAGGGGTGTCTTGCTGTTGTTTTACAAGAGATGCATGTAACAAGGAAAGTTTGTCCATCGATGCATCGTTCACCGACTTATCCAGTGCAGGATCATGGGGTTTGTGTGTTGCTGACCCAGGTGTCAGACTTGCAGACGTGTGTTGTGCTGTCAGAAAGGCTGCTGCTTTTATGCGAATCGTTCGAAAGTGAGCAGACAGATTTATGTATGACTTTGACCTTTTGTGACGTAGCTCTTCATATTTAAAGCGCGTATTCCTGGAAACGATGTTGATTTTACGGTAATCCCGTAGTTTAAAAGGCAAACTACGGAGGAAACGTGGGAAAGCGCGTCGGTCTTTCGATAAGCATCGGCCGGTCTCCGCGGCACAGCGTTCTCCATCTCCTCATGTCGCCAGAAATAAAAATGTTGGTGACATTTGCGCTCCACCTTAAGTCTGGCCCCAGCTCCCACTGAATCTGCATTTGCTTGCCCATATGTCCCAGTTACAGGCCTGAGACCAGTGGGACCTGTAGTATAGCTGAGGCGTGGCGGTGGGGTTTATTAAATGGCGCCTCCTACGTGCCAGGCTGCACGGCACGTGGACCCCAGGACCGGCGCCGCTCGCTCTGGGGACGCGGCATGCTGAAGGCAGAGCTTTGGATACTCAGCTCTGCACCCCCGCTCTCGCTGTCGTGGCCGAGGGTCATTAATTACAGGCTGAAGCTCCTGAGAAGTGACAGGGGACCCAGGAAAAAGTGGCGGATTATTAATTATGACTCCGGTTAATCCCTGCTGGGATGGCAACTGACTGCCTGAAGTAATCCCCCCCTCCCTGGGTACCTAAGCCTCATTCCTCCCATCAGAAATGGATGGCCTGCTCACGTTAAATTAGGCCTAATTCCTTCCCGGTGATGTTTAAAAGTGCTTAAATTGAATGAAAAACATTGGAATAACACTGTAAAAGTTGTAATGTTACAATTAAAATATTATTATTATTATTATTATTTATTATTATGTTCAGGTTAAAAATGCTTACATTGAATGAAAAACATTGTAATAACATTATAAAAGCTGTAATTTTATAATTCAAATTATATTAATGCCTAGAATCTGTATTATAAAACCATCATTCAACTGTCCAAGTATATTTAGTTCTATTCATTTTTTTCCACTGTTGTTACCCCACTGCTGATTTGCCCCATCTGGACATAAATTCTATGGTCTCAAGCTACAGGAAGAGGCACAAAGGCTCAATGTGAAGCTTGTTTACATGAGGCCTGAATCCAGTGGCACTATTAAAGATTTTGGGCTCCATCAAAGCATATAATATTGGGCCCCCAACTATGTTCCAAATTTTTTTAGTTTCCTGCCACTCAGAGGCCCTTGGAATTGTCCTAACTACCCCCCAACCCCCCCCAACAAAAAAATATGTACAACCCACACCCCCAATTGGGGGTGTGAC
>JAODLD010000049.1:7991824-8002440 GCA_026781065.1 Mormyrops boulengeri
CTTGGAATTGTCCTAACTCCCCCCCTCCCGCCCCTACCTGAATCTGAGTAGCACCTCAGCGCCGATGTGGGCTGAGTCACTCAAGAGCCCTGCTTAAATACACACCTCTCTGATCTGCAGTCAGATCTGATGGCTTAAATAGGGGCTGGCAGGAGATGCGGGGGACACGGGCCCCTGGCGGATTCCATCAGGAAGCTGCTTCCCACATGTCGAAGGAAGATTCGCCCCCAAATGCCAATTTCAAAGACTTTCTGAACTTGTGCAAAAAAGTTTAAAATTCTCGCAAATAAGTAAGGAAAACATGGTTGTCATGGTGCCATCAGTCTGGTAAAAAAAACTCTGGTATTTATTTGTGCAAACACTGGAATAAAAGATTAGCAAAATTCAATAGATCTTTATTGTCAGCCAGTCAATATACAAGCACACAACTGGGATGAAATTTCTTGTCCCTGAACCCCATGGCGTTACATGAACACATTCAGTAAATCACATACCATAACACTAACATTTAGACTACTTACATTGACTAGACAATTGACAATATACTTCACATAATATTTATTTTATATAAATTCTTTTCCAAGTTCCCACTATTCCAAAATAATAGTTTCGCTGTTATACCACAACAATAGTTTCGCTGATATAATTGTTTTTGTTGTTGTGTTGTTGGAGCGCTGTGACCCAGAGCAGATGGTGATAGCTGTCTTGTCACGGCGGGTGGTGAGAATTACTAAAGCGACTATCCTCTGACTAAGGTTGGAGGACATGGGAGGCGGGATGGTTTTCACGAGCGGACCGATGTCGGCATCATATGAAGGGTGACTTACTGGTTAACAGAAAATATGACAAGTAACAATCATGGGTTACAGAAACACTGACATGCGGTAATCAAGGACTCATGGGTTGGCGTTGGGCGGGCACTGAGCTGACGCCTAGGGGAACCAATCAGAAATGAGATGGTCGACCGGGGGTGTGTTATGGGTGCATTCAATTATTTGCGGGCTAACCAATGAAATGTGATTTCCTGATTAATCATGATATGATGATATAGCTATGACGAGAGTTGGGTAAATCATGTGGAGAGAGAAGCTGATCTTGCAATGGGGGTAACTCACTTTCTGTGATCGATCATAAAAATGAAAACTAAAGGTACGTTGGGTTGATTTTTTATATTCTCCTGTCAGGGGCTTTTTGGAGTTTGGCTACTTTCAACTTTCCAAGATATTCACAACAAGATGGCAGGAACCACCTGCAGAAGACCACTCACCGCTGGCTGTGGCAGTCCGTGTGGCAGGGCCGATTCCATGGGGAGCCCGGCCGTGAGATTTCCAGGAAACACAAAGACTTTTATTACATAAACAGCATTCAAAATCAAGGCAGCAGGCAAACGAAAAGACAAACAACATTGCCAGCTACTCCCCACGGGGAATATGTGCTTTGTGTGTTTTGGGTTTCAGATCCACACTGTTTCATCAGAAAACGAAATCTAGACTGTAAATCATCAAAGGGCAATTACCGTGGTTGCAATTATTTATATTATCATGTTTTGAGTCCAAGTTCTTTCCCTCCAAATGAGGCAGCATGATAATTTATTAATGGGCGTCCTGTGTTCACCTTCTGAGGCGAGAGTTATCGGTTACATTGCCTGGATAATATACCTACACAATAATGGAGACGGATAGCCCTTCTCTCTAAAATAAAGACATTCACAATATTCCTTAAAAAATACCATCTGATAAATCATACCGAAGCTGTCCAGATTACTCCAAACCCTTCATGCATACATATGCACACACGCTGAGATAACTGTATAAAGACAATTAAAAATATTTAATGTGATCTTTTTCGGTTGAACAAGACGTAAAGGTAACTTTTGCTTCCTTTGATGCAATTAATTACTGTAGCAAGATAAGATGAAGATAATCCAGTCAGCCCAGCCACACATAAAGTTATGAATACACTTCCGGCTCTGAGTAATGGCAACCCTTCACCCCAAGGGATACATACAGTCTGATAACTGAAATATTAGAAGAAAAAAAATCGTAGTTGTAATTTTTCTGAGCCCTGATAAGGAAGAAAGGGTCTGAAATCATTCTGCAGGGACATTGTACCATTCTTAAGGAGACCCTTAATTCTTCATCCTCAGAATCATCAGGAGGAGGATGACAGTGATGACAGGGCTTCCTCTTCACTTAGTCCTGTATGAATTCCCTGCAATTCGGCTGCGGTGTGTGGTAGAGAAGTGCGTGACCTTCTACCGTGACCTTCTTGTCGTGCTACACAGAACCGGATGGCAGCTAGCCCAGCTTAACAAATCAACACCATCGATCTCATTAGTATGTCAAAATCAAAGAGAAATCGATGAAATGAAATCAAATTGTATTTGAATTTGACCCAGTGTTTGCTCACATAACACTGGGTCTTACGTGGCTATTGTGACGCGTTAGATTTTAATACGGTTTACTTTGATGTCAACGGCAAAACTGACTGCTTGTATGCTATAGTTCACCCATAACAGCCTGCTGAAATTATTTGCTGGGTGATGTTATTGATTATCCTCAATTTACACTTGGTTCATTAAGAGCAGTGCTGATTTTCAGTTTAATTATTTAGGTCTTAAACGGTTTTTGTGTAGTAAGGAAGGCATTTAATAAAACGTTTTTTGAAAGAGATTAAAGTAAAGGCAGTGGAAATTGATGGGTTTCCTTGGCAGCTTCATAAAACATGCATGAGGTTGATTTTAATAAGGCGTTAGTGACATCATGTGGCCAGTATTAGATATTACAACTAAGTCTGAGGCGTGAATTTTTTCCTTTAATCGGTGCCACTACATTTTATTTGTAAAATTAAAATGTCTCTAAATCCCTGAAGTGAGAACTGATCTTTGATTGAGATTATATCAGTATTCAGTATCTATTTGTATACGGAAAACTATAAGATGCCAGAAGTATATTAACCAATTATTTTACTTTTAAAAATTAATATAAAGAACAATAAAAAAACGAAGGTTAGCACCAGGAAACAATTCTTGAATTAAATTGTTTTATTTTCCTGAACTGCAGTTATATCATCTCACTCAATTGAATGTCTTTAAGTTTTTGGGGGGCTTTTTGCATGCAGATATGTGTGGAAGAATGTTTTATTTAGCAATAAAATGAAATCACGGAATGAAAAGTGGGAAGTCAGAAGTTTATGTCATTAATAAGTGTCCCTTTAACACGAGTAGTATGGGAACAAGCACTGCAGTGACCTTGTGGGCATGCCTTACATCAACAGTTACAATGTTGAGTTAACACTAATAAATCCTAATTCTGTGAGCATACATCATGAGGTTTTGTGTAAACTTGTCCAAATTCTGTTTTCCATATAAATCCAATAATCCAAAGATAAACTTTCGAACATCCAAATTCATGTCAGTTCTGTTGTCTTTCACATCACACTAGGATTTTAAAAAGTGACCGTGTAAATCATCTTGAAAGGAAACAAATGTACTGCCAAAAAGCTATTTTTCCATGAAATAAAACTGTGCTTGATATAAACTTATTTCCCAGTATTTCACTGTAAAAGACAAAAATCCATGCATTTTTGTGGCTAGTAAGTTTTTTTAAAAAAACCTGTGTACAGAAATGAATAGGAAATGTACAAAAACGAAAAGTGTTGTATCACGATAATTGAAGTACAATAAACCTATAAAACTACACGATCGACCCAGTAGTGTTTTTGTTCAGATGCAATTAAAAATAATTTATGTTATCTTGAGTAAACGGGTCTGTTGAGTTTGCATGTTCTTTCCGTGTCATCATGGGATTTCCTTCCACAGTCCGGAATCACGCTAATGTGAATAGCCATTACCAGATCGCGGATAGGTGTGATGGTGTGTGTGTGAATGGTGTTGGCGTCCCATCCTGGGTTATTCCCTGCCTTGCACCCATATCTTCCAGGATAGGCTCCATACCCCCGCATCCCTGCATTGGACAATAAGGTGTAGAAAATGGATGGATGGATCTAGATTTAAAAGAAACAACAATCTCTCAGACCACATTTAATCACTTAACAAGCCCCAAAATATACCTTAGACCAGTGTTTCCAGTAGAGCCCCAGCTGGGGTCCCTCCAATCTACATTTTTACCCTAATAATACCACTTGAATCATATACCGCACATTTAAGCTAATTAAGCTATTGGCATGCTTTTAGTTCATAAGAATAAGGTATATGTGATTCAAGATTCAACATTTTTAATTGGCACATGCATAAATGTGGCAGTATACCGGCAGTGTAATTTAATCGCTGCTACACCAGACTGTGCAATAAACACGATAGATGGATGACAAAATAAAAATAACCCAACAAAATAAGTGCTGAATATAGAAAATGTATAGAAAAAGTAAAGATAAAAATGATGAGAAAATATTTGAGAAGAAATATTCAAAGTGAAGGCTGCATTTGCAGCTTATTTTATTGGGTGTTAATGTCGCTGATATCCTGGGGGTAGAAGAGTCTCCTGGGCCCTCCCCATCCCAGCCATAAGGCTCTGGAGGTGCCATCCGGGTTGGTATTTTAAATGAAACAGGTCAGGCTAAGTACCCTGAGCAAAGTCACATTAGCGGAGGCCCTTGTGAGACTTAAATTGCCTCGGTCCAAAGAAGTTCTCATTAATAATAGAGAGTCATTATGAAATTCTCTAAATACACCGACGCATCTCAAACACACTTGAACATTGTCAAATACATCTTTACCATAGATAAACACACAGGATTTCCATCCACATCATTGTACAGTGTCTGGTTCTAAACATATAAACTAATAACCTTCATCAGACAGCTAGAAGACCATCCACAGAAAGTGACTCATCACTATACAAAATACATTGATTACTATATTATAAACGGTATGTATGAACACACAAAAAATTGTTATTTAGCTGTCCACCATTTATTTCTCATAAAAGGAATTTTAGAAAAGACATTGACTTACTAGGAGAGCAAGCATGAAATAATGTCTGTGGTCTGGCGTTTTCATTGATATTTTATCTTTCATTTTTATTTCATCTTTGTGCTTGTTTTTCAATAATGGAAACATGTGTTATTATGTATTAAGTGTGTATGTGAGTGTGTGTGTGTGGGGGGGGCTATGTATATATTACACTGTGAAGACCAAATGTCCCCACAATGTGATCAAAAAATGTTATTTTAACCATTTTTTTCGGTCTGCACATGGGCAAGCTTAATTTTATTTTTTAAAAATTGTGACTGCAATCAAAAATCTAAAAAATTCCAAAAGTTTTGTATTTTGTTTGGTAAGTTATGATTAAGGCTAGGGCTGGGTAGTTAAGGTTAAAGCTGTTATAGTTGGGATTAGGGTTTTACCATAGAAATGAATGGACAGTCCCCACAAAGATATGAATACAAACATTTTCAATGAAGCAGTTTATTCTGGGATAAAATTTCTGGGATTTTCATTATTTGATATCCTGTTGCTGCCTGATGTCTTAGTTTAAGTTAAACAGACCAGTACAACACCCAGGTTTCGTAACAGCCGTGGGAAAGTAAGGCGCTCTTCCTTCTTACGTTCCATTGCACCGCTAGGTGACACACGCGGCCTCCCAAACAACGAAATTCGCATGAATGAGGAAAGTGAAACTCCTCCGCCCTCATTTAATTCGATGATGTAACTCTGCGCCAATGGGAACGGAGGCGAGCAGCAGTGCGAACCAATCAGAAACGGCTCCCGACTCATCCAGGTCTCGGGATGTGTGTATCACGCTCATGGCGCTGTTGTGAGTAGAAACTAGCGCTATAAAAAATACTACTAGTCAATCCCGATCGGCTGTGTGTTGGCATTGCGTTCTGCTGTGAAGATCAGTAGAGAGGAGTGATCGTAACACTTCATCGATGACTTTTGATAACTGGGAGTCACTTGTTACCAAGTTATGCTGTTCAACGAGAATCATTTAACTGCGCCGTTCTTTCAGATGGGTTGAAAGTCCGTGTTCTCGCATGGGGCGTGCGGTCTAGACTGACTTTCCGTGCAGTTTCAACTCTTCAACACTGTGACCATGCCGGGGAAAACTAAATACAATTTAGTCGACGATGGCCATGATTTGAGGATACCCATGCACAACGAGGATGCGTTCCAACATGGGGTTAATTTTGAAGCAAAGGTGAGATCAACTTTTATCTATGATAACAACTGTTTTGTAAATGAGTGGGATTATTGGATGGCCAGTTTGTTAATCACTTACTCTTTTATACTTGCTCGTATTCATTGCGAAACCTAACCGACTTGCTTGATTGTCTAACATGAAACATTGTAGCGAAGCATTTAAAGACTCGCCATATCTGTGCGGTAGATTTACGTGTAGATGTATTGATCGTTTTTCTTTCAGTATATTGGCAGCCTAGATGTGGCACGACCGAGCAGTCGAGTGGAGATAGTAGCTGCTATGCGAAGAATACGGGTGAGTTTTTACTTTGTGCATTTATAGTCATTTATGAGTTTGTGATTCGGGACCTTAATCTCATGTCTGCAGTTATTTACAGCTATTAGAAGCATTTTCAGATGTTTGCCATGTTGTTTCGCGTTTGAGATGCGTTAAATAAAGAATCGCGTTGCATTAATAATAACGGGAGTCTGTGTAACTGTAGTATTGCTATAGTTGATTAGTGGTTAGTGATCGGTGATCCGTGAAATCTGAAAGGTGTTGGAATTCAGTAATTCGCTGTCACGAGGGTGTTTTTTGATTTTTGGCAGTTCTTAGGTTAGATATGCCACTGTGTCTTAGCTTAACTTTACCGCAGTTGAAGATATGAGTGTTTAGGAATGCATAGAAGACTAAAAGACATTAAATTTACATGCCGTTTTCTTGCCTAACAAAAAAATCTTGCACTTATCATTGTCTTTTTTCTGAAACGTACCTTGAATACTTGTTATTTTGAACAAAATTTGTCAGTTTCAAACTGATGATCCTGCCCAGCCGGTATATTCTCCGTAGATATACACAGCGCAAATATTTGCTTGCGATAAAGGAGCAGTCTGTTTGCTTGGGTTACGTTTTGTTATACCATGGAAATGGGTCATGTGTTTAACATGAATATACAAGCCGTCACTATTTGACATTTTTCTGTTCAGCTGTACAAGTGCTGCTTAGATGAGTACAAGCAAGTATCCTAATTACTTTCCTGTGAAGAAAAGATCGTTTTGCAGCTGGTAACAAGACAACGTAGGAACCCTGAATAATTCCAGATGTGTCTCTTCTTCACACCTAGAGCCTCGACCGGATCTACCTTTTCAGGGGCTGTCTGTAGTTAGAGCCGGCCATGTATATATTTATTTTTTCATGATTCGTTTGGGCCCTAGGCAGCTGGCTTGTTTGCCTATGCCTGGATCTGGTTCTGGCTCCAGCTAGTGCAATAACTCCAATTCCCCTCGACCCCGCGTAGGGGATGGATGGATGGATGGATGGATGGATGGATGGATGTTTTTTCTTAGTCTTTACTGGGCATCAATGCCGTTCTCGACTACACTCTGTCTCTCACACCATTCAGGTCTTCATATATTTCTGCCGCAGTTTGTTGTCCGTCCTTTATGGCTTGGTAGGTCCTTCCTGTAGCTGTAGTCTCAAATCCGTCACTTTCAGCCATGTGTTCCGAGCTGGCCTTTCAGGCTGAAGCTTCTCGTACTAGCCTCGTCAGATGCGATGATCTTTATGGATTTTTTTGGTTTGCTCTGGTAATTATAAATCGGGTAAAGGATTGCATAAGGACAGAAATCATTTCTTGTGTTTTGCACTCACCAAAATAGTTTGTTAGATGTTCTCTTTCGAACCATAAACCGACCAAATGCATGATTATCACAATTCCTTATTCGTTTGTGGAAAACGGTTGCTGGAATGTGCAAAAGTAGAATCCAAAATCGGCAAGTCCGCGGTGCCTCAGATGGCGAGAAAATTGATAACAGGGCTGGACCTACTCAAGGAGGGTTGGATAAAATTCTCAGAGCAATTATCCATCAATCTGTCCATCTTGTGCATCAGCTTATCTGATGCAGGTTTGCGGCAAACCGGGAGCCTGTCCAAGGCAGCAGAGAGACTGCAGGGGCCACACTAAGGCACTATGGATAATTACACTAAGGCGCTATAGGTAATTACACTAAGGCATTATGGGTAATTACACTAAGGCAGTATGGGTAATTTTGAGTCACTAGTTCTCCTAAACAGCATGATGGTGGATGGCAGGAAGAAATCAGAGCCCCCAGGGGAAACCCCTAGAGAGGACTTGCGAACTTCATGTGCGGGATTTGAACCCACAACCCTGGAGGTGTGAGGCCACAGGGTCAGCCGCTATGCAATAATCATAAGCTAAAGTTCAACAGCAAACAGTCCCTAGCCAGTTTTATTTGAACAGGATATCTCGTTTGTTTAGTTTTGGGCCTTGCAGCAGAGCCACCCCCCACCCAGTAGTGCTTTCTGTGGAACGTGGTTTCGCCCCCCACCCCCCCCCAGCCCGTTGGAGTGCCGTTGCAGTTGGACTATCTGATAAGGCTGGGAGTCCGCACTGCCGCACTGGAGCAGCGCCTGTTTCCTTAGCAGACTTCCTTCCTGTCTAACAACTCTTTCCTCTTTCCTACCTGTGGTCCGCTCGGCTGAACATCGGAACCGGCCCGTGTCGGAGCCTGACATGCGAGCCGACGCTGTAGCCGATAAGACATGGGATTCAGCTGTCCTGTTTTGCCCTGTCCCTCAAATGTATGCTCTCTCATCCGTCTCGACCGGTCTGCCTCTGCGGCTGATTCACTGTCCTCAGATATGCTTAATAGTCAGTCTCTGGTAAATAATCATACATCTCTCCTGTTATCTAACTTTAAAATCTTTTTCAGCACAGAATCTATCCTGGGATTTTTATTGTTTTTTTAATTAATAGATAAGCTGGAAATGATTCAGGAGAGGGCATTTCACTCTTTAGCCAGACTTTTGTGTCTCATTTAAATAATGTATTTTTTTCTTTCCTACAAGTGTCTGTCCTGATTTCATTCTGACTGAAGATTGACGCAAAAATAAGGGCTGTTTTGCCTGTGTGAAGGATTACAGTAATGTATATTATCTGCTGGAATGAAGGTGATAATTGTTATCATGTCTCGTGATTCCAAGTTCATGAATTTGAAACAAGTAGTCTGCGATGCTTTGTCTATTGTTTTCAAGTGCAGAACGACATATTTATGTTCCATGCCATCAAGTTATATGTGAATAAGACAATAAAAAAACATGAAATAGCAGTAAATGGTATGATTTATGGCAGCTTGTCATTTATGACAGTCAAGCAGGGGCCTTAAACTGCCGATGATTCATGCCCCAGTGGGATCCTCATCTGTCTCACTTGGGATCGGTAGCTCTGGCTAATGTTAGCGCTGTGTATTCGTCCCCGCTAGCCGTAAACACTCCGCATCTCCTTCAAATCACAAATGACAGGAATAGACGGCCGACAGGCACGGATGCGTCACCTCTCAGCCGATTGTGTTAGCGCTTGCCGTCAGGATGAATGTGACCGGCAGGGTTATTTGAGGTTGATTTGTTAATGCTGATTTAGCCACTACTGAATTACTGGATGTCCTTATAAGTTGACTTCAATCACTGTTATTTCACTGGAAGTCACCCTCACACACACACACACACACACACACACACACACACACACACATTTGAAATCTTAATTAGTGATGCACCCATTAGGAATGTTCTGGCTGGCACCAGTCGCCGATTGATTCAAAAACAGACACTGATACCGGTTATTTTTCCTTAAAGAAATTTTAAGGGACACTCCACCTAAATAAATAAAAAAATAAATGAATTATATTCCAAAAATATGAAAGTATTTATTTTTTGGTGAGAAAATACAAAGTATGGCGTACCACAACAATCCCAGAGCACTATACTTTATAACGGTATACGTCTAATATATTTATAACATTCATAAAAGAGAAGAGCCGATCGTCAGTTGTGATAAACTCCATAATATCGGTAATATCTTTTGATTTCGCACTGTCTGCACTGGATTGTGTTTTGCTATGAAACGCTTGCGTTTCTGACAGACTAACATTATTCGGCAGCACTGCAGCCTGCTTTACTGGAACAGATTTATTTTTCAGAAACTTTTCATACTCTTCACTGTCTCGCCTTAAGGTAAACAATCAAATTTGCAGTGCTGAGACGTTTATTAATAGATCCTCCTCGTGAAATTTTAGCAGAGCAATGTTTGTAAAATGTACTTCTAAGTAGGTTAAAATAATTCCACACATCAGACAGTTTCCTGTTTAGTATATGGGTATGCAAAGCAATATGGGTCACGATTTTAAACGGAATTATCAGTGGTAAATATCAGCTCATTTATAACTATAGACCGATTGTTGCTGTATCGGCCGATATTAATAGTCGGCCGATACAAACGGTGCATCCCAAATCCTAACCTAAACAAAACATTAGTTAGAAATGTGTCTCAATTGACAGTTTCATGTCACATTATGGCAACCATGGACAGCTATATACCCCATGCAGCAGCCCCTTTCGCCCACACGATTGGCACGGGGGGGGGGGGGGGGGGGGGGGGGGGGGGGGGGGGGGGGG
>JAODLD010000049.1:8002540-8013891 GCA_026781065.1 Mormyrops boulengeri
GTGGCCTATTTTGCCCAGACGAATGAACCCCCCCCCTTTGAGGTTCGCACTGCTCCTTGTAGATTTTCACACCATACATTTCTCTGTGTCTGAGGCTGTAACGGAAGGTTCTTGAAGGTGAAATCAATGGCTGCGATGTGGCAGGTGGTACCTGTTAAGCCAGAATAATCATTATAAGGTGAGAGACAGGGCACATTGGGTAAAGCGGCAGGGCTGACTGAGAGATGAGGGCAGGTGCAAATGTGGGCCAATGGGGGGGGGTTGGGCATCCTGCACTGTGTGGCTATAGGGCACACCATGCTCCCCCCCAGCAAATTATACCAAGTGCCTCTGTAGATGTCAGAAATTAGACGATCATGCAAAATTCAAAACAAATTCACAGAGTTTCCCACGAGTCAGCAAATATTACCAAGGGGGAATCTTCCCCCCCCCCACTGTGAGACCCCTCCTTCGCCACTGCCTTTGACCTTGGCTGCCCCCCATCAGCCCCCATGGGCCGGGTTGCTGACATCACTTGCATTAATGACATTACCTTGTGACACACAGATATAATGAAACTATCAGTGTCTAACCTCTAATTTAAAAGTCAACAGTTAGAGCAAATATAAATATTTTGTGCAGTAAGAGCTGCTGCATGTGGTAAAAGGTCACATCTTTGGGATTATCCTTGGACAGAAACATGAATCTTAGGGTCTGTTGGATATTACAGTTTCCCATAGTTACAGATCTTGCCTTTTATAGCATTTATTGGCACTTTTAATACCATATTTATGGTTTCATTAAATTTTTCTACTACATAAAATAGACATTACAGCATTGTTACAGTACAAATAAGAGTAAGTGATGTTCATTAATCTAGCTGCTGTGTGTCACATTGATTCCATGGCTACTTGATTTTGGGCTCATTTCCTACCTATAACCTTTGACCTGGGCATCAGTTGTGGTTGCTGTTCAAAATGGTCCTTGGCCGCTTTGGCGCGGCCTGGATGCAGTCGCTGCTCCGCAAATGCGCTTCTGCGGTCTCCCGATCGTCAGCGATCGTGAATAAGAGTCATGCCAAAAGACACCAGTGAGCAGCTTTGGAAGAGAGACAGATCCCTGTAGTATAAGGAGCGAACCGTAAACGCAGAGCTTGTCACAGAGTTGACATGAAATACCTCAATGTTGCAGTTCAGCCAGAAGTTATCTATGCCGGTTATGGCCAGATTTTATTTCAGCAAATGGGCAAGACGCGTTTAATTTCACAGTTGTTTTTCAAGCACTGAATTGAGTAATAGATGTGCTTTCCTCCATAGCCCGTGAAGCAGATCTTATTTGATCTTTATGGCTGATTAATACGAAAGGCGAGCTGCTGACTCGACAATTCTAGGCAGATGTAAATCCCACAGTGTAATAAAATGATTCAAACTGAATATCCATGTTGTTAACATTTTAATAAATAAATTTCCTTTTTTATCTTAGAAAAACAGCCTGGCTTACTTATCTGTCTGCAGGAAGTTATGTATAGCATCTGCGATAATTTAGGTGTCACGTCGATAACATTTGGGTGTCCCTGCAATATATAAAATAAACACAAACATTAAGGGCACAGAGATTTCATTATTAAGATGGATTTGGGGTACAACATTTGGCAGGGCCTCCTTTAGGAAGGAGAGTCCTTTAAAATACCAGCACGTGCTTCTCTCTAAGTTTGTTAGGCAGCAAATAGCTTTCATTACAGTCTGTAAATGGCAAGGAATACATTAAAATGTAACTGCATAATTTTAGCATTCATCTCGGCACTCACATTACATAAAGAGGTGGCCTTAATTTGATCATCACACTCATTTAGAGAGATGTCGAAATGATTAATGTAATTAATCTGTCAACACAAATTGACCATCGCAACACCGATCCATTAAAAATACTGCGAGAGCAGCCAGTTGAGGAGGAGAATTTGATGAAAATAACTTGAGGGTGAATGACCAGTTCATCTGCGCTGGCTTATGCAGGTTTGCGAATGGTTCTTTATTTGCCGCCTGTCCTTCGTCAAGCTAAGCTAAGCTAACCCTGCGATTTTCCCTTATGTTTCACGTCCCCATTATCCTGACAGTTTTATCTCCTGATTGATGGAGTGCTGAATTAAATAATCAGTGCCTGTCCCCTTCACATGAGTAGCATATAAAAAGTTGTTTCCATTGACCCCCAAGCATAGCCTCTCTTGGGGGGGGAATATTTTAATATCCCTCTCAAGTGTTTGACTGGCGTATGGTGTCTGTCTCCTAATGCCGGAATCTCCTCATGCTGCTTTTCTATGCAATGTCATGCAACTGTGATGAAAGCCAGAAATGCGATTAGCTCCACCCCCCCCCCCCCCAATATTTTGCAGCCTGCTGTAATGGCAGGTTCCCAGCACAAAACAGTTCTGTTGACACTCTAAGTAGATTTCAGGTACCACACAATGGCGGTAGCAGCCCGAGGAGTAACTGGCAGTATCCTGTTTCCTGTGAAGACTTGACATGTGCCGTGATATTAAAATCGCACAAGTATCTCTTAGTAGGGGATCTGACAGGGTTTAGTGTGACAGAATATAGCAGTAGAATGGAATGAAATCCACATCCGCTTGTACAGTGTTTCAAAAACAGAGTGGTTAACAGGGAATCTGCCCCAGGAAGGGTTGATTGAGAAAGGAAGTTAGAGTGAAATTACCCAAGAAGGGCACCTGGACAGCAGGCTCCGTGCGGCACGACTCAATTACAACTTTTTGCATTCCTATAGAAATGCATTAGTGACACTAAGCTAAAAGAGAACACGCTCACTGCTAATGTGCTGACAGTTTTACGAGTATCGTATGGAATTCACAAGTATGGACTTGAGTCCCGGTCACAGCATCAGAGCTGGTCCTATTTTTCAGATCCATGGAGGAACATCTTTTCTCCCGGGGTGATTTGTGCGTTTTATTGGTTCTGTGCTTAACGCTACCCTCTCACACCTCCAGGGATGGGGGGTCCGATTCCCAGGCTCTATGTGTGAGAAGTTCCCATGTCCTCCTTACTTTTCTATGAGTTTCCTCCAGACACTCCGGATTCTGCCTACAGGCCAAAGACGTGTCACTAAGAGAATTAGCGTGTAAATGGCCAGTAGTCTGTGAGGTTGTGTCTGTGCTGCATTAGCATCCCGTTCATGATGCCCCCTGCCTTCTGGTTCCTCGGACGGGCTCCTGGCTCACTGTAGTCCAGCAGGGAGCTGGGAAAGAGCAAAAATGTGGACCATCTGAGGGTCACCAAGGGCCGGGTTGAGAAACATCAGGTTGCGTACAGCGGATGGATGTATTTGCCTGCGAAGCCTCTTTGACAAAGCACACTCACTTTTTTCTGCGAGGTGCCAGGCACTAACTGATTTGTTTTCTATCTCCCATAATAGTTTACAGTAGCAATTGCTTCCTTTAATGTACCAGTGAATTATCTACAGAACAGATGTTGCTTTTGGTTTGGATCCAACTGGATTTTATGTTTAGTAACAAACGGATGCACCTTTAAAATAGCTTTTCCTTTTTAAATTATTGCACATATGCAGGATGGTTAACAATTCAAAAGCCAGCAACGGATATAGAGAGCAAGGACATAGTTTTCCAGCCCCTAAAGGAATTAATAGCTAAACATTCAGAAAGTGTTTGGCTTAAGTTTAATCTGGAACTTGATGCCTTCCTAATGACAAAATAATTAATTAGGGGACATGTGAAGTCTTCCTGAACAAAGGCATTCCTTTGCCATCTGATAAGCAAAAATACATAAATTGAAATTGTTGTTACAAAGCTAGTGTGTTTAACAGATTAGGTGATTTTCACAAGGCTGGTGTAGTTGGAGCCTTCTGTGAATGCGAAAACTTTTCTCTAAGATTGCTGGTGTGGTGCAGGCTTGGTAAAAGCAGCCAAAATTCAGCAGCTCGAAGTAATGTAACTGTGTGACCCCGTCTGTGGTGCCTCTCCCCACCGCCCTCCAATGTGACTCCCTACCATAACTGACTGTCGCCGGTGCCACACCCAGATAAGAATCCATCTTACCGCTTGGCTCCTCCCGTTGCAAGAGTGATGACTCAATCCTCTTTGATGACAGCGTTCTTTCGGCCCCAGCGGTTGCGTCCGTGAGCGTGACAGCTCGCCGCTTCCATTAGCGTGGAGGGGGATATGACTTGCAGCAGTGTACACCCCATTTGTACGCCTTTGCGCCAAAAACACCCTGGGCTTGACTGTGAAAAGGGATAATTCACTGCCAAACAGGTCATTTGCAGTTTCCCTTTCAAAATAATTGGATTATTATATTGGTTGTTGTTGTTTTTGTATGGTGGCCTTGTCGGCATTGAGCTTTCATTTAAATTAGTTCAGTTGCATCTGAAATGTAAGCTGGGAATTGATGCCTTATTCAAAGCAATTAAAAGCATTACACCATAAGGCTTCTTGTATTTATTAATGTGGTCATTAAAGACTTCTGCTAATATATTTTCTATAAAGCAGAGAGGTTCATCAGTCAACTACCTAATTGGCCCTTTGGATTTTGCCTCGATTAATGGGTTTTCAGAGTGTTAGGATTTAACTGGGTGGTTTCACCCTCAGTCCTGCCAGCCAGCTGTAGGGACAGTGTGGTGTAGTCCTGCTAAGCGTCTGCTATTTTGTAAAATAAACTACGGACCTCAAACAGCCATATGTCGTCATCCCTCAGTTTGCAATGAGGCAGAATCATGCTTCTTTTGTGGTGCAATAGTTATTAAATAATGCAGATCCCAATGTTCATAAGAGCTCATAGCAGATCCAGCGTTTTTTGAATTTGAATTATGAATGTTCGATACATAAATATGCTTTACAAGCCAATATTTAGATAATGTGATCAGACGTATTTGCTTCTCAGTGTGTGATCTCTGCTCGCTACATCTGTCTAGACAGGCCAAAGATTTTTGTGATCTTTATCCAAAAGATGTTTCCTCGGGGTCTGGCGTTATGCAGTAATCCACCGTCATCGTAGGGCCGCTCACGTAGTGATTTAAGGGTGCAGTCATGTCATAACTATTCAGATTTGTACTTTACTACAAGTCAGCCTGAAAACATGTTTTTTTGGTAGTTATAGTGCACTCTACATCTAAAAGAGAAGTATGGCCTGTTAATATTTGTAAAGTGTCTAAAATGAGATTAAATGGTGTCTCAGTTGTGGAAAAACTAACACCATCATGAATATTGTGAATATTCTGGTTTTCGTCATCCTCTCTGTCTTCACTTCACAGGGGCCCTTGAATATGTAAAATTTATACATGAAATTTGGTAGGGAGGTTGCAAGGTGATTTTTTTTTTGTCAGGGGGCCCAGAATTTCTTACTATACCCCTAAATCTTCATATTACAGTATATAGCATTTATACCTTAACTTGTTTAACTACACTGGTGAAAACATTGGTGACTTGTATCTGTGTCTTACAAAGCTCCTCGATGTGTGTTTTCTACTTAAATACGTTTAGGTAAGTTCTCCCCTAATCTCAGTTAGACAACGTTGACCCGTCTGCTTAGGATACATTACCTGAGCTCACGTCAAAGACACATTGTCTTCCTGAAGAATGGAATTCGAGAAGGATATAATTTCCTAGATCTTCATAGACATAAAAATCACACAACTGCCTTGGTTCATGTTTTTTGCTGCTTTAACTAACTTTGCTACTTTTTCAACCTCTTTTATGAGAAGGTTTTTGTAATTCTTGACCATTACTCATTCCTGTATTTAAACTGGCTATTTACAACAGCTTTGTGCTGTTGTACCGCATCATTTCAATAACTTAGTCGTGCCAACTATTATTCTGTCAGAAATGACAAATAAGTTAGAGGATGGTTCGGAAGCTCCTGCCGCACAGTCATTTTCAGTAATGAATGTTGGATGCCAGTGTTGGATGGAACTCGCCTGCCGGAGGTGCCGCGATGAGACCTAGCTAATGAACAGCCAACTCCGAAATCTTGAAGACTTCCAATTTCCAGTGGGTCAAAGAGGCTGAGAATAGGATGGCCCTGTTGTTGGCCTTCCTGCAAATGTTAGCACCTCTGGTTTTCGCACATCTTATTTGAAATAACGCTCTTTTTTGCTCTGTCCCCAAATAGCATATTATCTGCGCAGCCACAACAGTGACTGAGGTGGTCTTTTTTTTTTGCTCCCCTTTCCTTGTAATAACACTAATATTGTGGTGAAGATGAATGCCAGTTTTATAAATTGCTTGTGCACAGCAAACTGAGAGAAAGGACTAGGAGAAGGCGGACAAGATGAATTCCGGCTTTTGCCCCCTGCCGTTTTCTTACTGGGTGGGAATCTGGAACAGTCCCTGAATGAATGTAATGTTACGGTAAGGAGCTATGTGATGTGCACACACCACTCAAAATTGCAACATAGATTTGTTTTGAAGAGTAGAGATGGGGTATGCAATCATGGGAAAAATATTTTCTTGGCATTTTTTATCTCCGTAGCGATTCATTTCATGGTGTTTGTAGAACAAATTATATATAAACAAACAAACAAATAAATAAATATTAAGGTGACGCAGTGGTCAGCAGTGTTGCCTCACACCTCTGGGACCAGGGTTCGAGTGTCTGCGCCAGCATGGAGTTTGCATGTGCTCCCCGCGTCGTCGTGGGGTTTGCTCCGGTTCCCCCCCCCACAATCCAAAAACATGCTGAGGCTAATCTGATTTATCAAATTGCCAGTAGGTACGCAGGTGTGAGTGAATGGTGTGTGAGTGTTTCTTTTGATGGGTTAGTGCCCCATCCTGGGTTGTTCCCTGCCTTGCTCCCGAAGTCTCCAGGATTGCTTCTGGACTCTTCCTAACCCTGAACAGGACCAGCGGTTTCAGAAGATGGATGGATGGTATTTATTATTATTATATGTTATTATTATCACTATCATTATTATTAATGATAATAATAATGGTAATAATAATAATGAAAAGCCAGAGGATTCTGACTACAGCAATAAGTTAAAAATCTGATGAGTTTTGTCAGTCGGGTAACACGGCGGGGTCAGTAATTGCAGTGTCTTGTTCGGTGCTTTTGATTAAGGACCCAACCTAAACAGCGGGTGAGCTTCAAAGTAATGTCAGGTCCGTCAGATCTGCTGCTCACATCACACTGATTGTGGCGCCGATGTAAGGTTTTGAATGCTCCTTTAAAGATTTGTCTTTCACACAGGAAACAGTACCGCAGATTGTTTTAAATCTGAAACAATGGAGCGAGTGTCAGAAAATAGGAGATTATTTGGACAGGAAGGTCATGGACCTGGTGGAAGCGAGGTGTAATGCATACTGCAGATGTCATTAGTATGGATAATTATCGACAGTGTTGTGGTGAGAATGTGGTCTTTGGACAGTTATGGGAGGCCAGTCATTCCCCGTGACTACAGAACGTGCGTACCACTGTCCTGAACAAAGGGCTGGACAGCCCAACACAACACAGCATTCCTGAGGGTGGGTTAAACAGCTGGCTCCTCCCCCTCTAACCTCTTCATAGCACTACCTGCCCCCCCCCTCCCGAAGAAGTGATCAACATGATGAAACCTGCTGCCCATCCACTGTCAGAAGAAAGGATACAGCCCTGGTACATATCTGTTCCCCCAGGTACAAACGACATTAATGTATCCCCCATGACACAGTAATGTTCCTCGGAGTCCATTTCTTTACCTTAAATTACACTAAAACTTATGGTACAGTTGGCAGACCCTTGAGGGTACAGCCCCAGTGATAAGTAATTCTGTCCTCAAAGGTGCCCCATCCTGGGTTATTCCCTGCCTTGTGCCCATAGCACAGGTACAGGTCCAAATAAAGGATGGATGGATCTGTTATATAGGTATATGCAGAAGATATCTAATAGTTTGCTTTGCACTATTTATCTTCTATATTTATTCTTAATTATAGAAAGTCCATTAGCTGTTTTGAGATGTTAGCCCATGTGGCCTATAATGAAGATGCATAGCATAAATGACATATAATGGAAGTGCAGTTTGCTTTGGCCAGACAACGTACCAAATTGCATGTAACTTTAGGTCTGTGATTCTCACATAAACTTTTTTCTTGAGGCAACTCTAATGCTTCAAAGTAACCATAAGACCTCAGATCTGTCAGAACAAAGAAGATGAGGCGGGACCTTCTGAAAGATGCTGTTATTACAGTTTGTCTTCTCCAGCAACACCTTGTATTCCCCAGTGTGACTGAAGGGGGCCCTTGAAAACTTTATTCCAGAAATATCACAGTTTCACAAAATAAAGTTTCACGTTTGAATCTTTTAATTATATTGCGCAGCATACTTTAGAAACAAAGTCATTGCAGTTCTGTTTCATTCAAATAGTTTGGTACCTGTTTTAATTCTGAAAATTATCATAAACCATGATCAACTGTGAAAGATTATTCTAAAATGGTGTAAATTTGTATTCACGCCCCTTAAACAGTGCAGTATTATTATGGCCAGTGTGGCTGAGGGAAGACAGCCCTCAGGTCGCTATGGAAACACTTCTCTTCAGTTTAATGTTTTTTTTTTTTCTCTTTTAACAAAAACTGAAAAAAACGGAGTCATATTTCAGGATACCTACTATTGGTTTTACACTTGTGTTGGGGACATGGCAAGTGTCTGTATTTGCATGCAAGTACATCACTAGGCAAGCAAGATAAGAAAACATACATTGGCCAGGCTGCATGGATCAGTCGTGTATTTTATCCTTGGAATATGTTCAGCTGCCACTATGTAATTTGTGTGTCTGTGTGTGTTTGGCAACTTCGCATTGAAGTGTGATGGCTTCAGACTTATGCATATTAGCCTGACAGCATGGGCCATATTTGTCATTTCTAGCCAAAAGCTGCAACTTCATACAGCATCTTGATGTCCACGATTATGTACTTTAGTCAGACATTACAGCAGTGGTCCTCATTGGGACGTGAATCAGCAGTTTTCGGTTTAATTCTCCATCTTTCAGTTTAATTCTCTGTCTTTAACCGCCGCGCAGCCTGCTTTCTTAGTTTCCTTGGCTGGTTTCCTAGTGCAGCACAATCTTCTGGGCCTCTTCAGTTTGTAGTCGCCTGAGATGTGTGTTTGTGTGTGGATTCTTGGCTTGGGTGATGAATTAGGGCATTTTCAGCCTGATCTGTGTAGAGTTTGCCCGGAGCATGCAGACACCCTAATCTATTTTGCATTTACTGTACTAGTGATTTTTGTATATTATTATTATTTTTTTTTCTCCATTTTTCATTTGTGTACGTGGCCGTTCACTTGGATGAGTAGATTGCATTTGTCCAATGTAACTCTATGTAGTACACTTCAGGTGTGCCATGAGAGGTGTGTGTGTCTGTCTGTCTGTCTGTCCATGCACACTCATGTTTATGTTAAAATGCTATCTGGAAATGGATGGACAAACTACATCCACCCCATCTCACACTATATCCATTAAAATGGGTCAAAATCTGTATTGTGACAGAATTCCCAGGAGGCAAGCAGGAGAGCCCAGCTAATATCAATATTATAATGAAAGTCTTAACAGCTGTAGTGGGTGGAAATCCATTAACTTGCCTCTACGATAACATGCCGTTACCGTGTTCAGAGCATGTAATTAACTGTAGGAGATGAGCTAGGGCTGCTTTTTTCCATAACATTATTTTTGTAATGGCAGGTCCGCTGCTGTAGCGGACCTGCCATGTTTATAAGATCTGCTGTGGGTTTTGAGGGAAATATTCTCTGCCTTCTATCCGTCCATTTTCTCACCGTTGGTGCTGGTGGGAGCCGCGGTGGAAAACAAGTTGATCAGATCAACACGAACTTTCCTCTTCCCAACCATGGATTTTAGCCCCTCCTGGGAAACTCAAGACTTTCCCCTGACAGAGCTGACAGGTTGTATTCAATAGCAGGTGTAACCTGAAGCTCAGGTCTTGCTCATTCGACGTGCACGTGTGCGCTGTGTTGTTTGTCCCTAACCGAGTTTGTGCAGCCCTGCACTGTGCACAATAACTTGCAAAGAAAATAAAATCAGATAGCCTACAGGATGCCATAGCACAGAAGACACCTTCTGCCGTTTATCGAAAATTGTCTTTCTCTGATCAGTGTGCAGACCAACTTAAGTTGGCGAAATTGAAAAACATTCATGGGCTGGTCTCATCTTATAAAGGAAACTGTTCAGTAAACCGTGCAGGAAGTGTATAAAGCAAAACACGAGCCCTATGTCTGCCACAAGTACTAAGTAATATAACAGGCTAGCTAAATTATCGCAATTTCCTGTTTTTGTTTGGCCAAAAAATAAGTGTGTTTATAGCCGAGCTTTTATCCCTGCTTACAGAACGTGTGCTTCAGGCTGTACTTCAGACTCCAGCGTCAGCGGAGAAAGGATTTCTTTAAACTGCCGTGAAGTGAGCTAAGATCGTCGTGTCAGTTTTTGGTGTTTGAAGGTGTCTTGCAGAACAACAAGAAGTTTTTCGCCATTCAAAGGGGAGTTTTGATGTTCTGCTGCAGTTTGTTGAATGTTCTTTTCCTAGGAAGTGTAGCGATCTTGTTTTTGTTTGTTTGTTTTGTTTGTTTGTTGTTTTGGAAACAAGGCCTGACTTTTTTCATAACAAAAATGTCAGTGTTTTTAGTAAAATTATCACTGATCTAGGTAACCAGAATTCAGGGATTAAAAGCAGATGCTGGCACACGCTGCAAAGAACCTTAACATTTTTTATTTAATGGCGGACAAATCTGGGCCAGAAATCAATGAACCTGCAACGTGCAAATAATAGTATGAAATGTATAATATGCATTATAAGTAGAAGTCAGGAAATCAAACGGGTCACCGTGGCCTAAACTCGCCATTTTTAATTCTAATTAATTTATTTATTCTTTAATGATCCTGCATTAAAGTCTTCAGATTCTACGAATTCATTAAGGACTCATGGGTACAGTCCCTTCTTAACCTTTCAATTAAACCTCGTCTCACGTCTCAGAGGGCTGTGAGTCACATGCTTGCCTTTGTCCCAGGCTGAGTTCCAAAGGAGATCTACAGCTTTCCAGACCTACCACCACATCTGAGCCCGTAGCTCCTTTGGTAGATTCTCTAGCAACTTGCCGGCGAAACCCCTGCTGGGACGCCATTGTAGCAGATTGCATATTTCCAAAGGCATCCAATTAGGATCAGCCCAAACAGGAAGTAATTATCATCGCCAGGAGTGGGAGGAAGAAAGGAGATCCAGAGCAAAATCATCTTGAGGGTTCAGATTTATTCAAAGTACCGGGAACTTCAGGGTGAAGCAAGCAGGGGTGGGTGGTGCTGGCGTATGGGGGGGGGGGGGGGGGGGGTATGTTTTAAAAATGTGTTGATGGGGTGGGGTCTAAACATGTTAA
>JAODLD010000049.1:8037207-8052186 GCA_026781065.1 Mormyrops boulengeri
AGCTTACTAGAGATCACCTTCCGCTCCAACCTGCCCCCTGTGATCTGCGACACCACCACCCCGCAGCCAGAGGAGGCACTGCCACTGCCAGCACTGGAGAACGGCTCGACCCCACCAGCATTCCCATTGGGCAGCCCGCTAGGTAGGGACGGCTGCTTGGTGAAGTTCGAATGCTTCCGCTTCCTGCCGGGACCCCCCCTGCAGGAGGAGGGCGGCGGCCCCCCCTCTGAGCCTGACCTCCAGCTCCTGGGCAGCCTGGAGCTGCTGCGCTTCCGCGAGTCAGGCATCGCGTCAGAGTACGAGTCAAATACGGACGACAGCGACGAGCAGGACAGCGCGGACAGCTGCGACAGGGCCCTCCGGCTGCTCAACGTCCTCAACGAGCAGGACCCGCCCAGCTGTCTGGCCGATGACATCGCTGTCTAGCTCCGCCCCTCAGTCACAAATCCATCCACAGCCCCCACTAAAGAGGCCTGAGTTGTCCTGCCTCCCTCTACTAGCTACAGGCTGTATTGAGGAACGAGGTTCAAAGATGACTTGTCCCAAGGAGTCGAAGAGCAATAATTGTGAAAGGTATCAAAGTGCACTGGATTCCTTGCACTGTGTCGTCGTCCCGCAAGAGCGTAAGTCGCTGGAGGCCGACAGCTGCCTTTCCCAGATTCATAAACAGCCCTCATTTATTCTAGAATATTTTAGTCGGAAACTGTGTACCATCTCAAGCACGCTGGGGTCTCGATGAATCCCTGTGGTTCTCTGTGCCGAACCGCATGCCGCATTTACGTAACACCACATTCCGTCTCGGAGAACTCCGAGAACTTGGCAGGACTAAATGCCCGTGATTATCGTCCCCTGTCATGGCATGTAGCCTCTGTATCGGAAGGCCAGCATGCTGAAGATCCTATGCGGGTGGTACCACCTGATTTTTAGTAGTGGGGGGGGGATCATCTCAACCACACATTCAGCACAATCCCATATCACCCCTGTGGTAGTGGCTATGAGGTAATAACAGTGCAGTGTTCTGACGATGCTGTTTATTGTGCGTTCGCAGTGCACCTGGTGGCCGAGATCTTCATCCTGCAGCCCTTCCTCTTTATTGTAACCCCCGTTGTAGATCCTCTGTGTAACCACTGTGCCTGTGACGTTACCTGGATCACTCTATTTTGTCAATGTGAAATACAGTACAGTTCTGCATTTTGTTATCTTGCCTTATTGCTAAGTTATGCTCTTTTTTTTTCCCCCGCCATTTTTCGGTCAGAAGTTTTATTGTGGGGTTTCGTGGTCGCAAACTGGGATGTGCACACGGCGCGCTAATCCACATTTGCCTCATCGAGGGAAGTTTGACCTGCCCCCACTTCCTGTTCCTCCCATGAAGAAACCCCTCTGATTCCGGAGGGACTGTCTTTCATCCCTGACTAACAAGAGTCCTGATAGGCGAACTTAGCGGGTCGGGTTCTGCTAGCGCTGAACATGCAGGAAAATATATATACTCACGACAGTGCATAAGTTCTTTATAGTTACTTTATAGATTCAAGAGATGAAAACCCCTCAATTAGTTGATTAAAGTATTTTCTTTAACAGCTTGCGATTCAAAAATGCTTGCAGCATGAGAAAAATTCTTAAACTTTATTGCTAAACACAAAGCCATCATTTTTTATGTTGTGGCTGACAGGCTTTAGAAAAAGCGAATCTGATTTTATGGGATCTCTGGCAACTATGGAAGGTTTTATTGTGTTAGGGTGGGATCTTTTAAAGGGACGGTGTTTGTTGGGCATTTAAAGGGGCGGGAAATGTGTGTGCTCTCTTGGATGTTGCCAAGATGGAAGAATCTGATTTATTATTGCCATGAAAGATGCTGTAAATTTTCTAAGTAAGAGAAAGACATTTCTTTCTGGGTTTTGAGGTTTTCCCATCTTGCCTGCTCACAAGTCATAACATACCTTGGTTCAGTACAGTACCATTTTTACAGCTAGCCATTAAATTATCATGCCCAGCCTTGAGTATCTTTGGAACATTGTTGGCATCTTGATGTTTCCTTTCACTCAAGAGAAGATTTCCTTTTGCTTTACTTAACAGCCAAGCTGGAAAAGACAGGCAAGGATTAATTTGAGGTCTAATCCTGTTTCAGCTCCAAGTTTGGTCCATGGATGACCCATGCTACGTCATGAACACCAGTGTTCCTTTACACAGACTCACCACCACACCAGATCTTCAGTAGCATAAGAGCAGGATTTTCTTAATTATGATTTACCCTGTTTTATCCGATTAGGAACCTATTCAGATATGAAAAGCTTGCTGCATTTCTTGAAACAAGTCACCGATGAAGGACTTCTTACCAAGGTCAGCTTTTAGAAGGGAATAATCACCGATATGGCACGGCTGCAGCTGATTGGCCCATTCAGCACTGGTGCCACGTTCGAGTTGCATAACCTTGTTTCTGATGTATTAACTGTCTGTCAGCAGAGCTGATCCAAGAAGCCTTTTATATGACTTGTGGTCAGTCCAGGCAGGCTGGTGAACAGATGGGTGCAGCCCGGGGGCAGGAGAAAGGAATCAGAGGCTTTGGATTCTGGGAACTACACTTAGAAACATTTCATGTGGATGTCCATACAAGGAACAAAAATTAACATGCCTGTCAGATCAAGAGTATGGGGCCAGACCCTCAAGGATACAAAAGCAAAGCTTAGTCTTAATCCACCAGCCCCATTTTACCCGTTTGATACAGGTGGAACTTCTCTCACTGATTTGTATAGAACAGTGTTTCTCAACCCAGTCCTTGAGAACCCCCCAGACGGTCCACGTTTTTGCTCCCTCCCAGCTCCCTGCCAGACAGTCCACACAAAACATGGACTGCCTGGAGGTCCCCAAGCACCGGGTTGAGAAACCCTGGCATAGAGAAGTCGGGAAGCAAATGACAAGGATACAGTTTCCATTACACCCGTCTTAGTTGTCAGGCCGTCTTATGTTGTCCTGGCATCTTTCCAGTGCTCTTGAATGTTCTTCTAGTTGTTTTTAGGGATGAATTTTACCTAAATCTACACTCAACAGTTTATTTAAAGCTCTCTACTGTCAGTGTGGCCTTGAGTTTGGTATGTCATGTAAAGATGGGAACCGCTCACCGCCTGATATTGTCTCATATGTTCCAGACCATAAGCATTTTCATGAGGAAAACAGATTATTTAGTACTTGTCGTCTGTATGCCGTTCTCACCTTTTCTTTGATGCTGTGACTCTAGTGGGCTGTTCGCTGTGAGTTTTTTTGCCACCTCTGTGCAAAATGGCACCTGATGCAGCAGCAGTGATTGGTTCAGGATTTTAAAATAGAAACTCGTAAGTGGAAACAAAAGTCGGACGGCAGGAGCTGTCCGAGGCTGCGAAGCCGATTCGGTTTAATATGTAACCCTTTGGTTTTGTGTGAGTCCAGGGAGCTGTTGAACCGTGAGGTTCCCGTCTTTATGAGGCATGACAGGGATCAGGTTCGAGTTCCCAGAGTCCTGAACATGGAGGATTGCTGGATGGTTTTCTGTCTTTATTACAGACGCTCCTCTACTTATGAACGTTCAACTTACGGACTTTCAGACATACGAACGAAAAGGAATGTAAGTCCAAATTGTGTTCGTTGGGCTCCCTTTTCCTGTCCGCAACATCAATTTTTTTTTCTGCGCTCCACTTCCGCCTAGTACGACTTCTGGCCGCTACTCCCGCCGCGCAGCAGCGTAGCGCGCGTACTCCCGCCATCCCAGTTCTTAGTACTTGCGTATGCTGGGGCGCGTTTTTTGATTTTGGCGCCTCACTCAAAAAGTCACTTTGTGTTTCAAAAACTAAATAAATAGCTAGTGAATAAATAAAGAACGTCATAGTTGCTCAACAAAACGTGGCTTCAACGTCTCCTAAATATGGAATGTTTAATATTTTATGTAATGACTGCTTGTGGCCACCAGAGGGCCTCCAAACCTTGTGCTCCCCGCCAAATGTGTGGTTTGAGTGGTGCTGAACACTTCCACTGGGGACCAGCTTCCTCAACCTATCACTATGTATGTTTCCAAACCTTTTGGTCTTAAGCGCGCATTAAATTGGACTTACCTCAAGTGTGAAATGCTTTCATTGCTGATGGATGACAGTGACCCAGTTTTTGCCTGACATCAGGATAGCCTTTTCCCCTTCTAGCATATTTAGAGTTATGGGCTGTGAGTGTGAGTGGCTCATTGTCCCAGGAGTGCCGGTGTGGAGAGGTGAGCCGTAACTGTAAACGCACACGTGGTCAGCTGGCCTAATTACCCACTCCGTTAATGAAGGTTAGTGTTCCAGCTGCTCTTCAAGCTGCTCCTCATCCAATGTTGACATCTGCTGTCAGGGGTAGCGGACGTCACCTGAGGCACCAGAGCTGCGTTACCAGTTTCCACTTGTAGTTTGTATCCCATTGGCTTGATCCTCCATTTCTCCATCTGCATGCTGAAGAACTCGGTGAACTCATGCCAGCAGAACATTCCCCGAAGCTCTATGAAAGATTAGGCGTTCAGTCTTCGGCAGTGCCGCCCTCTGAGCGCATCGAAACCTTTTCTGTGTTTCTTCACCGATGCACATTTCTTGCTTTTGCATCAATTAAAAAAGCCCTGATGCAAAGTTCCCCAAGAATGACGTAAGGATTACTCTTTTTTTGCCAGTGAAAGACACCGTGAAGTGTGTGGAATGAAGGATAATTCTGAGTCCATTTTCTGGCAAGTGGCAGAGAAATAGGTGCACTGACACTATTGCCACAGCACTGCAATGGAAGTTATTTTCTGAAGTCGACAGTACCCCCCCCCACTTTACTGAGAATCACTTGCTTCACTGTTGATCATAAAGCTAAACAGGCAATCCGGTGTTTCTAAATGGGGTGAAGTCGATGCATGATGCAATGACCTTGACCTTGACCTTGACCTTGACATTGACATTGTGTAGAAAAGGAACAAGCGTTTGACCAATGGCTGTATGGCATGTGGTCCCAGTCACAAGCTGTTTAATTGCTCCTGAAAGAACTTGGCTCTGTATGAGCTCTATAATGTATTTAAATGAATCCAAATGTAATATGGCCCCAGCAGAGGTATTTCCACGAATATTATCCTGCTGTTCTTTGACCAGGAGCTATAATCTGTATATTTTACCTCTGCTGGCACTGTGCCTTGGTTATAATGGTATAATTGCGCTTTAATGACGTATATATCCGGGGGGCTGCATAAAATACCGAATTTGCATTTAATAAATTGGCAGATGCCTTCGGCTAAAGGAGCTTACAAGTTGGCACAAATAATTATTAATTTAAGTACATTAGATAGCAAAGAGCGCATGCAGACAAGCCTGTGACCAGTAGGTGTGGTAAGTGTTGAGTAAAATCACTGCTATTGTGCAGTACTGTAACTTTATAACACTGTAGTTTAGTCATTTGGTGTGTGCAGCGAGCTAGTTCTGTGGATGCGGTGCAACACATCAGAGAGCGATGTTTAAATACCTTTAATTAGTGCCGCGTTTGATGATGTTCTCGTTCTTCGTTCAAGAAGAACAAATGCGAAAAGTCGCAGTCTGCTCAAGGGCAGTAAGTATAACTTAGGCTTGTTTACCGCCGAAGATCAAACCCCTTATTTTTTGGGATATATGTTTAAAATGCACTTTTCTGTGCTCAGCATTATGTGCCTGGTCGCATTTCCTCACATCTCCTGAGTCATTTTAAAAGCATGGAGTTAAACACCATTTTCCCAGACACTTAATTTAGCTGTCTCCTAACTTGTTTGCTTTTTATTTTTACTTTTATGTCATATTAATAAGATTTTCATGTCTTACCAATATGCTTTCCGTGAAACTTGTTTCTTGATGAGGTAAGATGGCTCCTTTACTGTTACTGTTACTGTTTATCTTTATTTTTTCTGTATTAATTGTTTACATAGGCTTAATGGTTCAACTTAATGTCTTTATGGTCGTAAATGGTTTTTAATTTATTTACCCTATATTTCATATGTTTGTTTTTTGTTTGTTTGTTTGTTTTTGCTGGATGTTCAGTTTTGCGCAGTTGCCACATCTCCAGTGAAAACCTGCCTGCTTAAATCAATATAAATAATACAAGAACAACAAGAGACTCTGCAGACTTTCTGACTGATTGGTGTATTATATATATGGTGCTGTTCTTTTTCATCAGCTATTATGAATTATATAGTCTTTTCAAATTCTGTGTTCTCCGTTGTTGTTCTGAATATATTAGGCTGATTTTTTTTATTTGTATGTCTGTGCATGTATGTGTCCCATCTACCCTCAGTGATGTTTTTAACTAATAACATGATATTTTGTTTGTTTTCCATATACTATGAATGACGGCCTTTTTGAACATGAAATTGTGGGTCCTCTGTTTTGCTTTCTGTGGCTCATATCACAGACCCAAATTCATGCTGATATTCCCTGCTTTCCCCCCCCCTGCAGCTGCCCAGAGCCTGTTTGAGAACCCAAAGGCCACCCTCCCGGCTAAGCTCCAGAGCGGCATCTCTGTGGTCGATCCTCCTGGTGGCCGTCAGGCCCCCAAATCTGGCCTTGGCCTACGCAGGTCGGTGGGGGCCAAGGTCAGTGACCTGCTGCGCCGAAAGGACACCAGCAGCCTCGAAGACGTCGGGGTGATGGAGGTGAACCGGAATGTCGAGACTGATTGGTCGTTCTTCGTGGACAACAATCATGTGACCTCATCCAACAGGTAACTGCAGACAGAGAGCTCCAAATAGATTTTAATGGTAAAAATCACTAAATGTTGCCTAAACCAGTGCTCCTCAACCCAGTCCTGAGAGACCCCCGAGACAGTCCATATTTTTGCTTTCTCCCAGCATACCTAAACCAAACAATCAAGAACACTGGATACCTGGTGCGGGAGCTGGGATGGAGCAAAATGTGGACCGTCTGGGGGTCCCCGAGAACTGAGTTGAAAAATGATGCCCTAACTCCGTCTCTATTGCCCAATTAGCCGTAACCCTAACCTATTTTAAATACATACATGTACAGACTGCCTGCTTGACATGATTAACCTATTCAGTAAATGTTTTTGCCTAATTAAAATGATGTCTTTCTCAATAAGAATGTTTTCCTTTTATCACAGTCACGTGTTACTTGACGGCTTCCCTCGGCTTGACCCGCCCCCGCCCACTGGAAGGAAGCGCATGCCCCGTGCCCTGAAGACCACCCAGGAGATGATGATTTCCTCCTCCCCCGTGGTGCCCAGCATGGACGTCTCATCTTTGCCGTCATCCCCTGAGATGAAGTCCCCCGTCTCTCCGAAGGAGGTGGAGCAGGCAGATAAGCAAGAGGGAGAGGAAGAGGAGCAGGAGGAGGAAGAGAAGGAGAAGGTGGTGAATTTAGACTGGAGTCTTCTTGACCCCGAGGATGACGTGACCCAAGAAAGGGATGATTGTTCCCTCTGTTTGGATGGCCAGTGCTCAGATTGTGAGACAAAACAGGATAGCGGAGAAGACGTGTCTCAGCTCTCGACCTCCATCCCGGACCTCATCCACAAAGACAAGCTAGACAACAACTTGAAAAATGAAGACCCAGACATTAGCAGCACCTCCAGTCTGTGCATAGAGAAGACAAGCTTCCACTTAAATGATCTTGAGGATGATCTCCATGAGAACAGCGTAGAAGATGCCGCAGAGGGACTAACGTCTTCCAGGGTGGGAATTGATGAATCCCATCCAGACCTTTTGTCCTTTGAGTAGTAACTGAGTAAAAGCTCAAAGTCAGAAGGCTCTTCTGACAATCTACAGTTTGCCTGACTCTTCCACGCACGCTGGGAGTCATCTGATGACTAATGACAACTTGGGTTGGATTAATCAAGATCAGTCTGCATGGATGTCAAATTCTCCCCAAGCTGCCATAATCTGGCTGTTAATGCATCTTGTGCTGAAACACCAAAGATATTGTGAATTTAATGTTAAAGTGTTACTCTGAGATATTTCATACATGTTCACCAAAGACAAAGTGTTTCTATTACTCAGACCAAAGTATATATTGAGTAACATACATTGTTATATATGATGAGCATTACTGTAGCTACCTGATTCGTTTCTCTGGAGGGGGAGGGGCTTTACACTACTTGCTACATTCCTTCTCAGGACCTCTCCAGTTAACTTCTGAATCGTTTTGTTGAACGCGTTGTTTTCGTGGCCCATAGAGAGGCTTGCCAGGCCTGCTGGATCATTTCTGGAACGTTACTGTCACCTGCCGTAGGTAGATTGTAGTGGGCAAGTAAAATTGTCCGTTGGGTTTAGTGAGTGTCCTGCTGTGAAAGAACTTCCCGCAGTAGATATCCATGGCTTTTAAAAACTGTGGCGAAAGATGAATGAAGCAAGAGTTTTGTGTTTTATCTGCCCTGGGACATTTTTTATGTCTGTGTTATACTGGTTTGGCTTTCCGCTTGGCAGATGTTAGGTATGAAACAGTATCACCAGGAATATTCTGCTCATTTCTCCTGCATTCCACAGTCTCTTATCAGCAAACTGCAGTGGGGAAGTCTTCCTCAAAGCTGGTGTTGTGACAGGGCTGCTAGACTTGTTGTGTGTTTATTTACGAGATGTAATAGACTAAGACTGAATGATGATGAAGCCATCATGGGGGGGGGGGGCAGGGGAATAGATGCCTTCAGTATCTTTTATCAGCATGTTGCAAGGACATTTCTCTCACTTGGTTTTGGTCTCCTTAAAAACTGGCAGGAGTAATATAAATGTTTTATGTGCTTTGTTTTTTAAGTAAGAAAAACAAGATGGAGGGATGAAAGAAGGATAAGTAGGGATGAAATGGCTGGAGAGAATACTTGTGAAGGTGGAAATACTAAAGTGGTGATTTTAATAAAGGAATGTGAATACATTCGAATTGAAGTAAATGGTGGATTTCACTGTACACACGTGGGATCGCACCGTGACTCTGTGGTGGACAAATGGAATGGAAGATGGATGACTAGACGTTAGACTATTAGCGTTAATGTATGATGACTTGATAGGAGCTGCAGAGTTTGTTCATAGTTTGCCTGTAAATTTCTAAAGCTAACGGGGTGTCAAATGAAAACATTGGTTCTTGCCTGTGATTGGATATATGTGTAGACTACGATGACGTTGACCACGATGGTGTTTCTCAATAGCGAGAATGCAAAGATCGTACCTGTGGTCCTGGCAAGATCGGTCTTCTAACTTGCCTCCCAAGGATGATCTTGGGGAGCAATGAATCATGGAATTGGTCTTGTTTGGCAAGGATGCAACTGATGTCATCGGTGATATTTGGGATGGGGTAAGAACGATATCTGGGGACTTTGACTGTCCTCTGTACTTCTGTTCTTAGTATTGGAACTGGTCTTCAGCAATAGAAGATGACATAAAACGGGTACATGAGAACACAAGTATGGTCAAGTACGCATAGTGAGAAACACCCCATGTCTAATGACACTGCAGATTGTGCCAGAAGTGTAAGGCTCGCTGTGATGCAGCATAATGTAGAAAGTTCAGTCCTCTGCTCAGGCACTGGGGCCGTGAGCTGCAGTGCATGGATCCTTGCTAGCTCGCTGGGTCGCTAGCTGTGTTTGTGTCAAGGTTTCGCGGATCCTTTCTAGTTCGCTAGTGTCAAGGGTTCAGGAGGAATGCGAGTAAGAGATAAGAATGTAACCTATGGTGCGTTTGACTGATGAGCTGTTACTGCTGGTATTACAATTTATGTGACTTGTGATGATTTGTAGCTATTTGGAATTTAAACGGGGTATATATGAATATAGTAGTATTTAACAAATCACTTCTATATTTGACTTTTATTTTTTCATTTCAAGGAATCGTATAAATGCTGTTATTATAACTATTTGTTTTTCTTGTACAATGCTGCATGCTATAAATTTATGCTATGGAAACTAACATTTTATATCCTTTTCATCTGCGGAATAGATGAACAAATATCTTTGTGAAGAAATAGAATCCAGTTTTTTTAAGGAGTATTTAGGAAATATTAAGAATTTTTGTAGCAGCTTTATATATAAATGTTTGAATATGTAAATTAGAATTGGTTCTTTTATGAAATTATACCATTATTGAGAATGTTAAGAATATTATTAAGAATGAAATTAAATAATTTCTTAAATGTCCTGTTCAGTATTAAGTTTTATTGAATACTTGTGTACAGGGCCGCTGCGAAAGATTTTGGGTTCCATGACTATTTTTCTATCAGTTAATCTGTTGACTCTTTTACCGATTTGGTTAGTTAATCTAAATGAATAATTTCCCTCCAGAAAATCAAACTGACCATTTCATTTAAGTTAATTTCATTTTGACAACAACAAACCGTATGTCATTACAAGGCTTTAGATAACGGACGGCAGCTTTTCGGCACTAAACGGACGTTACTTACGCCCACAATTCGATAAGCAAATTAGTAGTGCACCTACAATATGAATGAGATTGTGACGTCCAAAACTTTTATTTCAGTTCACAAATTATTTCTTTTTAAATTTAGTGTCCATTTTCATTAGTTTTCCTATATGGTATAACACCAGTCCCATGCGCCCACTGCGCACGAACGAACACACCGGCGGATTCTAACCGAAACAATTTCTCAAACACTTACTCAACGGAAATTCTAAGGTTGCAGGCAGACAACTTCATGGCTTTAATAATGAGTGTATTTAGCATCTACAAGGGCAAAAGATACTTAAAAAGCTCTCAAAACTAGTAGTAAGTACTTTTAATTAACACAAATAAAGAGAAAACATAGTTTTGCTTATTCTGACAGTACAGAATAGCGCCTGCATGTTGTCTATTCATGTCTATTCATGTGCATCGTTTTAAAATATTGATGTTAATGCATTTTCGTCATCGACGTCATTGACTACGTCTATTGATTGCGGCACCCCTACATGAAACATATCATATTGGGCCCCCAACCCAGACCAATCCAATTACCTTCCAGATTTTTTAGGACCCCCATCATTATTTGCAATATAACATATACATTATTGTTGCACCATGACTGTCCAGATACTGCTATCAGAAAGATATGTTTACCACTTAGTCAGTGGAATAATATGTATAATAAGGTTTTGTAAGCTAAAATGGTGATAATACTGATACTTTGTACACTCAAATACCCACTTAAAAATGCTTAATTGTAGGGCTCTCATTGTCAATCCTGCCAATTATATCTCAGCTTTGTATATTTCTACACGATAAACCAAATATTTGTAGATGTTGCAACTGCTTTAAAAAGAAAGTTGAATCTATTATCAGTTAATATTTCTTACATTTTTATTTCACAGTATTGTTGTTCGTTTTTAATGCGGCACAGCAGTTCATTTGATATCCATGATAATTACTCTCACATGTACATAGACTTACAATCTTTCTATAATTTTAATATTTAAACTTAAAATCTTCCACCCCAAGGAAAACCTGAATTCTAAGACTAGGATTTGTTTTTGCTGTCGTTTCACTGCAAATTTAGTGTCAAACATCAAAATATATTGCCTTGATTACTTAGACATCTAAAGGAAAGTTGTCATGGGAATTATTCTCTTTCAAAGTTATTTCAGTTGTTTATGGTTACATTTTTGCTTATTCTCTTTACTAGATCAGCACCACCTATCTGCCAAGTAAATTGATGGACAGGTCTAATACAGATATTGCATGTTTTTAAATCCTCTTTCCTATCTAATTTAAGACTTCTCAGTGCATGTGTAAAAGCAGCAGGACTGATTAAACAACTTGATAGTCCTAATATTTACTTGTGTGTGTGTGTGTGTGTGTGTGTTTTGTATGAAACATTTTACTCTCTCCGCAGACAGGCAGCTGTAGTTTGACCCATGTGCAGAGGTATCTGGCATGAGCGAGGCAGCAGGCACTGGGGTGAATCGGACCGAATCTCTTACATTTCGTGCCTGCAGACGGAACTCCGTGAGGCTGCTGTTTGTCAAGCCGGTAGGTGTAGCTGAGGTCTGAAATAGTTGAATAGCAGGATGACTAAGCCTGCAGGAACAGGGATGCAAAAACTGACAATGGGCACAGAGGAAGGTAAAAAGCAAAAATCTTTGTCGGGTTGAAAGTACCACCAGGCCTGTACAAATCTTCTCATGGGATTAAAGATCATTGATTATGATGGTCAGTTATAATTCTACCAAACACCGTGTGTCTGATGTGCTGAAGATTCTGACATATTTGACCAGCAGATGGTGTGGTAGTTAATGGCATATATGTCTTGACTGTTGTCAGGATCCACAGGATGAGGACCTGTCTGTGGTGTTATCTTTGATGACGTTATGTAAACTGAAATGTCTGGAAAGATCGACCAAGGCCCAAAACGTACATAATCTTAGGTGACTGTCCCCTCTGACAATCTTCCAGTTCCTGACATGCAGACCTGACACATTTGTAAATGCGATCTGTCATCACCTCAATAGTCTCAAAAAACATATTTTAAGCTCTGGCCTCTTATCAGAGCCCACAAATGCAAAGGTCTTTCTCACTCGCACTGTGACAGAATCTGCAAGAAACTCATTTTTGTGCGGTATTTGATTTTTTTTCTCTGCAACAGCTTTCTGGTTTTGCACAAGCTGGATCCAGCTTACTAAATGCTTGGCTGAATGGCTTTGAATGAGAGTGTAGTGCTATCTGGGCCAGGCTGCTACTTCTAAGTTCCAAAGAAATTATTGAGTGATCAGACAATTAATCATAGGTGGAAAGTTCAGGTCCAGGAAGTACAATACAATACAGTTGAGTTACTCTATGAATGTGACTCTTTGTACTGAACTGGTTGGTTGAAACAAAATCTTGGTCTGGATTTGTATTGTACTTTCTGGACCTGAACCCCCCCTCCCCAACACCCTGCAGTTAGTTTCATACATCTGGGTTTGTGCACACAGAGATCTTGACAAGTCTGGCAAATCAGGCTGTCGGTGCCTTATTGACTCAAATCAACTTCCAGGAGATTTCAGCTGCCTGGTTTTCATGCGCAGCACTCGAGTGCAGGATCTCATCCTTAACTAAGTTTTCGTCTACAAGACATCAGAAGACCATCCATATAAAACTGATAGAAAAAAAGATAAAAAGCTTTCATTCAAAGCACTAAAAAGACATATATATGCTTAATTGTCTTCTTAAAAGATAAGCCAAACTGAAATTCATGATTTATTAATGGTTCCAAGAAGATGGGAGTCCATTATTCGGTAGGTACCATTTAAATGAGAATCAATTATTGAAGAAGAGGAAAGATTGAGCTGTTCATCACATTTTACTGAATAAATTTATTGAAAGAGGATTGGGAAAGTTTCTCAGAATCTGTGTTTATTTAAAACCACTTACATATGACTGCACTTGGAAAAGGTTGGATGAATACCTATAGCACTAACAAAAGTGGTCAGAAGTGAATTACTGAAGTTTAAATTTAAAGGTGTGCTCTGGGGAACCTGTGTCAAGTGGAAGAAGTGTGAAGAAAGGCTACTGATTGCTGTTCGCTGCCATCTCTCGGCCGCATAGCAGGCAAGATATTACAGCGCTTGCCGTCTTTTGGTTCCACTTACGGCAAAAATGCTTAGTTTAAACAGGCTAACTCTAACTTTTGATATTGGTGAGCAGTTAAGAGAAGATGATGGGAACGGTAAGTACTGCATAATCATTCTTTAGTATTCTTGTAAGCACGGACCAGTGTTTATTTACGATACACAGCCGAAAGTTGGTTTTAATCTTATTACTCAATTCAATGAATCCTTGGCCAGGTATGCATCGCACACAAGGAAATACCCAGCGCTCAGCCCCATTTCCTGTGTCCAACCCTGAATCTTACTTTGGCGTCTACAAATATTCAGATCGCCTCCAAGGTTATAACCTTAAGGGGGAAGAATGTACATTATGTGGTACGTTTCTGTAATGGCAGTTACAAATACTTTCGGATAAAGGAAATAGTATTTTCATTCCGCATGCATATATTTCTAATCTAAGTGTCGTACCTTTTTCCAAACTAAAGAAACGTAGTTATGCGAAAAACTGACACAATGAGAATAACCTTACATTAAGCTTTATAATTAATGCACTCATACATAAGTATGTTATCGGTTGTCAGCTTTGCTAAATAATTTATAGCGAAACAAGGGCGAAATTAAAATAACGATTGTTTGTACTTTTCAGTAGTCCACTATTTTGCTGAAAACACAGCTTATAAATAAAATACATTATGAATAATGTATCAGTTTCAAATCTAGCAACATATATGAATGCATTTATAGGAATATTCTACTTAAAAAGCTACTACCCTTACCTATAAATAAAGTATCTCTATCTACCTACCTACCTACCATATATCTATCTATCTATACACACAGACTCTTCATTCCCGCTGCCACCAAAGGGAAACGTGGATTCTTGTCGCCCTCTTGTGGAATAACACCCCATTACTTAGTAATTGCATTTCGACTCTCAAATTTAAAGCCTCTCATCTGGCCGCCTCTTCTCCGTTAAATAATGTATGAGTCATTGTGCATGTAAGACACATCAGCATGGGTCATTTTTAATGCATCACATTATATTTTATGCAAGCTATATGTGCCTGTTATCCATGGGGAACACACTCTAATACGTTTTAAAGTGCTTCTAGATAAGCTTTTTACAAAAGCCAAAAAACACTGAATGGGGTCCCTGGTGTCTCACACTGGGAGAGTGGAAATAGAAGAGCTTTCTTTTTTCACACCTGCATTTTAAATAGAACAATTTTTCTATTATTTTTCCTGTTCCTATACCATTGACAATACAAAATTTTGTCACAGCACACACAATATATTTTATGTAAGCTACAAAATGTATATTTAATGAAAATCTTGCCTGCTGGCATGGTGAGCGGCCTCACACCTTTGTCTAGTGGTGTAATACTCAAAATCTAATGTGTGGGGCCAGGTCTACTATGGGCGCCCGGGGGGGGGCCGGCGCCGCGGGGCCGGCGCCGGCGGGCGGGCGGCGCGGGG
>JAODLD010000049.1:8059552-8099414 GCA_026781065.1 Mormyrops boulengeri
TGTAGTTGGAGTATGGAATAGTCTTCCTGCTAGTGTAGCGCAAGCTAAAACCCTGGGGTCCTTTAAATCAGAGCTAGATAAGATTTGATCAACTCTGAGCTATTAGTTAAGTTCTCCCCAAACAAGCTTGATAGGCCGAATGGCCTCCTCTCGTTTGTAAATTTATTATGTTCTTATGTTATTATATGAGGTTCTGGTCTTTAGCAGTTAGCAATTATTTTTTTATTTCTCCTTTTAGGTCTTTTGCATATTTCCCAAAGCAAAGTTGCTGTTCTTCTGCTGGCTGGAGGGCAGGGTACCCGACTGGGAGTCTCCTACCCGAAAGGGATGTACGACATCGGCCTGCCGTCCCACAAAACCCTCTTTCAGATCCAGGCCGAGCGCATCCTCAGGCTTCAGGAACTTGCAGATCAGGAGCATGAGTCAAGGTGCAGCATACCATGGTAAGACTGCCTTCATGTCCACCTACATGGTGACCAGAGGGTCAGGCATGCAGGACGTGACACCATGTGCCCTCATTTGAAGAAAAAAAAATTAGCAGTGATCTAAAGAGCACCCAGACCATTAGATTATTGAGCCAATTAATTTGGCTGGGAGTATGCTGTTACACAAACCAGTGTCTGCTCTATGCTTCCAGGAAGTACTAGAGCAGTGTTTCCCATCCTGGTCCTTGGGGACAAATGAAAGGTCCACATTTTTGCTCCCTCCCAGCTACCTGCCAGACAGCCCACATTTTTGCTCCCTCCCATCTCCCTGTCAGACAGGCCACATTTTTGCTCTCTCCCATCTCCTTGCCAGATAGGCCACATTTTTGCTCCCTCCCAGCTACCTGCTAGACCGCCCACATTTTTGCTCCCTCCCATCTCCCTATCAGACAACCTACATTTTTGGTCCCTCCCATCTCCCTGCCAGACAGCCCACATTTTTGCTCCTTCCCACCTCCCTTTCAGACAGCCCACATTTTTGCTCCCTCCCAGCTCCTTGCCAGACAACCCACATTTTTGCTCCCTCCCAGCTTCCCGTAGCAAAAACATGGACAGTCTGGGGATCGTCAAGGACCAGGTTCAGAAACACTAAAATAGAGAAATCAGAGGGCAAAGGGCATGGATACAGTTTCATTACACCCATCTGACTTGTCAGGCTGCCTTGCGTTGTCATGGCATCTTTCCAGTGCTTTTGAATGTTCTTGTAATTGTGTTAGGGATAGATTTTATGCACATTTGCATTTAACAGTTTAATTTGAAGCTCTCCAGTAAATGTAGCCTTGAGTTTAGTATGTCACATAAAGACATATCAATGATTTAGTTTCATGTTTAATGTGTTCCAGACCATAAGCATTTTAAAGAGGAAAACGGTCAGATTATTTAGTATTTGTCTACTGTAAGCTGTTCGAACATTTTTTTTTGGTGGGGGGCAGGGGTTCTGGTCATATTGGGCCCCTCTGTGTCCTTAGGGCAGTGTTAATACCAGGAACTGGGAGGGAGCAAAAACATGGACTGTCTGCGGGTCCCTGAGGACCGGATCGGGAAACGTTGCATTAGACCTTTGTTCCATGTTGTTCTTGGCAGATTGTCTGGGAGTGTGCCGAGATCAGAATGTGTAACATTTAGTTTGGGAGAAAAAGGTCAAGTTAATAAAATATTACTGAGAAATTCCCAGCACCCACTTCCTTATGGCAGCTTTGACTGACTTCCTGGGAGACTTTAGGCTAGAAAAAAAATACTTAAAAATGTGCAATTAAACAAAAAGTATTGCAGCCTTTCCCATATTGAAATTGTCCACTTACTGATATATTTATTCACAAACATATCAGCTGTGGGAGAAAAGCAAAAGCCTGTCCTGTAAATTGCATTTCTCTTAGGTACATAATGACCAGCGGCCGAACAATGGACTCCACCAGAGAATTTTTTTCCCGGCACAATTATTTTGGCTTGAACAAGGAAAATGTAGTCTTTTTTCAGCAAGGAATGCTTCCAGCCATGGACTGCAATGGGAAGATCATTCTGGAAGGGAAAGGCAAAATTTCTATGGCGCCAGGTAACTTCACGTTGTCAGGTTACAAGAACTGTGCGTGCGTTTCCATTTCAGGTTCTGCGTAGATAAATGTGTTGCCCATTTCATTGTTTTAGATGGGAATGGTGGGCTGTACAAAGCACTCAGAGCAGAGAAGATTATTGCTGACATGGAGCTAAGAAAGATTGGCTACATCCATGTTTACTGTGTGGACAATGTCCTGGTCAAAGTGGCAGATCCCACCTTCATTGGGTTCTGCGTACAAAAGGGAGCAGACTGCGGAGCCAAGGTCAGTCTGGAAGGGAAAATACTATTCAAAGTGCCCTATGACATTACACACCTTACAGTAGGGTTACTAAAGTCCTACACATTTGGAGTAGGATTTTAACGATTGAGAAAACATTCAAAACGACATCCAGTCATAAATATCCATATCCTGAGTAGTGTGCTATTTAATAATGAAATATTTGAGGCACTGCAAATGACGTTTCAGTTCAAATGAACGAAGTAGCCGCAATGCCTAATGAAGTTGCAGTTCTTAAATTGAACACTAGAAGGGGCTGTTGGTCCTTAAAAGGCCACGAAATACTACTTTTCCACGTTTTGCTGGGGAGGTTTTGTACAAAATGTGGAGCTGCTAAAATGTAATTAAAAATTAGTTAAATTTAGTTATGTGATAAACTTTTGGTTCCTACCTGATTATGAAGATTTTGTGAAACATCTGTATGTTTAGCTACGTTACAATATTAACCTATTGGTTAAAAAAAAAAAATCCCTAAGTTATAGATCTCTCTGTAACCCTTACCAAGATAAACAGTTACATGGTTTAAATATGTAACTTATTTGCATTTTTCCCTACATAAACAGTTGTGATGTTCTCCTCCTCTTCAGTATCTCCTTGTGTCAGATGTGCCTGAACACCATGATAGTGTCTAGCAGACATTCATTAGGGTTTCCTGCATCGCAAACACTCATCTGCTCTCTGTTCTGTTCTGAAGTTCATTGGAACTTAATTACTTAGGGTGAAATGCTTCATTCAGATTCATTCTACAAACAGCCACATCTACCACACATTTACAGGCGCTTGACAGCCAGGATTTCAGCATTTGCGAGCTGTGCATGTCTTTAAATCTCATTCTGCAGTCTTCAGTAAAATGATTGATAGTCTATTGGTGGTTGGTGATACAGTATACTTCAGTATAATATTTTTAATCTGTGCTATGATGCACATGGGTTTAAGGACTGTAAGCACAGGGTCAATCTCAAATAAATGAATAAGGTCTGTGTCATTGGATAGGTGGACGAAGGTAAGGATCTCACTACCCACAGAGCTGAAAACCACATTGTTGTTAATGTGGCTTTTCACAGGCTGACGTTCCTCCAGCCAAACCGCATGATCAAGGTGTAAATTCACTGCTTGCTGAGGGCAGAAGCTTTCGGCCCATGAATTAGTCAACCTACAAAGATTGCATTATAAGATCTAGTGCCAGGAGTTATAAAAAGAACAAAAGAACAATTGTAGTGTTTTAATGTAGCTGCTAATGGGAAGAATTGGAAGGGAGTAGGGGGTGAGGCTGATCCCCAGCAACATGGGGTACGAGGCTGTGTCGACCCTTTTCATTGGGCCCCACTCGAGGCCCGATCCTGGGGCCTTCATGTTATGGGTCATTATCCTGTCACTGTTGTATGTGGCTCAGTGGGTTCAGAGGCTGTTCTTGTGATTGGAAGGTTGTTGGTTCCAATCCCAGGATTGGCAGACCGATTTTTCCTGTTCGGCCCTTGAGCCCAGGGATTCTCAACTTGTCTATACATGGTCGGACACGTCTGTGGCATGATTGTTTGATTGAGGTTGGAAAAAAAAACTATGTAGGGTACGTTTTTAAATACCATGTCCACAGTCGAAATGTCCTCCTTCAATTCACCATCGCATTGACCCCGCTTAACTCCCAGCTTCACCAGAGACTGTCTGACCCCGCTTGTGTTATCATTGCTGCTGTTCACAGGTCGTAGAGAAAACCAACCCTACGGAGCCTGTGGGCGTGGTCTGCCAGGTGGACAGACGATTCCAGGTGGTAGAGTACAGTGAGATCACCCAGGCGACTGCGGAGAAGCGTGGCGCCGACAGCCGGCTGGTGTTCCACGCAGGGAATGTGGCCAACCATTTCTTCACTCTCTCCTTCCTCAAAGAAGTTGTAAAGTAGGTCAGATACTCTTCAGGGGCTTTGGACCAGAATTCCCCACAATGTGATAAAAACCTGATATTTTGACCTTATGGGGACATTTTTTCGGGCCCCACAAGGATAACTTAAATCTTATTTAAAAATCTGTGACTACAATCAAAAAACTAAAAATGTCAAAAGCCTTATGTTTGGATAAGCAGGTTTATTCACTCACTTAATTAATGTTGCCGCCTGCATGTATGTTTGTACATCTACTGTGTACTAAGCATGTAGACTAGCTAAAATTAACCCGTGTGGCTAAATGAAATTCCGTTTTCTTTTTCCAGTACCAATGAACCTCACCTGCAGCACCACATCGCACGGAAGAAAATCCCGTTCATGGATGAGCGTGGCCAGTTAATTCAGCCAGACAAAGCCAACGGTATTAAGATGGAAAAATTTGTCTTTGACATCTTTCAGTTTGCCAAGTAAGTGCAGCCATTTAACTGACTGACTGTTAGTGAACCATTCTCAAGAGCTGGGAGAATTAAGTTATTTCACTGAAGAATTGCAGAAAATCTGAAGTCAGTTAATAATTCCTGTGTCTCGCGGCTGTAAGTTCATATTCGGTGCGGCACTCGATGGTGCAGAGGTCATTTAAGTGTGGTGTATTCTGATTTCTGAAGGCTGATAAGGTGATGTCTGGAATCAGACTCTGCCAGCCCCTGACCGATCTCCGGTTTACCCTCAGGAAGTTTGTGGTGTACGAAGTACTGAGGGAGGATGAGTTCTCGCCCTTGAAGAACGCAGACAGCCAGGATGGGAAGGACAACCCTACCACCGCGCGACAAGACGTCATGTCACTGTACTGCCGATGGATCCTGAATGCTGGTGGCCAGTTTGTTGACAATTCTGGAAACCAGGTCATTCCCAGTCCCAGGTAACAACCACGCCCCTTGCAGCCGGCCCCACCTAGGAGTATTTGTGCTATATTCCATGTAGTAAAACCTTAAGGCGTTTATGCATGTATTCATGAACATACACAGTGTCTTCCAAAATTCACTACAGTATATATTGTACTGGCAATACTTGGGTACAGAACCTCTGAATTACAGACAACTTGTATTTCAAATGGACTGCCGTAAAGCCTGTTACTGTATATAAAAAATTTGGAGTTAAATACAATGGTTCGTAATAATGAAAGCACACACTACTTTGTGATGCTCATGAAAACATTGTGCAGCGGTTCATCAATATGTGATATATATTAATAATACATAATTCAGTGGATATTTTATGTTAGATGTACTTCTATTTGACATTGTTAGCTAAACTGGTGGAAAACACTGGTGGGACTGTAGTAGGTATGTTGTGTAATCTTCCATTTGAACAGTAAATTCGACAAAAGAAAAAAAAAAAGCATTGAAAGTTTGTTTTAGTGTTCATATATCATATCCTTTTTTTGTCCAGTCTGAAGTCTGCAACAGGTGAAACATTCCAATGCGAGATCTCTCCGCTGGTCTCTTATGGGGGAGAGGTATGTAAACGATACATGTATACGTAATTTATGTGTATTTTAGAATCAAACAGAATTCCAGAAATTTCTCATACATGTTTAAAACAGACCCGACCGTCTAGTTTATGATGATGATGATCATCATTATTATTATTGTATTGCAGGGCCTGGAGGTACTGGTAAAAGGCCGGAAGTTTAATTTTCATCACCCTCTCATCTTTGATGACAAGGGGAGTCAGGAACTTTTAAAAAATGGGTATTGACTTTCAATGAGGAGACAGCTGCGGTGGATCGTTTCCAAATGCCTTTACCAAGAATACTGCAACGGACACTGAAGAGTCGCTATTTATGTTTTATTTTTCATATATATAATCTCTTTATTCAAGGGGTGAAGGAAAAAATAACATTTAATTATCAATTTGTAAATAGTCTTGCAATGTTAGATATTGTTGTAATCGGTAGCGGTGCACGGACCAGGGAAGCAGGAGGAGGACAAGTGTAGGACTGGGGAATGCGGGATTTAATGAAACAAGGGAACAGGGACATGGAATAGGCACAGACAGGCAACACTACACTACGAGACTTCAGTGACAGACCTCGGGAAACAGTGATTGGGCGTGACAGGTATTTATTCAGCTGACATTTTAAATAAGATCAATGTATTTAATCAATGTGCAATAGAAGGACATATTTAGGGTTTCCTTATAGAAACCAAATTGTATTATGTATTATGTTTCTAATTATAGAAACCTGGGAAGCATATGAAAATTAAACAAAGTTTTTGCATCACTATTTGAACTGTTTGTATCCATTGTGAATGGTTTTCTTTTCCAAGTTTATGTGGGTGTTCAACGCTGGTTGTTTATCTATGATGGAAAAGTTGTCAACAGATTTGTGGGGTTGTTTGTGAATCGTATGCGGATGGTATGACTTAAGAGCAGACTATCAATCTGTGCCCATCAGAACTCTAGCCTGAAGACACTACCTTAAATAGGCTTTATATATCATATAAATGTTATGTTGATATGTATTTGCATTGACAACTGTCACTAGAATTGAAAACTGGTCTGTAAATTTCTACCTTTATGCCATTACTTCAAATATATTCTACATTAGCAATTTTATTATAGAATTGTTTTTTGTTTGTTTGTTTGTTTGTTTGTTTTGTTTTTATTTTTAAGCATCTTAAGATGAATATGAAGCTATTAACCAGCCAAGTAGACTCCCTCGCTGTCATCCACTCATCAAATCTAATGTCTGGTGATCGCCCAATAAATTTTCTTCACGTTCGTTTGGCATGTGGCACAAACTTAGCGCCTTGGTGGATGTGAGCAACAAAGTGTGATCTGTCTCTCTACTACTGCCTTCACACTCATTCATGCCGTTTTGAACGCGTCTCTTGTGTTTAACACTACGTAGAATATGTTATAGGGGAACATGTGTTACTGCATGTGATTCTTCCGTTTAGCAACAAAATAAAAACTAACAGGAAAACAAGAATTAGAATTTCAACTTCAGGTTCAGTAAATCCTCCTGATTACGTTGGCAGGGGCCGCAAAAAAAGCGAGAGCGCATGAGGTGATGGAAGGAAATTTATCCAGAATGAGCGTCGTTTGTTTTCGGGTTAAATAGCGGTAAAGCCGCAGCTTCGTGAAGTGTGCGTGTTGTCGCATTTGCGCCGTGTGGTGTATAAGTATTATTCGTTTCACAATTAATCGTGGTAAGCGTTCAAGAAATGCTAAAACAGAATATTTGAAAATGTTGCACCGCGTTTTAAAAAATATACTTAGTTCAGAATGTTCTTATATGTAGATACATCTTTCTGTCGTGTCGTTTTAGGTATACCAAATTTAGAGCAAAACTTGAAATGGTCTCAAAATTTGTTCGTATTGGCCTATATTTCTAAAATCCAGAATTATCTTGCCTGAGAGTAAAACCGACGCTAAAATGTCCTGCATTGTAGGCTATATACATTTCAACGTGTGTTTTTTTTTTTCATTTTCGCTTATAATTCTGTTGAAATCGTAACATTTATATCAAATGGAATAAAAACTTTCAGAACTCGATCTGTAATGTATGAATCGTATTTTTCTCAGTATGTGATACAGCCATCAGATGCCTTTCGTTACATTCTAGTTATATCCACACAAAGTTTGTTTGATTCAGAAATAGGAGGATTTTAAACACTACTGAGCAGCAAAGAGAATGGTAACATAATATTAAGGAAAGAAGTCATGTGATATTAAAAATGGTTTGTGATATCGGTGGTTTCAAAAGTGGTTTGAAGATGCATGAATTTTTTATTATTAAATATTAAAATATCGTGTTTTTGGAAAAGAGAAAATGTAAAAATACGTAAAACAAAAATGGGAAATTCCATCCTGCCTTGTCAAAAAGGAAAACTCCTTTTGAGTAACCATTAAAAAGTTAAAAGTCAATGTGTGATTGTTAAGATATAGCAACAGATAGTAAGATTCCATAATAGGGTAAATTTCCACGTGAGATATCCTACAGAAATACACCGAGTGTTGTTCTAAAAATCTCAAAAATATTTAGAATTATTTTCACTTGAATGATTTCTGTTGTGAAACGTAGTGATCTCAGAAGTCCTTCAGGTATTAAAAACAGACACACAAACATGGGCATGCAATTGGTCACTCCGCCTGACTTAATTGAAACCTTATGTGTCTGGTGTGGAATCCTGGGACTTTTGGAATGATTCCAGGAATCCTCAGAATTCCTTTTTCCCAGTAACTTTAGATCGCTCTTGTTGCAGCAGAAAGTAGCCAGAGGGAAAACGCTTGGATTTTTATCACCCAACTCACTGACACAGTCTGGACACATGGTTTTAAAACAGTAACACCTAAAGTAAGTTTTTTTTTCCTGCCTCATTCTTTAGATCATTTTAATATGGATAAAGGGGTGTAAGATGGAGAGAAGACGCTGTTTTTAATTCTTTCGCTCTGTCTTGATTTGTTCCTTTGTGCATAGCGCTAACAAATTCTGAGATTAAAAGATTTTTAGTTTTTCTAGTCTTTTGTGTATGCCTCTTTCAGATTTTTCCATCTGTGTTCCCCTGCATGCATGGCAGGCTAAAGTAACCGATAACCGAGCTAGGGGATAGATCCGTTTGCCGGGCAGAGCAGGCATATTGAAGAGCATTTTGTGATTTTTTTTCTTCTATGGAATTTCTTCTTTGTTTGTAATCTGAAGGAGAAGCATCAGTAAAAATGCAATTCAGTAAAATCAGAAGTAAATTATGGATGTTTGAGAGCAAATAGCTGCTGTAGGTTAGAAAAGTATTATATTCATATGGTATCATTATGAAGGAGGATAATCCAGATTCAAGTGTGTGTTTGCTGGAAGAAATGTGGTTGCTTTTTCTGGCTAAACCTTTATTAGCTTATGTTGCCTATTGGTAGTGATTTGTCTCTTAAATTTTTATATGTATTTCTTATTGATTTGAGTATATTTTCTTTTGGTCATAAAGAAGGAGAGGTCGGGGCAGTTTTTCGAAGTCTGAAAGTTCCTTATCCAACAGTTTAATAAAGTGTGAATATTGTCACACTTCATATGATTGAATTACAGAATGACAGGTCATATCGCATCATGCACTGCATTCTGGGAGTGGAGAGCTGGTGTAAATGATTTGCCAGTACAAAAGGAAAAGCGCTCAATCCATCCAGTTTCCATGACTTAATAGTTAGTTACACACTATAATTCTTTGTTCTCTCCACAGCTGTACCATAATTTAGTCATTCTTTCTTCTACACTCTTCCATCCTTTATACACAACTGTGAGCATGTGTTTACCACCTCAGTACCTATTGCACATACTGCACATTAACAGGATTAGTACTATAGTACATCTACTACACAGCTGGAATACAGATTATATAGTACGTGCGGATTACATAGTTCCCTTCAACAAAACTTAGGTGGACATTTCAGGTCCAGTAAGTAAAAATCCAGACCAAGATTTTATTTCAACCAACCAGTTGAGCATAAAGAATCATAGTCACAAAGTACTCAACTGGTTGGTTGCAACAAAATCTTGGTCTGGATTTTTACTTTCTGGACCTGGAATGTCCACCTCTGCTTATGTGTGTACATGACAAATATCATTCCCCATGATGATAAAATATTACTTCACTTTTTTTGTTGGATGTTGGTTGTTTAGAGATATTAAAGGAATGTCAATCTGGGAAGATATAAATCAGCAATATTTTCAAAGACTGTCTCAAATAATAATGTTTGCATTTTTATTCATTGGAAGATGCCTCCGTCCAAGCCAATATACAAATCAGGGAGATAATACATAATAAGCATACAGCTGTCAAGGTAGAATTGCTAAGCTTCCATTACGCGACTAGTATGATGGAATCGGGGTGTATTACTTCTGTCCTCCAAGCCAGTAGGTGGCGCTAATAGCTGTTAATAGCTTTTTTGAGATACATAACAGCAATGGTCTGCCTACCTCTAAAATATCAAAGGGTGATTCTCGATACCAAGAACAAACAGACCGTACTTGTGGTATTGGCAAGACCAGTCTTGCTACCTTGCCTACAAAGAACGAACTTGGGGCGCAATGAATCATGGGATTGGTCTCATTCAGGAGGGTGCAGTTGATGTATCCTTCATATTTGGGGTGGAGCAAGACCAACATCCGGGGATTTTAGCCATCCTCTATACTTCTGTTCTTGAGTATTAGAACTAACCTTCAGCAATGGAAGATAACATAAAACAGGTCCAGGGGAACACAATTACGGTCAAGTACCAATATCGAGATTCATAAGTTTTGTAAGGCATGTCAGTCATAACACGGATTTTGTTTTGCTCTGGTTTATTTGCCCTGGTCCTTCCTTTCCGCTTTAATGGGTGCTGCCCATGACAACCTTATTTGAACCTAAATTTAAAAATCTTTACGTCAGCAATTTGTCACTCATCAGAACAAAGGGGGTCCTTTTAAATGGCACGTATGTGCCTTGTACTGAAAATGAATTAAGTAGCAGGGTTTCAAATGGGCCACCGGCAGTGTGGCGACTGACACCAGGATAACACTGAATCACTCGCTCAAATGAGCCCCAGTAATCCCAGTGTACGGTGTCGTCCCAGTTCCCAGTGTAGGGAGTGTCAGTGCTCACCTCCTGCACCAGATGGAGGGCAAACCAGCTTCGGTGGCTGATGACTGTATTTGACATAAAACAGCGGGCAGACCGGGCCGTTAAAATTAAACAAGGAAGGTGTGATTTTACAGTCACCTCAGTTAAATATACCGTGATCAAGTATAATATGCTGTTAAACAGTTGACTCTTTTGAAGATGTTTTCTTTTTATAGACTTATAAACAGTCTTGGTATTGCGGTTATAAATGAAATCAGTTTTGAATGTGACCTTCCAGTTTAGTATACTTTTGATTTGCTTATTTTAGCTTTTAGTACCCCTAATATTTTAATAGATTAATTGAACAATCAATTAAGGGGTTAATCATCTTTTATCTTTCTTTAGAGTTTTTTATGGCAATGAGGCCTAATAATTAACGAGCTCGGACCAAAATCCAGCATATTTACACGTCTGCGCACACATGCACACTCATTTACATGTTATGTGACATTTTTATTACCTTGTAAATAGGCTGTAGCGTTTGCAAACTACCCCAACGCTTTTGATGTAGCTAATTTTAGGTTTATAATGGAATAATATAGATTTGCCGTAAGATTTCTTGGTGCGTGTGAGAGTCTGAAAGTGCGAGGGTCACGGCAGATGTGTGACATTTGGCACCCCTGCTATTTTGCTGGCCACCAGCATTGAGAATTGTGCTCCTCCTCTATGGCCAAAGCAGACATCATCTGCATCATGGAGAATAGGCCTCTTTCTCAGATGGACTTCCAGGGGTGTTGTGAGTCAAAGACAAGTTTGGTTTGGAAATATGTGAGAAGAAGGGAATAACATGGAAACCAGAAATCAAGAAGCAAAGAAGTTATTTATAGATGTGACGGCTAAGTTCGTGGAGGTCATAATATTGGTAGCTTTAATATTCTGTTTTTCCCAAAATCAGCAAATGACAAGCAGCAACATCCCAGGTACACTTATGCGCTGTGAAGCTGGTCCTTCACTACTAGCTCCCTGGGGCACAAGGGCCTTGTTGTCCTGCGCTTTGGCTGCCCACACGATACCACAAGCCAGCAGCGACTACACAGAGCCCAGGGAAAAATGCAGGCTTTCAGACCAGGGACATGCGCACTGCCCTCATGATTCAGCTCCGTTTCTTTTTTTTTTTTTTCCGGACTCTTCTGAAACCACAGCTCGAAAATTAGCCCTGATGCTGTCCACCGGTACTGAGTATGGGGGCGGCCAAAGTGGCCCCCCCTGGGTAGAGGACTCGAATAGAACTAGCTCATCGCCTCACACTGGGCCAACCGGACACTCGGGGGATGGAAAAACAGATTCATCTCGCAAGGCAACGGGATATCCTACAGGTACAGCCATTTTAAAGTGCTAGATATGCCAGTCTCACTGTCAACTATCTGTCTAAAACGGGGAGAAGGTGCTTTTACTGTTGAATTATTGTGCATCCTTACCTCCAGAAATCACGATTGCTATTTGTGTTGGGTCAGATTTTAGCAGTGTTTCCTGTGTGTGTGTGTGTGCATGTGTGTGTGTGCATGTAAGTTCACCCTGTGATCAAAGCCACGCAGTTAGGCTAATTGTCGTCTCTACTTGTCTATAATTTATGATTGTATGTATGTGCCCTGTGTTGGACTGGCATCCTGTACAGGGTGTACCCCCAGCCTAGTGCCCTGTGTTGGACTGGCATCCTGTACAGGGTGTACCCCCAGCCTAGTGCCCTGTGTTTCCTGAGTTGGGCTGCAGGCCTTTCTGGGGGCCACTAGCTGGCAGAGTGATGTCACCGTTTGGCCCTTGACAAAGGCCCTTAACCCCAGGGACACTGACTGACCTGCTTTCTGATCTGAATTTCTATGTCACGGTGGACAACGGTGTCCACAAAATAAATAAATGTAAATGATCCTGAACATGATAAGTGGTTAGATAATGGATGGATGGAATTGTATAAGAGGGGCAGAGGTGGAAATTTCAGGTCCAGAAAGTACAAATCCTTACCAAGATTTTGTTTCAACCAACCAGTTGAGTACTCTGTGGCTGTGAATCTTTATGCTCAACTAGTTGGTTGAAAGTAAATCATGGTCTGGATTTTTACTTTCTGGACATGAAACTGCCACCTCTGATGAGGGTGTATTGTTGTATTCAAGGCACATAACAGACAAGATGGTCATAACAATAAAACTGATACATATATTCCCGTTTCATATTGTCATGTTTGTTTTCTGGTATTGTAACAATTTTCTGTCTGATGAAATTCTACATTGTGTGTCTCAGCTAGATTTTTATTTTTCAAGCTGTTTCACATATTGCAGATCAGAAGAGTTGATATCAGACTGAGGAACTAAATTTAGCAATTTGTATTTCTGGAAGTGCTTAAGCAAACTATTTTAGGGGTGTTTTGGAAAGGCCGTAATCATTTACGTTTCCTCACTAGTCAGAATATAAACCAGATTCTCATTACTCTGTGAATATTATTATTTTTTTGCGAATGAAAAATGACTTTTTCCTTTGGATAAAAGTAGATCCGTATTGTGTAAATCAGATTGCTAAAAAAAATAGTATGCGTGAATAGACAGAAAAGTTCAACTTCAAATGTTCAGCTTCAACAAAGGTTATCTAAGTCTCAACTTTTTCTGTGGGTTGGTGGTCATCCACATCTTAGATATTGTTTTCCACCCCTCAGCACGGCTCCGACCTGCGAGTATTACTCAATTACGGGAGTTTTCAGTGCCACCCATGATGGATAAACAAAGGTTTGCTCGGAATATGCTGAGCCTAGTTTTCTTTTTATAGAGAACTGGAGACCCAATGGAGGTGGGAATGAGGTCCTCGTTTTACAGAGGACCGGGACTGAGTTTAAATCAGTGGGTGGGCGTGTGGGAACCAAAGCCTCATTTTACGGACAACCAGGGAGCATGTGGTTAAGCGAAAACCAAGGCCTCTTTTTACAGTGAACCAGGGAGCCGGTGTGGCTGAGTCTGTGGGAAGCAAGAACTCCCCCTAAAGAGAATCCAGGGGACAGGGGTCTCACTAAAAGTTTTGGGCCCCATGAAAGCATATTATATTGGGCCCCAGCCCAGATCAATCGGATTATGTTCCAGATTTTTTAGGGCCACAGTCACTCAGGGGCCCCTGGAATCGTCCTAACTTTCCCCCACTTCATGGCACCCCTATCAGGGGACGTGCGTAGGAAACCAAGACCTGGTCCGACAGAGAATCCAGGAGTGGTGCGAGTGAAAATCACCCAATCCTCTCGCAGAGAACGAGGTAGCCAGCATGGGTGAGAATGAAGATCTCCTTCTGACACAGAATAACCACAGAGTGCTGCTGGATGGATGGCTAAGCGCTTGTAAGACCAGGCCTCATCTACTGATATTCACTGACGCTGAAAAAAAGTTTGTATTATCTTTCCGTAACTGCCGACAATCTGTGTTGTTTTAATGCAGAATAATATAGGAAAGTCATGGTATTCTCTCCTGTGTGTTAGTCTGCCAGCAGTGATACTTCTTAAACTATCCAGTGAAGCTTATCTTCTGCAGATAGTGTTTTGACCACTTTCTCGGCATAAATGTAAGTAGTGTTATCAGCGTCAGATAAAGAGGTATATAGAGACAATTATAGCGATACGTGATGAATGTTAATATGTTATATATTTTTGGCAAACAAGAAGGATGGGTCATTTGACCTTAAATGCGTGGATGACACCTGCCAATTGAATTCCTAATTGCTTTGGACTCCCGCCAGATTTTAAAGTCCTTTATTTCAGCCCAGGTTGATTATTAAACAGAAGTTGCACAGGCCTGAATGTCAGTATGACTTAATTGTGTTGATTTGTGGCATGCAAGTGTGGCAAACCAAGGATTCATTAAAGCTGTTTTAGTAATGCCCCCACTATATATTATACAGTATAAAGGAAGTGTCATTACATGCATGATAAATGCTCTGTGGCACCACTGATGGACAATGACTGTATTGTCACTTCACAACATCGATGGCCAGATTATGAGGTCTCCTGTCATCCTGCTGATTTGTCTTCCGAGGCATGTTCTTCCTGACAGTACTCCCACCTCTCAACCAGCAGCAGGCATTTTTTAATCACTGTAGTGGGTTTTTAATATTTCTAAGATGCCACTGGGGGAAAAAAACGACCCCAGGTGTAATGCTCTGATTTCACCCTTTGACTCTCTGCTCACCCTCTCACCCTTTGACTCTCTGCTCACCCTCTGATTCCTCTGCTCACCCTCTGACACTTGGTGTGCAGCCTAATTTGGTCCTTATTGTTGATACTCTGAATCCTTGTTTTTTAAAGTACGATTTTTGTTTATTTCTGTATTTGTCCTGAGGACACGTTATTAGTGACTGGTTGGCGCCCCATCCTGGGTTGTTCCCTGCCTTGTGCCTGTAGCCTCCAAGTTAGGCTCCAGACCCACGGTGACCTTGAATAAGACAAGCGGTTTCAGAGAATCGATGGATGTTAGAACTCAAGGCTTTTCATTAAAGCTGTTGGATTGCAACTGCTATGCTCAGAATTTTGTGATATTTGTCTGGTTGTTTTAAGTACAGTTCACTGACATTCTGCAGTTAATATTGCAGCTGCAGCGATGAAGATTCTCTCTCGCTCTGAAGTTCTTCGAAAGATGGATCTTGTTCTGCTGCTGCTGGTCTGCCTGCTAGGAGAAGTGAGGTCACAAGTGAACCCAGGTAAGGGAATCGATCAGGGGCTCAAAACGCCAGTGAATTCAGGTCTTGCCATGCCCTATGCATCAGTTCCTATATTCTCCTGTTTCCTACACCAGACTCCATATTGCAGATTGCAAAACAATTCCCATTCTCCTTGTGTATGACACCGTGTGGATAATTGTCTTCTTTCATAAATGACTTAAAGTAAATATTCTAACTGCTGAGGTGGTTTCCCAGACACTAATTCCAGTGAACCGCCACGTTCGTTGTGTAAGATTTTAAAAGATTTGTATCCCTTGGAAATGTTGAAATCTCCAAACACAATTATGTGAGTCAAGCGCTTAACTCTTAACTGTTCTTGCAAACATAGACTTGTCTTCTCAAACGTCACCTTTCAATATGAAGATGTGGTCTTCACAATATGAAGTGAGTTGCTGATGCTCAACTTAAAAACTATTAAATGATGTAAGAAAAATATTAAAGTTTGTGATGCTGTCAGCATTCTGAGGGATAGAACCCTGCCACCCCCAAATATTTGCAGTTAGGTAAATTTCCTGTATTGTACATGTGTGTGCTCTGTGAAGTCAGTAGATGAATTGAGCATGAGGTCGCTGGAACGGGGTGTGTGTCGCTCCCGATATCTCTGCAAGAAGATGAAGGTCCACGTTTTTAGAGTCCTGGTGCTCCCTGTCTTGCTGTATGGCTGCGAGACATGGACGCTATCCAGTGAGCTATGCTGATGACTGGATTCCTTCGGTACTGTGTCACATCGGAGAATCCTTGGATACTGCTGGTTTGACTTGGTGTCGAATGAGCGGTTGCTCGGGGAGTCCCGAATGAGGCGCATTACCTGCATTGTGAGGGAGTGTCAGTCATGGCACTATGGCCATGTGGCGTGATTCCCTGAGGGTGATCAGGCTCGCAGGATCCTCATTGCTGAAGACTCGAGTGGCTGGACCAGGCCATGGGGACGCCCACGTAACACCTGGTTGTAGCAGATAGACGGCTATTTCCGGAAGGTGGGACTGGACCACATGTCACCCTGGGAGGTCACCAACCAGGATCCCAAGGTGTTTCATCATGTGGTGGGTACGGCAACATGCAGTCCTAGTGCATGCTTCCCGACCTGACCTGTAATGGAATGGCACCTAATCCAATGTTGTGCCCTATAGGTCAAGGCTTGACCACTATCCCAGCATGCACCTTGCCTCCTGACCTCCTTTTCAATTTTTCTACCACACTGCCTTAGATAGGCCTCAGACTCACCTGTGGCCCAGTGGCTGGAAGATGGGTAGATAAGTGTTAGGCACTTAGTGACAGGAGGTAGATTCCACAGACCTAGATCCTGCGAACATGGCAAATCGACAATGTTTCATTGCACACAAAAATAAACCTTTCTGCCGAAGTGCCTGTTACAAAAAAAATTACCCTTGCTATAAAGTCACTTGTAAAAGAAACAGTGGAATTTGGTGGAGAAGTTCACTTGTGTGACAGGCCAAATGAATGAGCGTCAGTGTTTTCCAGCGAGCCTTTACGGCCGTGTCATGGCTCGTAAACTACATCTGGGAAGGAGTATAATTGTATAGCACAGCTTCCAGGTTAGCACAACGTTTTAATTACCGAGCTGCAAGGAACCTCACAGAGTTTAGTCCGAGATGAACTGACACGTTTCTGAGAAAAGAGCTGAAGACATCTGCAACCTTTATGTTTGTTGTCAAGCAGTTCTTTTAACAATTTCTATATTTATATTGATGCGTTAGGTCTGTTAGAAAACTGATACTCCCAGTAGAGGATTTTTTTCAAAGATGATATGAGCAGGATTTTATTAAATGAGTAAATTGATTAGGATTGTTATAACTGCCATTTTTAGAAGTGTTTGTGTTATTTTTATGAAATAACATGCAGTTATTGTGTAAATAAGGTTCTGTACCGTGAATATTGGAAGGCTGATAGAAGTGTGGCTTAGTGGCTTTAGGCTCTGTATCTCTTTCCACAAGGTCATGGGTTCAAGCCCTGATTTATATATCATTACTGGGCCCTTGAGCAAGGCTGCTAACCTCAGCTGCTCAAGGGCTGCTGGATGCTGCCTGAGCCCAACTTTTCCTCAATTGTATGTCACTTTGAACAAAAGTATCTGCTAAATAAACATCAGTGTTTTATTCTGGATAATAATGTAATTCAAAGGCTGGAGTTCTAGAACTTTAGCTCACCCTCCAGCCCCAGTCCCTAATTCAACCTTAAAACACCAAGGGGGGTGTCTTACTACTAATGTTATGACTTCAGTGAGATGTCTATGTGCTAGAAAGGAAACCAGGACTGAAACTGGCCAGACCTATTCTAGAAAGTTCAGTCTGATTATGTGGGATCTTCTGAGAGAGCTGATTGACTAACCTGTGGTACTCAGTTACGCAACACAGGCCACACTGAGAATCCTCAGGTCCCATGGACTAACTGCTGCCATTACGCAGGTCTTCGAGATCATCTGAGGACACGACCTTGACCAAAGATTGTAATAACATGTGAAACGAAAGGCAAAGATGCCCATGCCACAGTCTTGCTGGAGTCTGTGGCTACGGCATACCAGACATTTGACAGCAGTAAAGTTTATTGAAATTAACCCCAATTTTTTGTCCTCATTGTTGGAGTGTTGTTACTTATTCATAAGTCATGAGACAGTTTTAAGGTTTATGTTTGTGTGGGTTATGTTTCCTGAAAATGTAAGGTCTTTAAAGCATTTGCAGACTTGCTTTTGTGATTTTTGCCTTTAAAATGGATTCTTTTTTTTCTTTAATACAAACATAATTCACTTAAGCATATTTAAATTCTTCTCCTGCACTACAAATGGTTTTCCAGCAGTGGGAAAAATTCAGTGCTGCGTTTAGTAGGAAGGAGATACACTATCCAGCCAACTTTCCCAAGTTTCAAACTCCAGCGAGGTTAAATCTCTTCCATTCAGGCGTCCTTGGATTTCTTTTTTTAAGAGCTGCTGAAATGCTCGTTGCACTGGACGACTGAGGTGGGACGGCATCGTGCAAAAGCACGGAGGGGTGTAGATCCATCTCCTGGTGTATGTGGCCCGGAGCTGGCGGGTAGTCGGCAAATACCACGGAACAAGCAGGCCATTCAGAGGCCTGGAAGGGTCTGGAAAATCAGAAAGGTAGAAAAAACAGCTGGAGCCTGCAGTGTTACCGGGGGTTTCCGTGTGACGGCCAGTGCCAGTAGAGAATTTCACTCGGCTGCAAGGCCGCAGTTTAAAACTGCTTGAAAGGTATTTTTAGACTTTCAGCGCCAGTTCATTTTGATTGTATCACACGTTAATGCACTTCTGGGCTTTTTGACATTGTTTTGAAATTAGAGGAATTCCATAAGTTCGGCGCAAGTAATTTGGCCCAAGGTGGTAAGAATGGCACTGACAGAAGTTTTTAAAATGTTAATTTTTATTTTTCATTTCCTCAAATATGTCTCCTATAGTTTTTAGGCCTACATTTAGAGGAAGGTGGTTCTTTGTAGTGTTCAGGTTAAGGAACTGGGCCTTAGATGTCACAATTTTATGCGCTAATATGTATTTCTTCAGTAAAACACATGGTTTAAAGTTAAACGGCAAGATTAATAAGTGACATACAAACTAAGGCAAAACTGTGTATCCTCTACATCGTGAAGTCTATAACAAGGCCAAGATAAACAGCATTCCAAAATGTACAGTACTGTTGCCACTGAAATGACAGTGATGACCATTAACTGCGTTTAAACGAAGGGTGAGAAGGACAGACTGTCAGGAAGATTGCCACTCTGACTGCCAAAATAATTCCCCCAATGTCCTCCCCCCTTCTGGAGTTTTACTTAAGCCAGATGTAACTTTTCGAAGGTGCTCGGCGCTGCGCTCAGTATCGATTGCTTTCGATATACAGAGACGGACGTTTCTTACACTACTGCACTATTGGTGTGAGGCGTTATCGTGCGTGCAGAAAATTCTGCTGTTTATAATACATATATGATATCGCCTGTCGTTTCACATCAGACATTGCGACCTTTGCGATTTTTAATCTTTCCATCCACCCTTCCCCGTTTTTTAAGGGTGGTGATGCACTGGGAGACACAGATTGCAAACCTATATAACAGTAAATTAAAGTACAGTTTCTCGGCCGCGTTTTTAAACACACAGATAGGCGCGTAGGAAGTTGTGTAAAGAGATAAGACAATGACAGCTGACGGTTATCGGTTGCATGCACCTGAACATCTCTGGCAGTCGACCAAAGATCAGGATTAATTTACAGCTAGGATTACAAACTGGATCAGGCAGTGTCCAGTGCGCAGGAGACCAGGTCGACCTGTTAAGAGTAGCGCACCCTCACGGTTACACCACTCCATGTTTAACGTAATGTGAACCATAGCTCCCGGCTGCTGTAATTACTTTCCTACGATTGTTGGGTGAAGCCTGTTTATGTATGATTATGTTCCGCTAAATCATCCAGATGGAGCACGATTTAATGTTCTGGTTTGTAAATTGTCCCTTTGATGCCACAGCCCATTGCAGTTATTGGATCTAATGGGTTATTATTAAAATGCAGAAAGTTTACAGCTGAAACTCGATCTGCCTGCTTTCCAAACTCGGCTAAAAATAAGTAAACGTAATCTGAAGCGAGACCTGTTTATCGGTCTGATTATGCAGAAAAATAACACGTTTGTGACTGACTGTCTGGAAGCCCCTGATGAGTAGGCTGTTTAGTGGACATCATTCAATCAAAATGTAAAATGTGGTTTTAAAAAAAGGTGTTACCAAAAATTCCTGCAGAATGAGTTTTTTTTTGTATGATCAATGCAAGTAGAAAGCTAAAATGTTTAAATGTGCGTAGGCCGATTTGTTCGCACAGTATGTGTCACATTGCTTGTGAACAGCACAGGATATATGACGCACTCATCTCATCTGAATTTAATGACGATTCTCCTTGGCGACTTTGTAGGTGTGTGCCGCTATCCACTGGGCATGACAGGCGGACAAATTCTGGACGAAGACATCTCCGCCTCCAGTCAGTGGTCCGAATCCACTGCGGCTAGATACGGCAGGTGTGTCTCCTCAAATGCAAATCTGTCCACACTGGACCCAGCTGTAAGCACAGCTAAGGGGCGGAATAGGCCATTCCATGTCGCCCCTACCGTATGATTTCTCCGGGACTGCAGGCTGGACTTTGATGACGGGGACGGCGCCTGGTGCCCGGATATGACCGTGGAACCGGAGAGCCCCAAGGAGTACCTGCAGATCGACCTGCGCTCGCTGCACTTCATCACCCTGGTCGGCACGCAGGGCCGCCACGCCGGCGGCATCGGCAAGGAGTTCGCCCAGATGTACAAGATCACGTACAGCCGAAACGGCAACCGCTGGATCTCCTGGCGCAGCCGGCATGGCCAGCAGGCGGGTTTACGGATGATGTGTAACACTGTAATGCGTAGGTGGTTCTAGACCCAATTTAGCGTGACTTGAACAATTTTTCTAAAACCGATTAGTGATTTGTTCTGTATTTTCGTTCATATTTCGTATCCCATGCTCTGAAAATTTTATCGCGGTGGAGCCCCCCGTACCCATCAGTCCACTGGAAAAATGCCAGATGGCCAGTCGAGCTCCGAACAAATCATACAGTTGCCAAACTATAAAAACTATAAAGATGGATTATAAGTGTTATCCAGGATAACTTTCTAGTACTCTGGACGAATCTCGTTCCCTTTCTGGGAAGTTTGAGATATTCCTGCCGGTTGGTTAATTGAGTTGAATAGCTTTATAGTGATTGCTTGGGTGGCCCTTCTTCCTCCTGTAGATAATCGAGGGCAATAAGAACGCCTATGACGTGGTGCTGAAGGACCTGGAGCCGCCCATCATCGCCCGCTACGTGCGCTTCATGCCGGTCACCGACCACTCCATGAACGTGTGCATGCGGGTGGAGCTGTACGGCTGTGAATGGCTGGGTGAGACAGAGCGCCGTTTGCCGGTGCCGGCATTCACCGCACGGCCAACCTAACCGTGTGTGTGAATGGTAGAAACAACACAGAAATACACTAAACTGAAATCTGTCCATGGTACTAGCCTGATGATTAGGAAAGTGTGCTTATGATTGAAAGGTTGCTGGTTCACGTCCCCTGCCAGCAAGACACAATTGAGATACCCTGAGCAAGGTACTGCCCCCATGCACTGCTCCCCAGGTGCTAAATAATAGCTACCAACTGCTATGTCACATAGGGGTTCAGTTTCATTAAGGGGGGACACATTTCATTGTTGTGTGCTGTGTTATGTTGATAATTAATCACTTATACTCAGGTGACTATATGTCCTCTTTTTCTGAGACTTGTCCTCTTTTGGGACCTAAAATGCCTGAAATCTATGTGATTTTGTTTTGCTTCATGTTACTGTTTGCCTTCTACAGTCAGAATACCGCCCGTGTGCTTTGATGCCTTTCTTGGCATCTTCTCCCTGGTGTTTCCTTTGCAAAGCAAAATATGGTCACCCTAATTTAGTTTGGTCTAGACTAACTAGAAAAGAAAGGGATTCACTGTAAACATAGATAGAAATGCATTAGTAACTATCACGAGTATATATTTTGGCATTTTTAAGTGTTCAAATAACAGGCCTATCACATGAGATAAATATTTACATTTGTGATTCTTTGTTTATTTGATTTCAATATAATGTTTAACTTTTTCTTTATTTCACCAAAACTGGGTCACAAGAGTTATAAGTTGGCAGATTTCAACACAAGCTATGAAATGACATTTTTATACTAAATGGTAGTTTCATACTGATACAAGCAAATGCAGACTGTTTTAGTTAGTCTGTCAAAAAATATATTGAGGGTCATTTGTTCTTAGTACTTTACAGTGATTTTAAGAGGTTCTGATGTTGAGAGATTCCCACAAAGCCTGTGGTTAAATTAACAAAGCTAAATGTATTCTCAAAGTACCACTGAAGGAACGCTTGGTTAGTTTACATTTTTTGTATTCATTAATGGTGTTGGCCATGCAGTTCCAATTCAAGCAAGATCCCTCTAACACAGAGGTAGGCAGTCTTAGCCAGAATAGACCTTTGCTTATGCGGGTTTTTGCTGCAGCTCCATAATTAGTTTAGTAATTAGAGGACTGAAGAGTCTTCACACCTGGGTTTGATCAGCTGACCTAAAGGTTATCCCAAAAACCTGCACACACACCGGCCCTTTCCGGATAAGATTATCTACTCCTACTGGAATTCTCATTTGCCTTCCAACCAGATGGCCTGGTGTCCTACAGCGCCCCTGCTGGCGAGCTCATGATCTACAACGGCCAGAACATTCCGCTGAATGACTCTGTTTACGATGGCTCATTGAGCTACAGGTGGGTGTGTTACTTTCTATATCCACTCTCTGAAAGGTCTGGCTCTTCTCTGCTTTTGACGGGTTATTTAAGAAGTCTGCTGGCACACACTGCTGACTGAAAAATAATTTTCGGTTTGGGGCTCACATCCCAGAGAAACAATTTGTTTCTGTAAATTTGAATGCCATGAAACAGCCTTTTTTGCAACTTTTGTCTACTTTCATTATCTATACATGTGTTCCACTACAGCAAGGCTTCCTTCAGTTAACTGGTTATGACTTGAAAAGATGGCCTGGTTCGAATCCTGTTAAAAAAAACTGACAAGTCAGGTAAAATATTAGTTGTCATTGTGTTCGTGAAGTACTTTTAGATTACTGATGTTTGATTTGAGATCTCTGCCATCTAGTGGTAAATCTATGCCTAGCACATATAAATTCCATCATCGTGCTTTGTCTTCCAAAGGGTTGGGCTTGGATCACTGATACACTGGCGATGTAAGTGTGTTCAGTAGATCTTTTGGTGTTGTGTAGTATTTTGAAAGTTCTAATCATTTGATGATTTCCTATTGATGTGATCGAACTAACATTGAAAGATTCATATTTTTGTAATCAAAACAAATGTCTTCTCCTAACTGTTACAACTGATTGATTCTTTGATTCTATTAACCCTTCAGTGATGTTAAGAATCCCTGGTTTCCCACTAATAGAGCAATAATGTGGCAAAAGAGACTGTGAAACCCCTAGTGGCCGTTCTTATCATACACCATCTGTTTGATTTTTCATGCCTTTCTTAGTTCGTCTGCTGAAAACTGGTGTAATTAGGGGCTCATGCTGTCTTTAGAATGCCTGCTTAAAATTTAAGCGTGTGGATCTTGTAAGCCAAAGTTGCGTGTATACATTTTGCAGTTAATTCACAGCTCTCGTCTTCAGTGGAAAATTCATAGCATACTAAGTACTACAGCACGTACGTGATTCAGGTTCAGGTGTCCCCATTCCCCTTCAGCTCCATGAGTGAAGGCTTGGGCCAGCTGACAGATGGCACGTGTGGTCTGGATGACTTCACCCACAGCCACATCTACAGCGTCCGGCCCGGCTACGACTACGTGGGCTGGAACAACGAGAGCTTCCCAGGAAACTACGTGGAGATCGTCTTCGAATTTGATCGCATTCGCAACTTCACCACCATGAAGGTGCCCGTGATGGTTATACTGGCAAGAAGACGCTGTAAATCTAGGGTTAGACCAAGGAACTGTGGACAAAATATCATGATGTATCGATAGGATATGTCTGAGTCAGCTGCTGAACTGTTTTACCTAATGACTCTGGCCAGCATAAGCTGTTAAAAGATGGATGGATGGAATGTTTTAATGGAAAAAAAAATATGTTTGATTCATAGTTACTGTCGTTCAAACCCAAATCAAAAGCGTTTTTGAGCATGTTACTCAGAGATGACATTTTTATAACTTCCGAAGTGATAATTGGTTGAACTGTTTTCTTAAAGGTCCACTGCAACAACATGTTTACGGAGAAGGTGAAGACATTCAGGCAGGTGATGTGCTACTTCCGATCCACTTCCGAATGGGAGTCAACGCCCGTCACTTTCAGCCCCGTGGTGGACAATGTCAACCCCAGTGCGCGCTTCGTCACTGTCGCCCTCGACAACCACATGGCCAGTGCCATCAAGTGTCAGTACTACTTCGCTGATGCCTGGATGATGTTCAGTGAGATCACCTTCCAGTCAGGTGGGGCAGGCAGAAAAACAGAATGAACGCATGTCTGTATTTATTTAGCTATTTAATTAGATGTTTAATCATGAAATGTATTAGTAAAATTTATTTCCTTGGTTTAGATACAGCTATGTATAACACAACACTTCCTCCACGCAAGTCCAGCGCCTCACCCAGCACTCAGCCAGGTCAGTGCCTGAAGCATCTCGTGGTCGGTCCACTTCTGATCTCAAAATGAAGTGCTGGACTCTTGGCCCAATTCGGGCATCAACCCAATGCCATCAGTCGCCTACAAGGCTCCTTGTATCCCTTCCGCAGGAGACGACCCCACGCATAAAGTGGATGACAGCAATACTAGAATTCTGATTGGCTGCTTGGTCGCTATCATATTCATCCTGGTGGCCATTATCGTGATTATACTGTGGCGGCAAGTCTGGCAGAAGATGCTGGAAAAGGTTCGTCGTGATTCATTTTTTTAGCAGCATTTTGTAGCCAGTGGAATTCATTGGAAAGATTTCTCACCTTGATTGGCTAGGTTACTCGATGTAGCATGATGATTGTCTTATAACTTTGGTTTAACGTAACGTTATCCCAGGCCTCCCGGCGGATGCTGGATGATGAACTGACAGCCAGCCTGTCCATAAGAAGTGACACGTTCACTTACAGCAACAACAACCACTCGTCAGTGTCCAGTGAGCAGGAGTCCAACTCTACTTACGAGAGGATCTTCCCTCTGGGGCCCGATTACCAGGAGCCCTCACAGCTCATCCGCAAGATGCCTGAGATTTCCCAATCTATGGAGGAAGCCGGTGAGTCTACAGGGATTCTGGGAATCCCTTGGCATTCATCAGATATAGTCTCTATATAACCATATTCACATATGCTAAAATCATTTTCAATGACACACTGGTGCTGTGGTCTTCTTGTACAGTTGAAAATAGGAATCACACATTGATGCCAGCTAAAGCCCGTTGGATAGATTAATCAAGTTATTTGTTAAAACAGGGCTAACTTGTTTGAGAGACAAGGTAGCCTTAAATGCTCTCTGCCTTAGCATTGCTCATTGAGCGATGTGTGTCTGGGTTTGTAAACATCTGTGGCTACTTTCATGTGTCATCATGTGACACACAGCAGGAATGAGTGTGCCGTCAAAGTCGTCTCAGGCCAGCGCTCAGGAAGGTGTCCCTCACTATGCTGAAGCAGACATCGTGAACCTCCAGGGAGTCACAGGCAGCAACACGTATTCCGTACCTGCCCTCACCATGGATCTTCTCTCCGGGAAAGACCTGGCTGTAGAGGAGTTCCCCCGAAAACAGCTCACCTTCAAAGAGAAGCTTGGAGAGGGTCAGTTTGGGGAGGTCAGTGCATCAGTCAACTAGAGGTGGATGGGTGCAGCCACTTCTTTGGTGCCATAAAGGTCAAGGTTCTGAACAGCCCTAAAGGATCTTTTTTAATTTCCGTGGGGAAACCACAGGTGCACCTGTGTGAAGCAGATGGCATGCAGGAGTTCATGTGCAAAGACGCCTGTTTCGACTTCAGCGACGATCAGCCCGTCCTCGTGGCTGTGAAGATGCTGCGCGAAGATGCAAACAAGAACGCAAGGTATGAATCTCAACAAGCATTTAGTCCAGTTTCAGGGAAACCCCCCTACCGCAAAAAGATTTAATACGTATTTAATATGTCATTCCAAATACAAAAGATATAGAAGTTTCTCCCTTAGCTTGTTACCTGCTGCCTTTCCTTAATCTTCAGGGCATCTCTGCTCATTGGAGTTTTACTTGCACACGAATGTTCTGAGAGCAGAGCAAAAAAATGATTCAATGGTTCATTTGGTTCAGCCAAGACATTTGATTGGTTGGTCCTGCCTCCTCTACTTGCTTGGGCCCATCTCCTCTACAATCTGATTGGTTACCTCTCTGAACCAATTATTTTTCCTTCTGCCCTCAGAACATTTTTGTGTAAGTAAAACTCCCACGAGCCCGAGTTCCTCAGATCCCTCTTCCTCTCCCATTAACAGGACTGACTTCCTTAAGGAGATCAAGATCATGTCTCGGCTAAAGGACCCCAACATCATCCGTCTGTTGGGCGTGTGTGTCCATAGTGACCCTCTCTGCATGATCACAGAGTACATGGAGAACGGCGACCTCAACCAGTTCCTCTCCCGGCATGAACCCGAGAGCCCTCTGGCCCCGCTCAGTGACACTGCCTCCCTCAGGTTTGAGTTCCCTCTGTCGTTCGAGGCTTCATCTCAACCCCATTTGTTAACTCTAGTAGCAATATTGAAGCCATATAACCAAAGTTATTTGGTGCAGCTGGAAGTTTCCAAAGACTAGCAATTTTCTTCACATTCACCCAAACTGCTCCTATCAAGATAACTAGTCCATCCATCCATCCATCCATCCATCTATTATCCGGCACTTATCCAGAGTCATGTCGTGGGGGTAGCAGTCTAAGCAGGGGTGCCCAGACCCCCCTCTCCCCAGCCACCTCCTCCAGCCCCCCCCCCGGGGAATACCAAGGCATTCCCCACAATCTCTCCAGCGTGTGCTGGGTCTGCCCCGGGGCCTCCTCCTGGTTGGACATGCCCAGAACTCCCCTCTAGGGAGCCACTGGTCAATAATTTATTTGTTTTTTATTTGTTGTTTGTACAGTAATGTTATATACAAGGTAGCTTCTCATACCTCAAACTGTTTGTACTGGAACAGAGTAGAAGTCCATACTTCTCTGACAGGAGCACTGGCCCCTGCTGAAAGCTGATTGGCCCTCGGTAATCCCTCTCCCCAGTCACTCTGGAATTCAAAGTATATTATTGGCTAATAGTAAGGTTGGAACCTCTCTGTGAATTATAGTCCCTCTTATGCCCCCACCTTAAAAAAATGCTAGAATCGCCCCTGTTCCCCTGTGCCTAATCTTCCAGCTATGGCAGCCTTCGGTTCATGGCCACGCAAATTGCTTCGGGCATGAAGTACCTGTCATCCCTCAAGTTTGTGCACCGAGACCTGGCCACACGCAACTGCCTGGTGGGGAACAGCTACACCATCAAGATCGCCGACTTCGGCATGAGCCGAAACCTGTACAGCGGGGACTACTACCGTATCCAGGGCCGCGCTGTGCTGCCCATCCGCTGGATGGCCTGGGAGAGCATCCTGCTGGTGAGGAAACCCCCTGCTGCTGTTCAGTCCTTTGCAATCCTGATCTCTTTTTCCAGGCTTTAGATTAATTTGACCTAGAATATACGTGATACCTTAAGATGTGCCAAAGCCATTTAGCAAAATAGGACACACTTTACAGGTGGATTTTAAAGGAGATCTATTATGCTTTTCCAGTTTTCCCCTTTCCATTAGTGTATATATAGCTTTCTGTACATATAAAAACCCTGCAAAGTCTTACGGCCCAAAGTACATGCCAAACTGCGTAACTCTCATCACAGAAACCACTCTTCTCTAATCTGCCTGAAATGCTTCCTTGGAATTCCAGGCCTTACTTCCGTGACATGGTGAGGTCATCTCGTAACAGAATCTTTATTGGCCGCCCACCTGCAAGGACTTGTCTGCAGCCTGCAAGAAAGGGGTGGACACATATAGGGCAAGCTGACCAGTCAGAGCACACTAAGCACCCCAGGGGTGGAGCTTAAAGCTCTCAACAGTCTTTCAGATGGAATTATAAGCAGAGTGAATAGAGATGTATAGTATGAGAAAATGTGTTTTCGAAACATTGAAGCATGTAAATTTTTCCAGTGGTTCCCAAAAATGAAATTATAAACAGTGAAAATGTTGCATGATAGGGCCCCTTTAAGGTTGATTGTTTAGGCAACTTATTTAAGAACCTTAGTTCTTTTACTAGATTTTGTGGTTACACATTGAATTTTGTGTATGAGTGCTATAATATTTGTGAAGAGAAGGAATGTTCAAGTGTGTATAACAGCAATTACCGTTGACCACCAGGGCAAGTTCACAACAGCCAGTGACGTGTGGGCCTTCGGCGTGACCCTATGGGAGATGCTCACCTTCTGCAGGGAGCAGCCGTACTCACAGCTCACTGATGAGCAGGTCATCGAAAACACCGGAGAGTTTTTCCGGGACCAGCAACGGCAGGTGAGAGTTGATGGCCAGGGGAAAGGTAGGGGATGATAGTGGACTGCGCTCCAAGTCCTCCTAATCATCGTTAGGTCTCAATTTTTGTAAATGCATGTCTGTATTTATTTTCTCTACTTTCTCTGCAGTGGTTGCCTTCTAAACACAAAGCTTGAGATGATGTAAAATGCAGATTATGACATTATGAATGGCATCATACGTAGCAAAACGTGTGTCCGTGTGCTTTTTCCAGATCTACCTTCCCCAGCCTGCCATGTGCCCAGATGCCATCTACAAGCTCATGTTGAGCTGCTGGAGGAGGAACACGAAGGAGAGGCCCAGCTTCCAGGAGATCCACCAGGTCCTCCTGGAGGGCCAGGAAATGAGACAAGAAGGGGCACAAGAGCAGGGCCAGGATTGGGGACTTGGCAGTGCGTGTTTGCTAGACTCTAACACTCTCTGATGCACACAGCAATTCCGCTGGGCGAGATGGCACTCAGCAACATGTTGTCCACATACAGTAGGAGCAATGTGGCTGCCATGTAAATAATGTTTATTACACTTTTTATAGGTCTCTTTGTACACACAAGTAAGTTCCAGAAGAGTCAGAGAAATTGCTGAATGAAAATGTAGCAATGGATTATCAGGACCTTAATAGCAAACCAGTCTTTTTAATTTATCGTTGTTATTTCAAAGAATTATAACGGACAACTGCGACACAACTCATAACAATTTCCGACTCTTTTTTTTTTATTATTATTATTGTAGACCAGAAAATATTGAACAAACAAGAACATTTTATTCAACGGTTTGTCTTGTAAATAAGCAGTGCCTTATCAGAGAGAAAATGGCAGCCGTTTTTTAACAAAACAATTGAAATCAAGAACTTCATTGCATCTGTCTTATTAGTCTTTGACAATCTTTACTGAAGTAATATGTAGATCTTGTTATATATGTATGTTATATATTGTCCATTGTTAATTATTTGTTTAATATACGTTTAATTTAGTTTCTGCCAGATACTCTTAAATGATATTTTGTAGTTTCAGCTTCATAGCATAGATATTGTTTTATTTATACATATAGAAATAAGCATAATGAAGTAGCTTTAGGTAAATTTTGTAACAACTAGCAAGTTTATTAAAATGTTAAAGAGATGTTTAAAAAATAATATTACCAAAGGGAAATTCTGATCAAGAAGTAGATTATTATGTATTTATTTTTTTTGATCTTGAAATTTTTGGCGATTTCTGAAATCGCTGCCAGAGCCATGGTTTGTAACCCTGTTTTTGGGGGGCAGCGTTGGTTTCAGGCTTCAGTTTGTAGCAACATGCTAGCAGTTTAAGCACGGAGAGAGAAGGCCAGTCTCAGGCCTTGTGTATTCAGTCGAGTGCAGTCAGACCTGCATGTGCGTCAACCCGCTAAACCAGTCTTACCACCTGCTCTTCTAGAGTAATAAAAACCAGAACTGGACAGTAAAGTTGCACTACCACGGTTCCAGCCGTTGAGGGCTACAGCCCCGTGAATTTTTACAGTTAGCTTTTGAAATGCTCTTTATCGTTAAATGAACCAAAGATTTGAGCCCTCAACGATCGGAATAGCCTAGTCCTGGCACACATTTTGTGTGCCAAATCAATTTATATTATAGAATATATCATGCTGAAGGAAGTGGCAAGAATATAGCAGTCTAAGATTATAAGGTTGCACAGAAAAATCAGCTAATTCAGGACAACAGAGAACGTCATACTACAGCTAACAAGCAGAGATACATTCGAGAGTCATTTGAGGTTGTGAAGAATATGACCTCACCTTTCTCGAAAGATGCTTTAATAAATGCATTATAGGTTGTTTTTTGTGCTTTGTGCTATCTATTCCACCTCCTCACCACATCTTTAGGGTGGTGATGCTTAAAAGAATATCTGTCATCATGGTGGTCTATGCTAGTAGTTAGATTTTTTTTATACCAAAGCTGGCACAAAGCATGTGAGCTCATTCCATACCAGGATGCTCGGTATGAACGCCGGTACATTGTCCATGGTTGGGAGTTTGTAACAAACACTGGTTTGCTACCAGGAATCAATCCTGACTTCTCCATCGGAATGCCAGAAACAGGGAATAAAGGTAAAATGCCTTTTGTGGTATGTAAGACTTTAGGATGAAACCAGCTTCATGGGACTGGTTTGTTGGACTAAAATGTCCTTCCTGGATTTATTTTGAAAGTGTAATCGTGCAGAAGTCTTTATGGGCAATGGCTTCAGGTAGGTTAGAAGTTAAGAAAATGGACTCATGATCAAAAGGTTAAAGTCCGGTGTGGAGAAAGTGTTCACTTTTGCATTACTTGCTTCAATAAATTTTTCAGCCCATCGAAATGCCTGTAAATTGCATTTTTTTAACGTTATGAATTTATCTTGACTGACCTGGATACATCCACCAACTTCTCTTGAGTAATATGCTCTTTTCTTCTTGCTGACTTTCTTTTCCACAGCCTATTTTAAACATGCTGTACTGAAATTTCATCCATACTATCAGTGTTGTTAGAATTAAGTGGCATCAAATGGAAATGACAATGTGTTTCCTAAAACCAGAAACATTACTGCTGTCAAGGACCAAGGTTGATGGCCGTGATATGTGTTCATAAACCATTTTCTTCTGACCACAAGATGGGATAAAACACTTTATTTAATAAGGAATTAATAGAATTGATGCACTGATTATGATAGCGCATAGATTTTAAAGCAACGTTTCTATGCGCGATATTTAGCCTAATTAATTGAATTAATTATATTTCTACAATACGCGTTTATTAAATAGATGATATGAAATGATAGAACGGTTAAAATTGGTGTTTTTCTGACCAAAAAAGAACTGTCCAGGTGACCATGAGTGTCACGTCAGAGGTGTAAGTGTTGGCAAGTGACCGGTGGCTCGCCGTGATCGTATAGTGGTTAGTACTTTGCGTTGTGGCCGCAACAACCCCGGTTCGAATCCGGGTCACGGCAGATCACAAGTGACTGTTTTGGGGAAGGGAGACTGGTTCTGAGCCTGTGATGGGAAGGTCGCTGGTTCAGATCCTACGTTCTACCCAATATAACTCCTGCGGACCCTTGAGCAAGGCCCTTAATTACCGACCCGAAAAATGCTCTACGTGCCAGATACGATTCAAAGATTTATAAATGGCTGCTGCGCACAAACCCATAGCTTCACTCCCTTGTACGTATCTGTGTATGACTCAAAATAAGAGCAAGGTGGGGTTTGAAAAAAATACATATTCCGGTGTAGCTATACTCCCACTTGTGCAAATGGACTTTAAAACGTTTCATTTCGTTATGTACGTTCAGAAGTTCGTGCTATCTTTGGCTGACGTCACCTCGTTAGAATAAGGGGCGGGGATTGTAGCGGGAGCTCCATCCGGGACTTTGCTATGACCCGTGACGTAACCCATCAGCAGAGCAAACATGGCGGAGGTAAGGGGGAAAGTCAGATAAATATTCTCGGAAATAGGTTCGAGTTATCACAATGTCGTCTTACGGTTCTATCGGACGGTTTTGTAAGGGAACTGAACTGGAAAAATATTTATGTAATTCAAATTTTAGCGTTTATTTTAATATTGCGAACACTTGTTGCATTTTTACAATTGTTAATTAAAACTTCTGTCTGTAGGCGGAGAGCTAGCTTATTGGGTAACTTAACTTTATTGGTAGTAATATTAGTGTAACTAGTGATTCAAGTTAGATTGCGCCAAATAAGTAATATGCTAATTCATTTTTAATATGGCAATTCTGCTTAGCTATCGATGTAGCTTTACGTATATTTGGGTATTTATTATTTAGTATCTTTACGGTAGGGAAATATATGCTTACAAATGTTATTTATCCGTGTAGCAGCAGTTTCAAAGTCCGGGTTATTTGCTTCAAGCGCACAACTTTGGTAGCTTACTGTGTGGTGTCGGCTAACACTTGTGTAGCTACCAAGTTGAGGCGCGCTTTTCGATCTCAAACTTCCAGTTTCATCCACTAGGCCGGCGGCTCGTCGTCTGCACCGCGCAGAGAATCGCCTTCCACCCATTTCCTGCTGTCTATTTCGTTTAAATCTATCAATTTTGCTATAAGTATTGCCAGCGTAGCGGCCAGCCGTCTGCGAGAAGGCTTTGGATTTTTCTGTCTAAAATGGATGGTTAGCAATCGGTATATAAGTATATTTATTTATATGCAGCGAGTTTGCTAATGTATATCTTTTCGTTTTAGCCCTCCTTTGGGAATTCGAGTCCAGGTAAACATGTTTAAAGTTATGTAATTGTTATGTAAATACAACCTTGATTTGTGTTTTTGGTAAAATGGGTGAGAGTACAGTGCTATTATCAAAACTTTACACTTTAAATTTTCTGGCCTTTTTCTTACGCTAGCTTTCTTACGCTTATATTACGTACTCTGACGTGCATACATGTTGGAAAAACTGTAATAAAAATACCTATTAACAGTTTTTCATGTAGGGTGGCATATGATTAATATATATTTGTAAAAATGTCAGGAGGTTCAGCTGGCTCAGATGACCATGAGTTTGACCCATCTGCTGACATGCTTGTTCATGACTACGATGATGAGCGGACCCTGGAGGAAGAGGAGATGCTGGAGGGAGAGACAAACTTTACCAGTGAGATTGAAGATCTTGCCCGGGTGAGCGGCATCTGATCATGATATCGGGTTATTACCAGAGATGAATAGTTCCGGTCCAGAAAGTAAAACTCCAGACCAAGATTTTGTTTCAGCCAACCAGTTGAGTACTCTGTGGCTTTATGCTCGACTGGTTGGTTGAAACAAGATCTTGGTCTGGATTTTTACTTTCTGGACTGGAACTTATGTTATGTGTTGCTGCATGTCGCCATTATGTCACAGTTCATTTAATGGTGATGTAAATTTATTTTTTTTGTGATAGGAAAGGGATATGCCCATTCAGGAACTGTTGAGTCTGTATGGTTATACAAGTGGTGGGTCCCCTGGAGGTGAGGAAGACGAGGAAGATGAGGAGGAGGACGAGGATGATTGTGAGGAAGAGGAGTATATTGAAGATGTGGATAATGATGAGAACAGCAGAAGTGGGGAACTCAATAGGAACCAGGTTTGTGACGCAGGGGCAGTAGGTCATCTGTTGATTAAGCACGTGGGGAATGTTAAAGTTGCTTGTCCAAGTTTCAAAGGGGGCCTTTATATGTTATTAAATACCCCTGATCACTTTCCTGGCTGTGCTTCATTAGATAAAATGTCTAGTTGTATAACTGAATAAAATGTAATGTCCCCCGGGAGGAAAGTATTGGCTAAATAAGGAAGTTAAGATGTGTGTAAAAAAAAAAAACGTAGGCCTAGGTTATAATTGACCTTTTTATGCCTTGTTCTTGATCTGAATTTCACAAAGGAATAAAAGTCTGAAATTTCAGAATGCTGAAATTTAGGATGCTTTTTTTTTTCTTTGCATAAATGTCATTATGTGAGAACTGCCTGAAGACCATTAAAGCAAACTTATCTCTGGTCTTTGTTTCTGGGGTTTCAGGATGAGAGAGTGAAGGATTCTGGCCTGGAAGATGACACCCAGCCGTCCAATGACGAGCGTTCTCAGTCTGCGACATCTCGGGACAATGCAGAGCTGATCCGCCCACGGAGATGCAAATACCTTCAGAGTATGTAGCTTCAAGTCAACAGTATTGTTATGGCCGTCGTCTTTTAAGGTGACTAGAAAACAATATGGCCGACCATTCCTCTTAAATTCCACAAGCAGGTCTGTTATTTATGAAGCAGTGGACTCCACGCGGGGAATCTTAATTTTCCAACAGTGGTCTTGTTGTATTTCCAAGTGACTCCTGACTCGGGCGAGTAAAAATCCATACTGCAGTTAAGTAAATGAAATGCATGGAATAGATTTCCCCTGAAGGAAATGTTTTGTTTAAGGTAATGATGTTGAGGAGGAATCTGAGGAAGATGAAGATTATATTCCTTCCGAAGACTGGAAAAAGGTAACTGCGTATTTATGCTGAGAGATAAAAACCAGGATCTCAAATTGTATTTTAAAGAAATGAATCATGCGGGTGTGTTTGGCTCTACAGGAGATTATGGTAGGATCAATGTATCAGGCTGAAACGCCATCAGGACTTTCCAAATATAAAGAGAATGAAAGAGGTAAGTTTTTTTTCTTTGATATGTTTAATATTATTAGCGTTTATATCACTTGGTATTTAATCTAGCGTGGGACTAGTTTAAAAATATTTCTGCTCTGTAGAAGCCTTGACCTCTGCTCTTGCCTGTAACAGTAAAAATTCCGTTCTGCTATTTCTTTGCCTATAGTTTATGAAAATGATGATCAGTTATTATGGGACCCCGAGCTCCTCCCAGAGGAGGATGTGGTGGAGTTTTTGGTAGAAGCCTCCAAGCGCACAGGGGAAGAAAAGGGAGTGGATGCCATTCCCGAGGGCTCTCACATCAAGGACAACGAGCAGGTACGGTCACTCCAGAAGCTGCCCTTTCTCTGCATTACCTGCATCGGCCATCACAGAATGCGCCAGAACTTATTTTACAGTGATTTTCTTAGCATTGATTATTAAAAGCTGTTAAATTTACAGGACACAAAACGCTAAAACGATGCAGCAACTGCTGTGTGCCATGTCAGGAACCTGCTGAAAGCGATTTAGCATTGTGCTACGGAGGATTGAATTGGGGTTCATTCGTGGTGGTTATTTACATGGTTTTTGTGGCTTGTGTTTATATTCAGGCCCTGTATGAATTAGTGAAGTGTAATTTTAACACTGAAGAGGCTTTGAGGAGGCTGAAGTTTAATGTGAAAGCAGCCAGAGGTACAGACTCATCTTGTCTCGTCTTTGTTGTATGTGTGTGTGTGTGTGTGTATGTATGGGCTATTGAGTGTGGTGATACGTGTCATTTTAACACTGCATAAGTTTTTTTTTTTGAAGCTGTTGGTAATTGGGTTTTGTAGGGGACTAGGAGAAACCACATAATTTACTGGAAGTATCGTTACTGTAATAAAACTATGCGTCTTCCTTGCTACCACAGAAGAGTTATCAGTTTGGACAGAGGATGAATGCAGAAATTTTGAACAAGGATTAAAAGCATATGGGAAAGATTTTCATTTAATACAAGCAAATAAGGTAACTATTCATAGCTTTTATGCTTTTATTTTGACTAGTAGAACAGGTAACACCGATCTTCTCTTAATTACGTTTACATATACTGTGATTATCTTTGTCTTAAATTTTCATTTAATACAAGCAAACAAGGTAAATATTTTCAGTGTTTTATGCTTTTATTCTGATCATTAGAGCAAGTAATAAAATGATCTTCTGTTAATGACATTGAAATGTACTGTGATTGTTGCTTAAATATTTCTATGATTACCTTGTGCATGAATGTCTTTAAATCATTTTAATGTAAATCTAAGTGAATTATACTTTTTCTTTGTCTAGAATAAGTAATTGTATCCATTATTTTAACAAATCAATGTTAAGCCTATGTCTGCTCTGCGATATGAATTATATACTAATCTAATCTATTCAGTTATTTTCATTGAAAAATATAGCTGCATTTGTGCAAATGTTTTTCTAATGCTGATTTTTTTTCTTAGGTACTGGTTATCTCATATCTGATAAATTAAATTTTTCAGGTGAGAACTAGATCTGTAGGAGAATGTGTGGCCTTTTATTACATGTGGAAGAAATCTGAGCGTTATGATTTCTTTGCACAGCAAACCAGACTTGGGAAAAGGAAATACGCTCTTCACCCAGGTGTTACGTAAGTGATTTAAATGAAAATGCTGCTGTACGGGTTTATTGACTTTTTTTGGTTAGTAAACAACCTTAACCTTTCACTGTTGGCTACTGTCGTTACGAAGTTGCGTCAGTGTTTCAAGCCATACTGACGGCGGTAATATGGAGCGGCGTGAGGCACTTTGCAGCAGCATTTTGTTAGCGTTGGCGATGTGAATGAGGGCGTGGCTTGCGGTACCACGGCACAAGCAGTAAACGGGTTTGCGCCATGCCCTTTGCAGGGATTATATGGACCGGTTGCTCGACGAGACGGAGAGCGCTGCCTCTAGCCGAGCGGCTTCTCCGCCGTCCACCACGCCCAACAGCAGCACCGGTCAGTCCGAGAGAGACGACAGCAGCAACCAAAACGGTGAGCCCCGGCATGCGGGGAACGTGCAGCAGGGGGCGCTGTGCTCTATCTGGGCTGCAGCGAGAATGAAGGTAGTTTAGTAATACCATGCATCCGTCCTTCTTATGATTGGTTATTCTGGTCAGAGCTTCACGGGGGGGTGGACCCTATTCCCGGCAGCGCAGGGCAAATGGCCAGGGTACACCCTGGACCACATTCCAGTCATAGTTACACTAATAAGACCTAGGTGTAGAATGGGTTATGTTGTTCTGTAGTATTCATGTGAGATTATGTGCATGTGTCTGCTTTGAAAGCACATAGTTCATGAAAAAGATCAGTTTCTATGGGGTCTGGAGCTTCTTCCGGTAGTCCCTTCTTTCATGTTGAATTTGTTCATGGAGTCGGTGTCTGTGTTGTCACAGGGCTTGCGAGTCACAGTGCAAGTGACTCTCAATCCGGCACTAATGAGAGCCAGTCAAACAGACCGGTCCAGCACCCGGACCACGCTGCACTGGACAGAGAGCCCAACGGCTGCGATGGGGCCGAGGCCATTGGTGGCAGCAGGAATGGCTCCGTGGAGGGCGCAGACGCCAGTCCTGAGAAGCTTCCCAAGAGGCGGAGGGTGGAGGCCGACCTGCAGGGGGCGCCAGAGGAGGACTGAGCGAGAGTAAGCCAAACGGACCTGGCATCACCAGCACAGATGTGTGGATCTGAGGCCCTGAGACTTGCAGGACATTTCCCCCCCCCACCCCCCCTATTTTAATATCCCAAAGTAACGCAGCTACTTTAATGCTGAAGAAAACACATTTTTATTTCTTTTCCAGGGACCTGTTGAAATTTATACTGAAATTATCCTCTTGTTTCTAATAGAAATTGTCTGTAATATTTTTGTATATGGAAGATATTTATATTTTTACAAAAGCTAATCGGCAACCACAAGCCTAACCCGGACACCGGTTACGAAGGCAGGCGGCCAGTTTGGTGGCAGCTGGCAGGACGCCACATGAAGGGGGGTGCCCCCCGTCAGACGAGCAAGACGACGCCTCCCCAGAAACACCATGTTGCACTCTTTTTTTTTTTTATTTATTTTTTGGAGTGTGAAGGTAGCGTCTCGGCTGTGGGCCGCGCTGGTGAATAAACTCTGACTCCCGGATGCCTAGCGTGTGCCGCTTCTCTTTAACGAGCCAGATGGGACCTTCCAAGTTTTGTTTGTGTGAGCATATTGACATCAGTGATGTCCTGTGTGTGTGTGTGCGTGTGCGTGCGTGTGTGCGTGCGCGCGCGGCTCGTTATGGGGCAGTTAGAATAAAGCTGTATTTTTTCCATTTCTCCAGTCTGATTTGCCGTTTTCTCCTTCAGAAGTACATATTGAGCAATTTTCTGTGAAGTTTGTACAGATTTATTTTCTACTGTTCTTACACATTTTATAACCAAATTGACAAGTGTGGTAATTCAGACTAGAACTTATTTCCCCCGCTCCGTCCAGCTGTGGATTGTTTTGTTGTTTTTGGCCCAAATTTATTGGCGCCTTATGTAGAAGCATTGTGTGTGGGTTATTTTTCCATTTTTGTGTGCTTTTCTTTTTTTCATCAAAATTCACACAGGCCCTTTCGGAGAGCTTTCCCTGAAACGGGAGGTCGAGCAAAGGCTGGAGCCAAAGTGGTGGATGCCGCTGTGTGCTGTCAAACAGTCACAGCTGCCGGGGTCGGACCAGCTGGCTGTGATGCTCTAGGGCAGTGTTTCCCAGCGTGGTCTGCAGGGACCCCTAGACGGTCCATGTTTTTGCTCCCTCCTAGCTCCTGGTAGGAAGGCGGGAGGGAGAATAAATATGGACTGGCTGGGGGTCTCTGAGGACTGTGTTGGGAAACACTAGTCAAGTACCTTGGCCGGCCTGTCCAAATGCTCACAAAACTTAGTTTGGAGTTTCTGCTGCCGTTCTCTTGAGGTTGTGAGTAGCGCCTGTTCTGTACTCACTTTCAAACGCAAGCACTTAGCATGTGTTTTGTTCTAAAGTTTTAATCGTGTGAAGTGGGTGTTGTTTTGATCACCCTCCCTATCTATTCTTATAAAAAGATGGCATTGTACTTTTACCAAAAATAAAAATATTGACGTGCAGGTTTGGTACAGAGTGTGCTCGTCTGTCTGATCTGCTGCTGTTTGAGATTCAGTTTCTGGTAAAAGCAACAGAGTTGTGCAATGCGATCTTTTAAAAATGCAATAATCTTATCCCCCCCTAAAAGAAAATTAGAGGACTTGCTGTTTTTTGCAGATTTTTGGAGGTTTAACGTGTGGGATGTTTTATCATACTGGCTCCCATTCTCAGTGATCACAGGACCAACTTGTCAGTCACCTTGGTACCTGCAGTTTGGAGCAGGTAATCTATGTGAAGCTAAGCTGGTTTGGGTCTGGCCGGTGCTTGGATGGGTGACCCGTTGAGTTGTTGGTCTGTGAAGCTTTATTGTAGGCCTTCATTAAGGGTTGCTTCTCTTTTGGAAAAAGTAGGGGTGATGTGCTGACTAAAATCTTAGGCTGCTGGGAGGGGGGCTGTGTGTGGCGTGAGGGCTAGGGTGTCAGAGCCACATACAGTGTGCAGGTTTTGCCTGTATCATCATGGTGTTTCCTCTTCCTCTGGGTAAAAGAATCTAGGATTTTGACCAAATGAAATACCATGTAAAAATTTGAACATGTGTGAACCTGGAATTTTGTGAAAAAAGTTAAGAACAAAGGGCTCTAAAAAAAGTTACTGCATGGTTGCTACCTGATTTTTTTAAATGATGGTATTTTTCATGGCCTATTTTTAGTTCATATGAACCCAGTGTGGGTGGCATGGTAGTGTAGTGGTTAGTGCTGTTGCCTCCTACTTGAATTTTTTGAGTTGAAAGTAGCAAAGCTCAAGTGGCACGGTGGCGAGGTGGTGCAGTGGGTAGCACGCTTGCCTTACACCTCTGGGACCAGGGTTCAAGCCTTGGCCAGGGTTGTGTGTGTGGAGTTTGCATGTTCTGCCCGTGTCAGTGTGGGGTTCCCTCACAGTCTGAAAAACATGCCCAGGTATGTATATGTGTATATGTGTGTGTGTGTGTGTGTGTGT
>JAODLD010000049.1:8104521-8129628 GCA_026781065.1 Mormyrops boulengeri
GCCCAGCTCCTAAGGACATAAATAAGACATTGTAGTACAGCAGCCCATACCTGCCCAGCTCCTAAGGACATAAATAATCATAGTAGTACAGTAGCCCATATCTGCCCAGCTCCTAAGGACATAAATAAGTCATAGTAGTACAGCAGCCCATATCTGCCCAGCTCCTAAGGACAGAAATAATCATAGTAGTACAGCAGCCCATATCTGCCCAGCTCCTAAGGACATGGACAAATGTGAGTTATTCAGAGACACTCAGCAGCTCAGATTAGCCCAACTAGCTGTCATTGCACACCCCAGTAATTATCAGCTCAACTAAGTTCATGCACAGCACAAATGTGGTCGTATCTAGATAGGGACCATTAAACCATGTATCCGTGAGGTATTAAAGTTATTGGATTTTCCCGATCTCTACCATGACAAACAGAAAATGTGTGTGGGTCTTGGGGATAATGGGACTCCTTATTATGTTTCTGTAAAGCTGTGCCTGAAGGGCTCGGGAAATTCATAACGATAATAAGGTCACGTTTGAAGTTTGGATTTCTTTACGTTATTGTGCAAAAGTCTTAGGCAGTGAAAAGACTGCCTAGAAGAATTGTACTTTGGATCTACTGGAGAACTCTGCAGAACAGAAGAAACTGTCACAGAAACTGAGAAGAGGGGCAGTGGTGTCCTAATGGTTAGAGAAGCATACTTGGGCTGGGCGATATAGCCTAAAATCTATATTGCGGTATAATTTGAAGCATGTGCGGTAACGATATATATATATATATATATATATATATATATACACACACACACACACACAATTCTTGAGTAACAAATAAAGATGAAGATATCTCAAATTAAAAAAAATACAAGTAAAATGTTAGTAAAACAAAATTGTTTAAAATAAAGTGCAAAATGTAAAAAAAATAAACATTACGTTTCTTCCTGCTGTCCTGATTACTTATTTATATTGCACAAAAATAAAGCTGCACATATTTGAAGTAAAAACTCTTAAAAGTTCAACAGGTTTCTTTTCCGTTAAATATAGAACAACAAATTTCAAACTTGCAATATCAGTGTTTATGCTCCTTGCGTGCAGTGATTAAACTTAAACTCACGGACTTTGTCATACAGTTTAGGCATTTCAGTTTGGCTAAAGTGTTTGCAGCTAGGTACCTCGTAACGTGGATAGAGTGTCTTAATCATGTTCTGAAAGCCGCTTTTCTCCACTGTAAGAAACGGCACCATGTCCTTACACAGGTACACAGTAATGGCATTTGTAATATCAATCCACCGCCGATTCTTTTTCTCATACGGAGAAAATGCTTTAGAAAATGCTTGTAAAATATCAGTCTGCCGGTGTGTAGGGCCACCTATTTTCTTTCCACTTGACTGACTGGGCGTTTGTGGAGGGCGCAGTTTTTGGCTTTCTTCGTATTCCAAAAACGTGCTTCGTTTTGAGGTGATAAAACAAATTATTTGTATTCCCTCTCTTCGCTATTACTGTCGCCCGGCATACTTTGCAGATTATATTTTTCTGCTCAACATCCGACTCCTCATTCCCAAACCAGGTCCATATGACTGACGTCGCACCGGTCTCCTTTACGAACACCTCCTCCTCCCCACGTGTAAGCTCCATGCTTTTGACCAAAACAGGCGCAGCTTGATGAGATCATCAACATGCGCTATCGCGGTAGGCCGGTGTAGTCGAAATCTCTACCGTTGGCCAAATTTATATCGTTTCTACCGTATACCGTTTATACCGCCCACTCTTACATACTTGTAATTGAAAGATTGCTGGTTTGATTCCCTGACCAGCAAGGTACCACCCCCAAGCACTGCTCCACGGGCACAGAATTAGCTGCCCCCTGCTATGCTACATATGGGTTAAATGTAGCAGACACATTTGTCTGTGGTGTGTCATCACTGATCAAACAATTTTTAGAGCCAAATCAATATACAACTTTATTAACCTAAACCAAGGTGTATAATTTACTACTTTGCAGAGGAAACACTTATACAACTAGGCCTACACTGAGCGGCAGACATTTTTAGTCTTTAAATGATAATTTAAATAAATACTACTGACTTAAATTCATCACTCTGTTATGTGGCAGTTCGTCATTTATGAGGAAGCAAATACAATTTCCCAGACACATACTTTCTCATTTCTCAACTGTTGAAAGACGTGTTAGGGCTGCTTCCTGTTTGCACGGTATGTATTCAAAATGACTGCAATGATGCAGTTGCATGGAGGCTCAGTAGGTAGCACTTTTACTTCACACCTCCAAGGTTAAATCTCACATACGCTCTGGCACATGTCTCTAAGTGTGTGTGTGCATGTGCAGGTCTGTGTGTGCGTGGGGGCACCCTGCAATGGACCTGTCATTCCATTCAGGGTATTTCATAGCTTTGTGCTCTGTGCTGCCTTGAATAGGCTCCAGGAAACCCTGACCAGGATAAGCAAGGGAGCATGGATAGATAAACACTGTAGAGCTGATGTTCTGTGCCCTAATTCACCAGGTATATGTTAGGGGAGGGGGAATATGTAGTCAGAGCTGCACAGTGCTGACGTACAGATCCACTTCTTGAGAGGAAACAAGCTGGATTTCTGGAACATTTTTTTTCAGTTTTCTTTCAATTTGATACCCACTCAGTTTAGATCTTGGAATAACACAAATTCTTTACACCAATTTTGAACACGACATTCATATGCTGTGATGCTCCAGATACAAATCCCAGAAATTCATGATTTTACCAAAAAGCAGAGCAAACCCCAAGAATTGTACAGCTTTGGGAACAGCGTCAGATCTACTTATGATATATTGATTGCTTATTTGACGTCAGGTGTTTATGGCAGTTTGACATAAAACTAATCTTTTCAACAGCCATTGTTTTTTTACCATCTTCTCATCTCATATCCAGCAGCTTATGTAGTTAGCCAGTAGGTAGCCTAGGGCTGGGCATCGTTCAAAATTTTCCGATACCAGTACCAGAATGATACCTTGATTTCGATACCAGTTCCTGAACAATACTTTTTCGATACCAATATGTTTTTAAATCAATTTCAACAACAAGAATACATTAAACATCACAGCCCATTTTTTTTTTATTTGAGCAAGTCATTTTGTTATTGGTTAGTTACTGAGGGGATCGATCGCGATCATAACGGGAGTTTTATTCGTATATCTTACCAGAGACGTCAAAAGTCTGGAGTAAGGTTACATCTGTTAGGAACGCAGTGTATGTCTCACAGTCAATGCGTGACAGAGCCCTGCCTACTGCATTCTTCAGATCTTGATATGCCACTTCAACCTAGTCTGCACTCTGTGTGTGTGCGCATCCATGTAATAGCGTGCTTGCAGCGGGATCACATGCAACAAATGCTGTTTTCTGATTGGCTGATAGGTGGCTATTAATTCAGTCTAACTTGATCGGGACAACTATGAACTCGGAGGAAAACCACTATCGTATGCCAGCGCCACATCCATTAATTCTATATAATGGGATACCTAAATATTTTTAGGTTTATAACACCAAATCAATGCTTAATATCAGTCTGAGGCTACCCCGGAACTTACATATGTAAAATCTGGAACTTGCCAAGTATGAATTACCCTACTATCATGCTCTGTGATCTTAAAATATCAGACATCTACTTGCCTTGGAGTCAAGCTTCTGTTTCACGTATGCCCCATTGGCTGCGGTCAAGACATCGTTCAGCAGAATGAACACGTACCCTTGCAGGTCAAAAGCCAAATCAGCACTGTGAAAAGTAAACAAAGCAGATGTGCACACAATAACCTTACATCTTATAATACAGGCGCCATCAAAAGACGACAACAATTATATTAGAAGGACATGCGACCAAAATACAATGATAGTGAAATGAAGTGGGCGGCATGGTGCAGTGGTTAGCACTGTTGCCTCACACCTCTAGGACCAGGGTTCGAGTCTCTGCCTGAGTTACATATGTGTGGAGTTCTCTCAGTGTCATCATGGGGTTTCCTCCGGGGACTCCAGTTTCCCCTCACAGTCCAAAGACATGCTGAGGCTAACTGGAGTTACTAAAATTGTGCATGTGCCAATGAATGGTGTGTTCTGCGATGGGCTAGCCCCCCCATCCTGGGTTGTGCCCGTAGCTTTCGGGATAGGCTCCAGACCCCCCCGCGACCCAGAAGGATAAGCGGTTTTGAAAATGGATGGATGGATGAAATGAAGTTTAGGGAACTTTCTGCGTGCAAAGGGACCGAGTCACATACTGACAGCACAGTGATCTCACCTTGCCGCCACAAATGCCCCCAGAATCATTGCAAATACTGTTAGCTGGACAGGCCGAGAGAATTTCTTTCTGCAGAAAAGAATGCGAGATGCAGATTTACTACCGTTTCAACTTGCTTCCGGCTCAAATGTAAGCATCACCCCGTTACACTGGAGTAATTCCGGCACTGATCGATTCAAAGAAAAGAAAAAAAAAAAAAAACACTCACTTCAAGAGAAATCCTTCTGCTATCATAGTAAAGAGAATGGAGAATCTCCTTAGGACTGTAAACATGGGTAAACTGGGGAGTAAAAGAAAAACACATCAGCACAATGTAACAGTAATAACCGATACATATTACCAGCTAGCCTGAAAAACCACATAAAAGACACACAGCCAAATCTGAAGTGAAAGTGGTTCTTTATAGTGGGTTTAAAAGATGGCGCAAACAGCATGCGTCAACCAAAGAGATTCATACTTGAGCCGTTTTGTCCCAAACAATCCTGTTATTTGATTCCCTACATAAAGAAAAGGCAGAGGAAACGTCTGCAAGAAAGAGAGAGGAAATATGAAATTATTTTCTGCTGATGTATAATCTGAAAGGCAACAGTCAATTCTTTCAAATTCTAATCTAAAAAATAAATCCAATATCAGAAACAAAAAATGCACATTCCAGGCCATTCACAGATTTCAAATCCATATTGCATTTAGATTTCAGTAAACATTTCGGTAATACTTTACTTTATGGAGCACAAATACTTAGTAATAACTCGGTTACTACTGAAGTACAAATCATGAACAGATCCTGAAGTAATATAGTCACTACTTGAGATAAAAGATGTCAATTCATTAAAGATGAACAAACATGAGATCAGTATTTCACTTGCGTTATTCATGCCTTGTTCCTTCAGTGGTTCACCAAGATTTACAGAATTAATAGATATAGTAACAAATATATTAAGTGCATAATTCATTAATGATGAAGAAATGTTAGATCAGTATTTAACTTTAATTGTTCCTTCAGTATCTCCTTCAGTAGTTAAGAAAGGTTTACAGAATTAACAGATATGGTAACAAATACAGTAACTGCTCAGGATAAAATATGCGTCACGATTCATTAACGATGAATTAACATGAGATCAGTATGTAATTAAGACTTGGTTTGTGGTTAATTAATACATAAGTAGTAGTATGTATATATAATGATATTTGTGCTCCGTCGAGTAAAGTGTTTTCAAGATTTGTAATACAAGCCAACAGCTCTCGGTCATGAAGGAAAACGTTTAGTAGTATTTCTTCACCTAGACTGCACCTCTGAATCAAGTAACATCTGGAGACGGCAAGCTCAGTAAAACAAAGCCGCTTTTGACGGGTGCTTGCCGTCTGTGGCCTCATTCACAAGGCAAGGTTATCTAAGAGTGCATTGAACTCTAAGAAATTAACCTTAAAGGAACCTTTAAAAAGACCCTTTAATAAGTACTGCTGACTGAGTCTATTGTTTTTAAGCATTAAATGTACAGAGGGACGTTTCTTTTACCTTGCGAGGTATGCTTTTGTCGAAATCTGGAAAGTTGATTATTCGGAGTGCCTTTCCAACCCAAAGCACGACTATTGTCGCCAGCATCTACGGAAATGAATAAATGAAAAGGGCAACAGCACGTCTGAGATGTTATGTTCTTCTATTCATACAAAGCCAAGATGACAAGAAGACAACCAGAGACTCCAACTTACTTGGCCGATCCCGACACATATCGAGGAGGGAAACCTGCAAATATATATTTATTCATTTAATACATTAATGTTCACTCACAATGTTACAAATTAAATACTACGATATTAATCAGATTCCACCAAACACAGAGACACTCAAAACATTGGTTAAAAAGTCTTTTAAAATATTCTTCAGTTCATAACATCGGAGCTTTCGGGATGCGTGTGACACAAAGTTCCCATGACACATGAAAATAAAATGCGTGACCAAACATAGCGCACTATTCACTGTGACTGTATTACACCTGTGAGAGACTCAATAACTCCTCATGTATGTATAATTGATACTGTGATGCAACCAGAAAAATAGTTCAAGGCAGCTTAAGAAATCGTCGGTAGTTTATCTTAGATTAATTATAAGTGTAATGTAAATTTTCACTCTGGTGTTCCAAGTTTCTCCCGTAATTTGGCCACCTTTATTTGTTGACTATTGTAAGTAATTTTGCTCTCTATATGTGGTTCCATCACACAATCCCAGGATAACGGTTTAAAATGATCATCCTGCAATCTAAGCACACGTCACAAAAAAAACCGTTATTTTTACGTTAGGGGTTGAAATGTTCACGTTTGTAAGCTACTATCGCCGCGCACTCGCCTGCTCCACACTAAGCAGCTACTCTAAAAATATTCAAGCCCAGTGACATTCATGCACTTTTAACAAGTGTGGCTTCAGACGTCACGGCAAAGTCCAAAGTCCAGCAAAAAATGGCTGTCTGTCAGCCCCCTTAGTTACCTGTAATTTGTCAGGACGCTTTTGTTCACGACGACGATGAGAAAAGAGCTCAGACCATAAAATCCGGCAGCGAAAAGCTTTAAGACCGCTGCGAGCGTCTCGGCCGCCATCCCCTCGCGCTCATCCTTGTGCGCGAGCCTCCGTTCGCGAGCTTCTCCTTTAACACGAGCATGCTGACGTTTCCGAACTTCCGCCATTGCTGCCAGGCGACGTCGCGGTGACGCGTTTCAGCGCGACGCTACCTACAGCTCTACGAGGACCTCTTGTGGGGAGCAATGGTCAAAGGGCAATGTTCAAGTTTTCTTTCAAGTAAAAAGAGAAATCAAGACTAAAACAGAAAGAGGGATATATCTCGTGTTTCTTTTAACATTCTTCAGATTTTCTGGTGAACTGTGACTACACAGATTTGGGGACATGACAGATGAAACTGTGCAGTGCCCAATATCAGCACTCCTTCTCCCCCATATTTAGCAGCTGGTATTACGTATTCAGGCAGGTAGCCTTCTCCTGAGACCCACCGGAGGTGAAGTTTGTCTAGGGTCCTGCATGGGCTTTGACCAGTACTGAATCCATTTAACTGTCCTCCAGCGGAGATGACTCTTCAGCCAATCAGTCTTCTAATTAGTGACGTAATTATGGAGTTGCACACACTGGCCCTTTGTAGATAAGATTGCCCACCCCTGTTTTAGAGAGAACACTTAGAGGGTGAATGTGTAGACTTGTGTCTGGGGACTCCAGCAAACAGTGAAAGGACCTTACAATTTGGTGACCAGTATTGACACACCACAACAACAAAATGTGTCCTCCGCATTTAATTCATATGTGACATCATGGCATAGAAGGGGGTAACTAATTCAGTGCTTGGGGGTGGTATTTTGGTCAGAGTACTTCAGTGGTACCTTATTGGTCAGGGATTCAAACCAACAATCTTTCAATTATAAGTGCACTTCCCTAACCATTAGGCCACCACTGCCCCGGCTTAAAATGAACTTCCATACCAGAGATGAAAGTATTGTGCAGGCTACTGTTTTGCCAAAATACATGGTATTGTATAAATCAAGATCACAATCAGAGCCTCATCAGAAACACTTAATCTGTCTGCGTTTTCTCTATTCGATAAAGCTAAATGCAGACGGTTAAAGTGAAACTCGGGTTAAGGATGCAAAGATGTGCATGGTTTCGCCTCATTAGTCCAGGCGCTGAAATGTACGTACATCTCCCGTAGGTTGTGATTTACCTTTTATTGAGTCACGTCTGCTTTCCAGTAACTCGGGTCTCACTATGAATCAGGCGCTGCATGCTGCTTTCTTTTGTTAGTGTAGTGTAAATTTGGCTTTATATAAGATACACCTTAAACTGTACAAAGTGATTAACGGTATATTTCGCTTCACTATGGCATATACGCCAGTGTGCACAGTATGAACGCCTTGGCAACGCATATAAAATATCCCTGTATTTTATAAGCACGTACTGGCTAAAGCAACCCAAATAAATGCTTTACTCCAACTTTAGTGGGGAAGCGCGTTGTAAAATGACAGACTGCGCCCGCTGTGAAGGGGCCGTTGCGCAGTGCTGAGGCTCAAACGGTGGCGCTGAATTTTGCAGGAAGGAAAACCAGCAGCGGAAGGAGTGCGGCTGTGTGGCAACATGTTAAGATTCGGATGGACTCACAGAGTTCAGTTTATTGTGGCAATAAAAACTAGACGGTACGGAGCGCACTTTTCAGCGCTCCGCCCATCAAGCATACTTGGAGCTTGTTGGTAGCAGGCACTAGCATTTGCTGTCCAATGACTGCCCTCCGTGACAAAGACTGACACGCGATTGGTTGAATAGAGGAGCGAAGTCCGAAAGGAATAGCGGGACAAGAATCAAGGATCGGTCCGTTATAGAATATAACCCGTAGTGTTCATCGTGATTTTACATACAATTCTTAAAGACTTTATTGGACGTCACATATATTCTACATTTAACAGACAGAAGGGTAGCTGAAGACGATATTTACATATATAATGTAGACTGTCCAATGAATTTTCTCAAAACACTTGCCACAATAAAAATATGAGATATCTCTACAGACAACATGAGTAACGTTCGGCAAACCGGGGCATCCCAGTAGTAGGAATAAAATGAGGCAGGTGGAATACACAGAGATTGTTTCGTTATAGTAGTGTCTCTATGAAGACGGAGGTAAGGAGCATGCACACCCACCACACGACAAACCACCTCAGGGATGAGAACCTGAGTGCAGCCACGTGGTGGGTGATACCTCACTACACTAGTCCAAATGGACCAATGTGAGGTTTTTTCCGGCAGCTGGAGTGCCAATCCTGTCACCAACCCCCAAGTTACTCCCTGTGAGTTGGAGAACCTGCTTATAGGGCTGGATGCAGATTAACATCATACCCAGGATGAAGCAATTGCAGGTTAAGGGCTTGCTCAGGGACCTAACAGTAGAATCACTCTGGGCATTTATGGAATTTGAACCAGCAACCTTCCAGGAGCTGGCACAGATCCCTAGCCTCAGAGCCACAACTCTATCTACAAAGACAATTTGGTGTGTATTCCCTTATCTTTCTGCTGGCTCAGTGCTAGACTGAGCCCTTCACACCTTTCACACCTCAAAGTCAGTTCATGGCTGGACACTTATCAGGAGGGTGTTGACCACGTGGTATGATGGGAAGGGGGCCGGGTCAGTCGTACCCAAGCCCCTAGCGCCATACGCTACAATATCTCTGTTTTGGGGGGAGGACTGATGACAGGTGGGCTGAAGAAAGATAAATTTAAAAACTCCACAGCATTTCAAGGAATTGGAATCACAACCTGCCTCTTTTGAAAGTACAACTGGACGTTTTTGGCAACTTTCAACATGAAGTACGATATATAGAATCTGAGCTTGATTTTGCAAGACATCTAATTTTAATTCATCACTATAAAATTGTTTTATATAAATTACATGTTTTCTGTATTTTACAATTACGAGACATTTAATTAATAAACCTGCAAATCTATTATAAGGGACTTTAATTTGATGAAAGTTAATCCAAATGCGGATTAAGGGGGCGTCTGACCCCATATTTTTGTGTCCTCTCCCAGAAAAATAGCGATTTGTCCCGTGTTATTGTATAGACCTGCATGCCGACCTCAGCTTGCTGGCCACATATTATCGTGGGGAAACTGACGAGTAGTGTTCTTGTTTTTCCATCAGGGAGCTGAACCCCCCCTAAGGGTTAAAACTTAGAATCGCTCCATCAGTGTTAATATATGTTTTTAATAATTTGGTACATCCATTCGTTTTCCGTCAATGCTAATTATCTAAAGCGGGAAAATAATATACTTGACCTGATCTGCTTCAATAAAACATCCATACGTTTGATAAAATTGAGGAAGATAAAATATGGGGTGTGTGGTTGTTTGGCAAGACCTTCTTTGAAAGACCGTTAAATATCAAGCCAGGTTTCGCTCAAAATACATAGGAAGGCAACTCAGTCCCTGTGAACCAACTGCAAGTGGTAAAACAGGAAACCACAAGGTACTCGGTACTCACTGCATAACACCTTTCAATGTTGTAGCACAAACATGGAAAGTTTAAAATGACATCTGGGTAAAAAAACAAAAAAGTGAGTAACACTTACCTTCATAATACATTGTAAGGGTCGGTATAAGAATTAAAGATGCTTTGTACTGCATTATAAAGGTATCTGTAGTGCATTATAGATAAGAGCTTCATAAAGTATTTATAATGTTTAATACAGCCATACAGCCATAATGTGTTATGCCTTTTGATAAATATTGATAACCATGTTTATAATGCTTTATGAATGCATTGCAATGTGTTATGAATGTGTTGATAAATTATTGGCATTTTTAGAGGTGGCATTCATAGAAAGTGTTACTAAAAGTGTATGACCTCAGTGAAAATAATTGCTTCAACTTTGTAAGTTTTATAAGCCCCCTATTCCCCTATTCACTCAGCTGATATTTCTGTAGCCAAATAACAGTGTTATTCGATTCCTGTTTGCAGTCTAATTTTGGCCTCTCCTGGGACTTCACCAATCAACTGTCAGATTACAAGTCCATTGATGCACCAGGCATTGTGCTTCACTGAAAGTCCAGTAATGTAAATCACCAATGTGGCATTTGACACAATTTGAACACAACATGTTCTGATGATGTCTCGCCCTTAGCTGTCACACAGATTGCATTGATTGATAAAGTCTAAATCCAGTGTTTAATGGAAGTGTACATGCAGACAGTTTGGATGATTCCAAGAATATTTGGAACATAACTGGATTGTTTTGAATTGGGGGCCCAATATCATATGCTTTCATGGGGCCCAAAATCTCTAGCAGTGCCCCTTATATGCTTTATCCCTTTATCAGACGTCTACTTTCCGCTTGCATGACGATGTTGATGCTGGTTGCTACAATCAACTTGGCATCTCAATGATTTTTGCATGTTTTGTGTGCACTTCAGACCACATCATTAAGAAGCAGTTACTCATAATTTAAAATCAATCTATTTGCAGTTGACCATTTTGGTAATCCGTGACTTTACGTCTCCTTTTCAAACGTGTGTTTGTTCAGTCTATTCTCTTTAACTCTTGTGTCATCCATGAAATTTATCGGTTTTCACAAGAAACAATATTTATATTGGCAAGTAAAAGCAGTGGTTGCAATACAGAATCCTCTAGTAATCCACCTGTTACATCAGCCCAGACCTTTTCTCTTCCTAAAGCATGTTTTTAAATTCTGCATCATTGTGTATATGTTACCCTGGAATCCAACAGAGCTTAGCATCATTTTTCCTAGATAAAAATTACCTTGGTCGTAATGCACAGCCAATGCGTTCTTTATGGATAACGGTAATGCAGATAAAATAGGCTATACATGCATAATCCTCCAGAAAACACAATGGATACCATAATCTTGTTCATGATGCAGAACCAGTCGTTTTGATTAATGTGATGCTGATCTGAATGCACACATGCATGAATGTTAAATAAGCATGCCCCCGATTGTGACAGATTCATAATAAATGCTGTAATAGCAACAAGGGCTATATATCGAAGGATCACTTTCACTGATGAATGCGTCCCAACAGAGGTAACAGTGATCAGTCTATCGCCAGTGGATATGCAAATAAGACGAGACGTTACCTTAACAAATGCCAAGCCACGATACCAAAAAACACCAAAAATATTTAGTCAGTTCTGGCGGTAGGGGAAGTGGTGCGTCTACATAGATTCAGTGGAAAGTTGTGTAACGACCAGCGTTGCCAACTTGGCAAATTCAGCGCTAGATTTAGCAACTTTTCGACTACCCTGGCAAATTTTTTTCCCCGAAAATTAACTAGCAAGAAATATAGCTATTTTAAAAATATATTTAGCAACTTTCAGCAACTTTTAAAAAGTGATTTAAACACTGAAATGCACACATTTCGCCTCTAAAATGACACAACATATTATTTTCTCTGTGTCTGTTTCGGGTTCGTTTCTGTATCGTTGGCAGGGGCGTAAGTTTCATATTAACATTGGGGGGACGGGTATATCGGGGTCAGAGGTGTCACGTCGCCTTATTAGGCGATTCTGTAGTCGCGCTGTATAGGCTACAGTTGGTTTTTTGCTGTGATAGTTACAATATATAAAGTGAAATTTATCCTTCAATTTCACTGTTATTCATCTTCACTAATATGGTCGTTTAAGTGCGTTAAGTCCAGCATGCTGAATTTGCTAGAATTGTAAAAGATTATGCACAAATTGCGAGATTCCGCCACAAATGTCATGCCCTGCATTCTGGAAGAATGACCTCAACTCAGGGTCAATTATGATGCCCCTGTCACTCTCCAGCACCCTGCCTTATCTCACAAACACATCCTAACTTTCCGGTGTTGTAATCAATAACACAAACACAACACACATAAAACAGCGACTACACGAGATCTTCTCCTATAGAGACCAATAGAAGTAAATATAGGAGATATATTGAATGTCTTCTTGATAATTAAAGGGGACTTTCGGCCAGCACTATTTATGAACTATAAATCACTTGATGGCGTTTTCCAAATAAAGCAAACAAAGCGGGATGAGAATTGTGTAAGACACAAACGATATGTACCGCTGCGATATAAGCTTTGTTATGTGTGCTATGCTGTTAACTAATCAAGTTATTTGCAGTTTGCACAATCAAATAATATTTATTAAACTTAAGCGATATGATACGATTCAATCCCACTATTTCACAAAGCCTTTTATTGATTAACTGTTGGTCATGTATGGATGGCTATACAAAGTCTACAATGAGTTTAGTTTACGTACAGTTTCACCGCTCACCAATATCTATGTTGGCACTTTACTCGCGGGTCTGCTGGTGAGTGTTTGCATGAGCAGGAGTTTAGAATAAGCCGTTTTAACGGATGGTAGGAGTTCTCCAAATAAAAACTGTCAAAGAAAAACTTTTAATTATGTGATGAGATATATTAATTGTATGTGGTTTTTGTAAACCAAGCATTATATGTGATATTTCATTTTAGTTCATTTGAGCAATTTCACATTATTGTGTGATGACGCCAACTTTTAGCAACAAATTGACCTGCCAATAGCATCTTCCCTTGAAAATTTGTTGGCAACACTGATAATGAGTCACCACAGTTGTAAATATGTGTTTTTTCTGAAAACGCTATTGAGATGCATATAACTTTCAAACATCTCTTCTTCACATAGACCTACATATTCTCTCAAATGAAATTCTAATTAAGATGATACCCTGTAAGTTTAATTAAAGGCGGACACAACATCCACCAAGACGGAAACGCGTAGTCTGACGTTTTTTATTTTAAAAAGGGGGAGTTCACGAACAAAAGATCAATAGGAAATCTCTTCGAAGGTGTGAAATGCTTTCAACCGGTGTCAGATGGTGTGACGACAATTAAGTTACGCGAAATGTTCTAGGTAGTTCAAAAAATCAACTGTAATTGTTGAAGTAGGAAGTAGACAAATGGGTAGATGCGGTGGCGATTCCTACAGATGGACAAACTACTGTTAAAACAGATTTAGGATGTTATGTAGTATTTGTTAGCGATTGATAATGGCAACTCAGGCCATGCACAGGATATGGACCGATTATTAAACGGCAACGTTAGTGACATGTAGTACTTCTTAAGTTTAGAAAATGCTCTTTTTTGTGAACCAGGCGCTGATGTCATTAAGTGCAAAACATTTTATGCAAACAAACGTAAGCATACATTCATTTCCAGACCACGTGTTTGAAATGACTATATACTACCTCGCCGGAAGCGATCAGGATAGAAATATTATTGAAATCCAAAATGTCCAGTAATGGTAAGTATAGTGAACACAAGATGTTCCAAAACGTCTCACGTTTGTACTCATCGACATGTGTCACACTTTTAGTTCCTCAAACCGCGTGTCGAAGCAACATATGCGACTTAACACCAACCCCGGTCATACTGTGCGAAATAATTGACATGCATGCAATTAATGGGTTTATGAAAAGTATTATCAGTTATAAGGAGCCAGCAAATAGGCCTAGGATTTGATATTCTGCAAATGATTGTCAAGGCATGCATGTTCATGTTGATATTTGCAAGGAATTTCAGACAAATTGTAGTGCTTGAAGGAACTAATGTATTAGGCTTGCTAATTGATATGCAGAATAGGCGCGGTAGGTATACCTAATCGCAAGTATTAGGCCAATCACTTAATGAGAAAAGCATATTTCCTCTTTTTCTTCAAATGGTGTCGGGCTAAATTAGGCTTTGAAGTGCATTACTCATATACTAACCCAGGGGAAATTACCGTCAGTCTCGTCACCTCCAACACAGCAAACTTTGTGAAGCGCGGTATTTTTTATTACAGTCAAGCAGAGGATAGTTGCAGCCGTCTGATTATGAGCTCAAACAGGGGGTCGAAACCGTACAGGTTGGTGTAAATTATTAGAATTGCTCAAATATGTTGTCCTACGCGCACCAGGAAGAGCATTAACCAAAACACAACATCGTTTAAGCTATGATTTTAACGCATAGCTGAAAATACTGCAAGAATCTCTTGTTTGTGAAGTGCAAGCTCGATGCTTCTCCAGTTCAGCACCGGGTCAGCCTTTGCATTAATGATTTTGCTATGTGGCACTGGGGCAGAAACGGGTGAGTACCTTTCCAGATTTTGTCCTATTAGTAAGCTTCGCATAAAACGGGGCAACATTTTGCATAGAGGAATATTGGATAATACCGATTCTCACTCCGTTAACGGTAACATTGGTACGTGCGTGCAACTAATATGTGTGTATTTTGTTTTTCCAGCCGGCAAGGTGTGTGTTGCTTTTTCAACTGTCGGTACCGTTGTCCAGCCGGGCTCGAGTTTTGCGGTTTACTGTGTTTTTGATAACGTGAAATGTAAAAAAACCATGTACCTCGATCAAGGTAGTTTGCAGCCAATGAACTACAATTCCACGACGATTTTCTCTGAGATTGAAAACATACGAGCCAGAAAAACGTCATATGAATTCGCTTGCAAGTGCGATTGCTGTTTAGTGCCCTGTGGCTTTTACCTTACTGCTGGATGTAAGTACAACCTTCCAGAGGTTAAGTTAATGGGTCACAGTTATCACTGTATCTATACAAAACTGCAAATTATAAAGACAGTTTTAAAAAGCACTTCAATACATCGGTGTTTTTTTTTTTTTTGCAGATCCACCTGACAAACCCCAGAATTTAACTTGTATCCAGGTAGGAGAAAATGAAAATATAACATGTACGTGGAAGACGGGAAGGGATCCCTACGTCAAAACCTTGTCATATATTCTGTAAGTAGGACGAAGATTGTAACTATTTTAATGCATTGCAATTGTTATAGCCAACTGCAAATGAAATGCTCTCTTTTAGGATGAAAACTAGCGCGCTAGGTAACACATTGAAGCTGCCACCCCGATACAGTACGAACGGCACAGCATTTGCGAGTCTGCCGACTTTCGGCTCACATTCTCAGTATACAGTGTGGGTGACAACGTCGAACAAGTTTGGAAATGTTTCCTCCGACAGCCTTTACTTCACTCTCAGCGACATAGGTAACGACTATACAAATAGACATATGCACCCGTTAATCATAATATTAATCTGCTTGTAAATTGTACTGTGCATATATATATATATATATATATATTTCTGAATACCTGTATTCTTGTTGATAATCTGTTGTTTGATTATTAGACTAGCTAACACTTAGAATCGAAGTGTCACCAGTTTATTGAGTCAGACATTAAAGGTTGCTTGCTTTTGTAATTACATTTACAGTATTGACATTTGAACACGTAGCCTCTGGTACTGAGTCCAGTTTCACAATCATTATGACTTTTCTATGAATAATAAAAATCTGGGCCAGGGAGCAAATGGAGTCTGGAAAAGCTTTTTGAAGAACTGAAATACAATTAGGAAACAGGTCGTGTTGTGAATAAGGGCGCAATTGCAAATAGCTGGAAGGCAGTTAAGCAAAGTAATTTTAAAGTTCTTGCTGTATATAGAAGTAAATATTTATGAAAGTTAAAATTTCATTACTTAAAACAATACATTGGGTCTACAAATAGTACAGACTGTGACAGATGGCAGTCAGAGAGCCAGCTCCCTTAAATGTCACCCCTAAAGTCTGCCCACTGGTGTGACGGAAAAATCTACAACATGCTCTAAGTGAAATAAAGGTAGAGTGACAGTGCTCTTGCATGCAAATGCTGCTTCTATACATGAAATTAATATTAATATTAATATTTTTATGAGAGTCTATCCCAGACAGTACAGTACAAAAGGCTGGGCTATCATTCCATATACACTGTCAGAAAAAAAGGACCAATCTGTATCTTTGAGGGTACAATTATTTGTCACTGGGGCTGTACCCTCAAGGGTCTGGCAGTTGTACCCTAGGTACCCTTGTACCAAGGTAAATGTACCTTTTAGTCTAAATTAAGGTACAGAAATGGACTCTGAGGAACATTTTTTGTATCATGGCGGGTAAATTAATGTTGTTTGTACACCATTCAGGGATCAAAACTGTACCAGAGGTGCACCCTTTTTTCTGACAGTGTACATGCATTAAGGCCCTTAATTTAAGAGCAACACCTAACCCTAACTGCATATCTTCGGGTGAAATCTCATGTGACATGGGGGAAGCATACATGCTTCAACCACGTACAACGGAGTCTCCACACTGCAGGTGTGAAACAACTGTACTGAGACCTTGTGCTGCTCTAGCGACGCTCCATTGCACAAATAAAATTCTAAGTAGTGCGATATATTCATGTGTATGAATGAATGTGAAGCTCATGGGTATGCAATAAGCGAATAAGCGAAACTACAATAAGCTATATTTTATGTGCGGTATACTATACTGTATTATAGCATATTTGAATTATGCAGTTCAGTAACAATGTGTACAATACTGTAATTTGAAGAGAGTTCGAAACAGCTGTACTGTATTTCTAAAGATTCAACAAAATGATCACTATATGCGGTTTCCACAATGCGTCGACTTAGAATATTGATGTCGACACATTTTAAGTGTCGGCATCATCGACTACTTTGACTAATCACGGCAGCCCTATTCTTTGTGCATCTCGTAAGGAGCACTTATAGTCACATTTGGTTTCCAGCGTGTGTATGTGTTGTTATTATTATCTAAGTGTAATACTAAGTGTCTTTTTTTTATCTGTGCATGTATTTGTGTTTTAGCCAAGCCTCCAGCCCCAGAAATCACACAGGTGCACTGCTTGTCCTACTCATGTGTCATCCATTGGAAGGTGAAAGAAAGCACTCATCTTCTCCAGGTTAAGTACAGAACTGACAAAGAAACCAGGATCATCAACTCTATCACAGTAAGCCAAACTCACCATAGGTCTCTAAAGCTGTAAGCCAAGCCCACGTTAGTTCTTCAAAGCATTAAATGAAACCCACCTTCAATCTCCAAAACTATAAGCCAAACCCACCTCAGACTTCCACAGCTATAAGCCAAAACCTTGGTACCGTTTAAATGTATATAAACACAGCACATTTGTATAAAGACAGCGTAACAATTTTCTAGAGCAAATTTACAGTTTTTGTATTAGTGTAATTCTCTGTAATATCTCTCTTAGGGGAACACAAGTGGAAACCTGAATGTTTCACACCTGGAACCTTTCACGCAATATGAATTTCAGACTCGGAACAAGTTAGACTCAGAGAGAGGAGTTTGGAGTGAATGGAGCAACACTGTAGCAGCAAGGTCTGATGAAGAAGGTGACTCTTCTTTTAAAAGAAACTTTGTACTGACTAGAATTTAAATTTTATTGACCTATTGTTAATCTAACACACGGAAGCTGTTCTGAGGGTGGTAGTAATGCGACATGACTGTTATATTCTTATTTGCCCCGCTGGAGACTTTGTTCTGAGTGTGACCATTATTCCTTCATCGGGAGGTTCTTGAACACCAGCCACATGCAGGAGATCATGCATGCATTGCATCGCATTTTGATGAGAAATTCGCAGCTTGCCCTCAGCTGCCTGCGCTGCAGTGGGGCACCACTTTGAAGCTGGGCCTCAAAGGGGAACTGAAAGCATGCTTCTATACTCCGAGACTTTACACTCAGCTCAGATGCCATTGGTTTAGCTTTGCAAAAGCTCATTGCAAGAGCACTGGACAAGGTCCCAGGAAGTCACGCTATTAAGATCAGAACCGGGTTTTACAGGGGACCTTATTTTGAGATTTTCCTATTTAGTGTATTGTTTGTTAAATGTGTTCATGCTTTACTTCTCTCTTCTTGGGTCTGGTCTATGATCTGGATCTGGAAATCACCTTCCTGAGGATGGATCTCCTGTAGGCTGCTTAACGACACTTCTTTGATGCACGACATTTTCCAGCAATATTAGTCATGATTTCGGTGGATTTTTTTTTTTAACAATAGATTTAGTTAAGCCTGTTCTGTGGTTACAGCCATGAAAATGACTGTTCTTAATAAAACCAGGGGTAGTGCTGAGTTTTTCAGCACCTGCTATAACCTTTCTTTAATGCCGTACTCTTGGAATTTGGTTCGCCAGTTTTATTACTGCTTTGGGGCACAGTACACAGCCGGGCACTGTGAGAACTGCAGCGGTATGCAGATAGGGGAGGGTACCGCAAATACTTTCACTGTCTGATGGTTTTTTTCTTTCTTCCAGTCCCGTTGAAAGAGATGGACATCTGGTACACTGAGTCAAACCTGCATTCCCAGGAGAAGCTTTACAGGATACTCTGGAAGGCAAGAATCTCCATCTTAAAATGGATTACATGAACGCGATATTAGAACAAAGGAATGCCACAGAATAGCTTTTTCCAAGTACTATTTATTTTTACCTGAAGTAAGCGTTTTATGTGTGAAAACCACTATATAGATAGGTATAGTCCTTGGTAAATGTGCCATTACATTTCATAGCCACAGTCAAAGATTGAAAGCATGTGTTGACAGTTTCGGTTTACAATAAAGCACAGATCCACTGAGAAGAAAAGGTAAAAGTGTCTCCTCCCCCAAATGACTGGGCTTGATGTATCCACTAGTCATTTTCCTTCCAGTACACAAACGACAGCTGTGTGTGTGTGTGTGTGTCTGAAATCATGCTTGTAAGACAGCATCTCCTGTACTCAGGAACTCGGTGTCTCTGAAGCCAGGGGGGTGATTCTACATTACAAGGTGATGGTTATGGATCAGCTGACCAGGAACTCAACAGAGCTCAACACCACAGGGCTCGCCGTAGAGCCAATCACATGCTCTTATTGCGACATCGCTGTGTCTGCCTACAACTCCAAAGGTCATTCACCAGTGGCTCGTATCACCCTCCCGCTAGTGACAGGTACACGCTCACTTTGGTTTGGTTTTTTTCATTTTGGAAGTAGACCGTGTGAAAATATAAGCTGCGGTTTAATAACTTGTTACTGTGATGGAGCTTTGGACCATTGTTTGAGATATTCACAAGTAGCATTCACTAAGTTTGCACATTAATATTCATTGGGTTTCATAACGTCAGTTTTCACAAAATTATTTGACAAATTCATAATACTTGAAATGGGAATAAGGGTCTATTACTCAGATACCTGTTTGAGTGTCAGTTGTGAAATTTCCACGCAGGGCAGGATTTTTTGTTACTATGACATTGTTGTATCTATGTCCCTAAGCACTTTGTTCCCCATTACTTTGAAATTGTGATTGTTTTTCGTCATTGGTTTGGGGGAAACACAGACTTTCACAGAAAGTAAAAATAAGTATTATTTTTTAAAATAATGGTAAATATATTTAAACTGATGCTAGTGGGATGTGATATATTTGAGATTTATTTTTGTTTTGTTTGTTTATCTAGATGGACCCTCCCCTCAGAACGTAATCTGCCAACCAGTCAGCGAGCAGGGCCTCACCATCTCCTGGCAGAAACCCAACACTGTGAAACCCCTGCTGGGATACTTGGTGGAATGGTTCCCAACCGACACCAAGAGTCAGGACCTCAGATGGAGGAGGATTGCTCCAGGAGATCTCCGAATGGTAGTGAAAGGTAAGCCATGGAGACGCAGCTGAGGCCCAGATCTAAGGGGCATGCTGAACATGCGTTTCCTGTCTGTGCAGATGTTATGTATAACAGGTGCTACACCGGGGCTGTATACGCCTTGTACGCGCACGGTGTTGGAAAAGAGGACTTCCGCAATATCTGCTCCTGGCCATCAGGTAAGGTCTCTGGCATGTGAAGTTCTCTCCATTGTTTTGTGAAAATCATGTGAAATGGTCCTGAATCCCGATGACTTGTGCTTCCCAGTTCCAACCCAGGGACCCAAAACCAGTTTGAAGACCTGGGATGATGCTACAGTGACTGTGCAATGGAAGCATGAGGGTGTCTGTGTCACCGGCTACACAATCTACCTCAAGAGCAGAGGAAGCCAGTCATTTGAGAAGCGGTTTGGTAAGAAACAGGATGAGCTCACCTTTAGTCAGAAGGTTGCTGGTTCCAGTCCGGGGAAGGCAAATTATGTTCTCTCTGGCAAAGTTTCACCTGCATGAAAGAAATTAGTTTTTGGTCTGGGTAACCATTGTCTTTATACAGTCATTACCACTGAAAATTTCTAAGTCATTTTAAATGGGCATTAAAACCCTAATATGTGACATTTTCTTTCCAGAGCCTTTTCTGGGATGTATCATTAACTACCGTATCCGTGGTTTGGAAAATTAATTAATATATCTGTAGTGTTGTAAACTGAGGACCAAACTCTATATAAACACGTGCTGGAGTAGTGGATTTAAACTTAATTCCAGAGTTTCTCTCAACCATCTCTTATTGTGAATGAAATAACGGATTTACATTTTATATATTTACATCTGATGCTTTTGTCCAAAGCGATGTAAAAGTGAGGCAAATAGCACATTACCAAATTACATGCTGCCAAGGAGTTGATTAGGCATAAGTGCAGCTAGACTCAGCTTCTAATAAAAGCCCAGGTACAAGTGTGAGGGTTATGGGAGCAGGAGCTACAGAACAACTTCCTAACAAAGCAAGAAGCTAAGGCTATACAAGGAACAGATTTCGGTTAAAAATGGATGGATTTCTTGTTCAGGTCCACTACAGCCATATGTCAGGGAGTTCACCACAGACGAGTTACTGCCGGGAGAGTATGACCTGTGGATGACAGTTTGGGCCAAAGCTGAAGAAGGACCAGCAGGACCAACCAATCATATTTTCATCAGTGAGCATCTAATGAAGGGGAGCAGATCTGCATCCATTCCGAGTGCCCAAAGGGTTTACGACGGCTCGTTTGGCAGAGCACAGTTTGTTTGGGCTATTCACACTTATGATGACTGAACACAGCAGTCCTCCAGATATTTATGTACGTTTCTCTTCCAGAAAACGAAGAGAGTACAGACATGGTTCTGATCTTAACAGGACTTTTCGCCAGCACCACTTTCCTGCTGGCGTGTCTCTGCCGAATTCCTACTGTGAAGCAAAGGTATGCAACCGCGCGGCTCGTTTGCCGCTCTCTGTCGCGTACACGTCAATCGCCACAATAATCTCAGGTAACACATGCTTCTACAACACTAGAATTACTGCCCTCTAGTGGCACAAAGTCATAATAACAAACATCTGATACTCATGACGCCCAACTGACTTACCTAATTTTATCATGCCCACAGGGTCACAATGTGCTTTCGGGTGATATACAACAGTATTCCGGATCCTGCCAACAGCATTTGGGCAAAGGAGTGTATAGCCAAGGTATGTGGGCTACTGACACAACTAATACAGCTTTGAAAAGCAAAAGGAAGCAGGGTTTTGTGATGGCGCCTTTTCCTGCATCTCCCATCAGCTACTTTATTCCAGTGTCTCCCAACTGGGTCCTCAGGAACCCGCAGACAGTTTGGCAGGGAACTTGAAAGGAGCAAAAGAAACATGGAACATCTGTGGACCCAGTTGGGAAACACTGCTGCACTCCACTCCATCGGAGTACTCTAAAAGTTTAGAAGCCGCATGTCTCATATTAGAACTAGAAATCTGTTTGCCCCTTTGTACATTCCATCTTAACCTTAGAGTAAATGCTGTTGCAGCTACAACTAGGCCTATTTGCCTCATGACACAAACTGAATTAGGCTTATAGTAGCAGTCATGCATTTTACATGGTCTCCAAAAAAAAAAAAGGACCAGAAATAGTAAACTTCCTATGTTCTGTAGCACTCTAATATAATATGGTAATTTCCCCAGGGTCAACTGTTACCTGAGTACAAGTTTAAAGCGAGTGCTGTGCTCAGCACTGAGGAACATTCTACAGTGGAGATTCAGGAGGATCCTGAGGCCGCTCTGACTCATGGAAGTCCCAGATCCACATCCTCAGAAGTAGGGCTCATTTGCAGCGCTTACAGCTTTAGCCAGAGTCCATCAGCAGATAGGTACCCGAACCAAGATAAGCTGACGGACTCCCACATCGACAACTCTACTCCAGCCCAGCACGACCCAGAGCCCTACACCCATCCAAATGTTGAATATATTTCCTCAAACGGGCTACAAAACATAAGCAGCGAAGATGACGACAAGGAAGACTGCTTGAATGACTTTTTCCCCTGTCCTCAGAGCCCCTTTATGGAGGACTTGGTTCCCTGTACTGGACAATTGACTTTGGATGACCTGAAGATAAACTGTCAAGTTTTCACAGACTTAAAAAATATGTGAACACACATGTGGTTTAAACGTCAGTTTCCATTCCTAAAGGTATTAAAACATACAGAGAATGTAAATAATGTATTTTTTTTACTGGCTAAGGAAAGACCTCCATTTCTACTTAACTCAATGAGTCAGTTTTCTCAGTGCCTTTGAGTGATTAGAAAACATGGAATGGCTGCTCCATTGCACGGTGCTGTCAAAAGCTAAAGGCAACACAACCTCAGAAATCCTTTAGACTGGATGTCTCAAGCAGTGGAAGGAATCTTAGGGTTACACAGGGAGGCCTAGGTGCTGGATGAACACAAATGAGCACCCCCCCCCCCCCCCCCAATGCCATCGGGCAAAACTACCAATGGATCAGTATCAGGCAAAGAAATGACAAAACCCACCATTGGTCATTTATTCATACTGAAGTCACTGCAACACTAGAAAGGAGTGACACTAGTGGCATAAGGGATTTTATACACAAGATTCATGTATCTTTCAGTAGAAATAGGGGCAAAATTAAGAATAAACAACTTACCAAGAGAACCTGTAATAACAGGGTCAAAACCTTTTACTACTAAAATTCCTTAGTCACAAAAAAAAAAAAAGGCTAGACATCGTTTTGTACAACTTTTACATTCAAATTTGACGTTTTAAAATCTGACTAAGATCAAGTGTGCGATTTTGGAAACGCACAAATATTTTCCATAAACTGTGTACAACACAATCCAACAATCACAGCTGTCTACACTAGGGAAACTGCAATGAAGGGACTTGGGTGAGACTGAGTTTTGGAGCATTTAAGGCCCTAGACCAAGGTACTGACAACCAAGGTCCTTTTTCTAAGCAAGAAGAGGGTTATTAGAGTACATCTCAGCCATATTGGGTAAACGTGAATTACCAAAATGCTGTGCGCCAAGCACGTCTCCGACATACCTCTAATTGCATTCCCTATCGTTACTTTGTAAGCTTAAACTCACCAGCTAGTTAAAATAAAACTTTCCATTTTAGACCACTTCACATTTATATTAATATATTAAAAAAAACAAAACAAAAACAAACAAAAAAACTAATTTACAAAAATCAATTTCAGAGGTAATGTATTTGTGAGGGTTGATATTGTGGAAGATGTTTGAGCCTACATTATAGTTCAACTTCAGTGACACACACCCAGAAGAAATTTCAGCACAATAGTTTTCATTAGCTTAAGAGAAAAGTCCAAAGCTTGTGAAAGAGCGATATCACAGAGTATCAATGCAAATAATAAAAAAAAAATCCCAGAATTGAAGCATCATCTTAACATTTGACCAATAGCATGTGAAGCAGTCCTTAAAATTTATAAGACCTAAAAAAAATACTAATATAACTTTAAAGACTAACCCATCATGCTAAAGGCCTAAATCAACCAGGCGACCCCACTTATTCAAAAATGGCACCCTCAGACAACTAGAGGGGCTGGGTTGGCAGAAAAATTAGCATTCATATTTACTTCGCAGATCCCTCTATCCAAAGACATTTTTGAGAGAAAGCAGGGTCCCCCCCGGTGGGGGATGGGGGTTAAGCTCCTCATTCAGGAGACAAACGGTAGAATCACTCTGCCAACTTGGAGATTTGTACTGGTGACCATCCAATCACAAGCACAGCGTCCCACAATTAGCAAAACTGACTGTGTAGGTCAATCAAAAGCCCATATATAGACACACACACTAGCCTGGGATTATGACACTTCACAACTAGCATGTATAACATAAAAGCAGACAGATATCTGCGGTCACAAAGACATTGAAGATCGCCACGAGACAGCATAACTATGCAAGTTCGTGGACTTACCCAGGTTGAGCTTAAACACAAACATAAACAGTAATCATTTCACACAACACTGCATTAAGCAGCTTACCTTGAACACTTCTAAGCAATTTATTAGAACAGGGGTGTTTTGTGTTTTTCACAGAAAGGGGGGTTTTTAAGTCAAGATGCCCAACGCGGCTGGACCCGACAGTTCTACAGAAATCAGTCGTAACCACCCGTGTCCGTACATAGTCCACAAGTCTGCCCAACACAAAATACAAAGCTTGGTTCCGCTTATGGTAGTGTTCAGACATAGGCTGCCGCCCGGGGGGGGGGGGGGGGGGGGGGCCGGGGGGGGCCGGGGGCGCGGGGGGGAGGGGGGGGTCGG
>JAODLD010000049.1:8149478-8171025 GCA_026781065.1 Mormyrops boulengeri
GAAAGTAAAAATCCAAACCAGGATTTTTACTTTCTGGACCTGAAATGTCCGCCTCTGCCTAAAATATTAGATACAGTAATGACACCAGACTAGAGACATTAAGTGATCAGTTAGTGGTATATATATGCAATTTACAGATGCACAGGCCAACACATTACATTGTAAATTTTGCTATCAAAAACCATTACATACAAATATACAGTACAGATTGTTGCATAATGTTAGGCTACAATGAAAAGCAATACTTCACAGTACTTTTCAAAATATACAAAGCAAAAGACCATAAACACAACAAGAGTAACAACTTACCTTTATTAGTCTTGCCTTCTTGCAAATATTATTATGGTTATGCATCGATTTTCTTCTATTTAATAGTATTAAATCTGTTAAACAATCTTTGCACCATCTTAACTAAGAAGGCATTTCGTTGTTTTGTATGAAATAGAAAAGTTGATGTAAATACTCTGACTAAGAAAAAAATCGCTACAGAGATATTTCCTCTTGTAAAATGTGCACAAGTAACTGGGTAACACTTAACAAATAGGCCTACTTAGTGATAACTCAGTTACCACTTAACTTCAAATCATGAACGAATTATGAACAAATACAGTTGCTACTTGAGAAAAAATGTATCGATTCAAACGTTTGTAAACAGGGATGCACATAACTGGTACATAAGTACGCATTCACGTTTAAAATGATAGCCCCTATGTGCGGCAATATATAGGCCTACTGTAGTTGCAACAGCGCAAATGCGGGCTGCTATAACAAGAAATTACCCTGCAGTTTAACCTTTATACCGCAAATGAAGTACGAATAGCATATAAGAGTTAAATTGCATTATGCCTATTCCTTTTCATATCAGCGTAAATGTACGCATTTGTGCTCCCGCACGTAACGCTTTAAAAGGGGAATGCGTACATGCCTACCAGATGTGCATCCCTGTTTATAAACATCCTAAAAATATTATACTGGGTGACATCCGACATTTAAAAAGTATCTAAATATGTTGACACAAACCCACTACCAGTAGCCTACGGTATGCTTCAAATATCAGTAAGGGGGGGCTCCTCGCTTACCGACCAATTCGCTTAACGACCTAGTGGTAGGAACGCAGCTCGGTCGTTAAGTGAAGAGTACCGATACTATACTTGTGCCCTGTCAAGTAAAGTGCTACCAGTAATTGATTTCAGCAGTCTGAGCTCTGCCTGGGTGTAGTTAGACATTTTCATCCACATAAGTACAATTTTTGAGATTCACTCGAAGTAAACAGCGTAAACGTTAGCGACGGCAAAGAGCGAGCTGTTCTTGAAGGTGTATGACGAGAAAGTGTCACTGCTGGCGTCCCAAAGGCACCTGCTTCCGAAACGCATGTTCTGCTCGCTCAGCTGACCGATGCTGATCAGCACAATGATCTTGTAGCGGGGAATCATTAGATCTTTCACTCTCGCCTTTATAACCTTAAATGTTTTTAAAAGGCTGTTATTTTATTCATTCTGAACACGGATGAATATTACATTAGCATGTTATACATACACTGTAAATAATGTAGCCTGAACCTCTAAAAGTTAGCTAGAGTTGGGCCTGGGAAATTAATCGAATTTGAAGTTCAGTTACGTCTTTAGCTTCTAACGATTATCAAAACCAATTAATCGAGATAAAACGATTATTGTTCTGCCTTTTATTTCCCAATGATTCTCCAGTTCTGTCTTTCATTTGTTTCCCATTTGAATTATATTTAGAGTTCAAGGAAATCCACTATTACAATGACGTTTTTTTTTTTTAAAAAAAAGGTTCAATAAATGCATATTTCCAAAGTCAACGAGTAATCATGTTAAATATTCGTGATCTCAATATCGAGCAAAATATGTGTGATTATGATTTTTGCCCTAATCGAGCAGCCCTAGCTAGACTGTCAGTTCATATGCAGATTTTTAGTAGTCACGTTTATATGATAAATATCTTACAGTGTATCACTTTACCCTCACATTAACTTGACTCTGATACCGCCATGCAATAATCAATTATGTCTTTCTTTTAATCGGCCAGGCCTATGTGATACATGGCCTGCTTTTTGATTTCCCAGTTCCTACAGTAATGGCTTACCTCAGATATTGTCTTCGTCATCTGTCTGCACAGTTCCGCCTCGTATTTTTCTTCTTGCAGGTAACTTGTAAGGACGTCCTTCAAAATGTTATTCACGGCCATTGCTGGGAACCGTTTTGCCGGACCTGGGAGATTGCATGCAGAAAGTCTGGTTGGTAATGACCAGTCATCATCACCGGTTTCCGGAGTACTGTTCGGCATTGCGGTCCGTGGAGACCTTTACCGAGCTGGTATGTGTTTTCCATCTGCACCGCGTGTCTCTGGTTGTCATCGTGTTGACCAGGCTCGTTGATGTAGGACACGGTACTGATAGAACTGGGGCGCAAAGCGAGACCGATCAGAGTAGCTCATGTAATGGAATACATTACACGAGTCAGGAGAACAATCATTTTAAGTCTAACATTCCATCCAAGTCAAACAAAACAAACAGAAGTTAATACAGTAACGGTCTTTGCAAGCGTGATTCCTGTGATTCCATCTGGCGTGACACTAAGGCTTTAAGACTCTCACGCTCAAGCAAGAAATATATATTATTTCGGCAAATCTATATTATTCCATTATAAACCTAAAATTCGCAACATCAAAAGCGCTGGGGTAGTTTACAAACCCTACAGACTACTCACGAGGCTATAAAACTGTTACATACATGTAAATGCGTGTGCATGTGTGTGCAGAGTTGTCTCGAATTGAAAATCTCACGCCAGCCATGCAGCTGAACACATGTAGTTGGCAACCCTGGTGATAGGTGGATTTTATATAGTCCACAAATCACATTTACTATAGCCCTACTCACTCTTTGGTCTTTCCAGCTGTTTCCTTGGCTTTAACTTCATGACTGCCAAGTGAAGATAAACTACCCCTCTTTTTCAGAAGTCGAGCGGCTTTCTCTTTGGAAATATCGGACATCTTTCCTCAGTTCTCCCTGTACGACACACACAAGACACAAATCACAAAGATGCTGAAACAGCAGGCGAAATACTTAATTACTTGGTAACACAGTCACATAGTTAAGCCATATTGCAGTCCTACTTTAGAAAAGTTATATATTAATGCTTAAAATTTATTAAGGGTTACTTTTTTACATTTGTAGCTGAAAACATAATCCTATCAAGTTGTGATTGGTACGTAAGTAATACTTAAGTAAAATATTTTGTTGCATGCTTTGCTTCTGTTATAAGGGTTTTGTTACTTTAAAGCCTAGAATTATATAGTTACGGGTTTTAAAGCAATTTAAATTCTAATATTCATTCCCAATACATTTCAATACCAAATACAATACCAATACATACCAACATTCAGCAATTAAAAACTCGTCTGAGGCATTAAATGTGATCAGATTAGGACACGTGAAAGGAGAAATAAGAGTTATGCTTTTTAAAAAGTATTTGCTTATTATCTTTGCGTCCTAAATGCGCAGCAAGTAAGTTATAATTCAGAAATGTTGCAGACTTACCAGCTCGAACAAGTCAGTATATATTTTGCTGCGCTTGTGTTGTGTTGTCTTGACAACGTGACGCTTGCAGGGCGGTGCTTCTTCTGCATGCTGCCCCATTCAAAACTGCATCAAATCGATCCCATTATGGCGGATTCATTACATAATTGGTAGTTCAAGCGCAAAAGTGTGTAGATCAGTGTAAAAGGATGAAATATAAATATATGAAATACAAGCAAAGCTGTAAACAGATGCAGCTTAAAACTGCGTTTGCGTTTATCCTGCATTGCGTCATCTATTGCGGCTTCCACTGTATGCAATGGTAAGTATACCCATTCATCCATTTTCTACAATCATTTATCCAGTGCAGGGTCACGGTGTGCCTGGATGCTAACCGAGGAAGCACAGAGCATGAGGCAGAGGATACAAATTGTGGCTAATGTAGAGAGAACAATTCACCAGATAGCATGTCCATAGCCTATATTGCGGGAGCAAACCAGAGCGCAGAATTCTTTTTGCTTACTGGTCATCTTAGGCGTACTAGAATTTTAGAGTATTAGAAACGCTGTGTGGAGCTTATGGACTGCGCAGTAATGTTCACACACGTCATTGTGTGCGAAATTAATACTTTAATCATTTAAGTAAAGGACAGTCTGAAAAATCTGAGCATACGTTCCTTATTTTTCTCTCTTTATTCCCAAGAAAACTTACAATGATGGACATCTTAAACGGGTATTACATTATAATCATTCTGTTTATATATACTCTGAAACTTTTAGAAGGGAAAATTATTACATTAGTACATTTACATGAAACAATTGCATATTCTGTATCCTGTGCAATGGATAGGATGTAGAGAAAATTAAATGAATAACATTTTAAAAAGAAAAATTACATATGTACAGAAAAGATATAGTTTACCATAATCTATAAGGCAAACAAAATTCAAGGGGTAAGTTTGGTGAAATTCTCCACACATTCATAAATAGAAATAAATCCACTAAAGCAGAGAGTGGGGGAGATTCATGTCATTTCCTATAAGAGATATTTACTGGTAAGGCTTTCAAACTAAACAAAACCAGAAACCCTTGGTTATTTTATTTTAGCTAACAGGATAACTTTACAGATATGTAAAATTTATTGTAGATGTCAACAAACAGAAGGTTTTAAAGCATTGGTACCATAAATAAAAGGAAACAATGTGCTCTAAATTCATTTTTCATGACCAAGACATCAATGGAGTGCAAATCACAGTATTTAAAAACACAAATAGCAACATATTCTGTTGTTCATTTGGTACAGTACAATAATACAGTGTTTAGTCATGAAAGTGGGAGGGGTCATTTTCGATGTTTCATAACGAAAGTGAATCATTATTAAACAACCATACAAAAAAACTTAGTGTAATTAATAGGCTCATGCTTACAGATCAATGTATGAAATATAAAGTGGAAAATTTATCCATAAGTCAGTGAAACGGAGAAAATGACGAATAGCAAATATTTTAAATGAACCGATACAATTGTTTTCTCAGGTAACCGGAGCAAATGAAACTAATTAACTAACTAGCTAACTAACTCAGTAACACGACCCTTTATTATCAAGCAAAATGTATTGAAATAGTGCATGCAGTTTTAAGCTACTTATGCCAACATCTGCCTGCAACGCAAAAAAAAAAAACGAAAAACAAAAGCAAAATCTGACAGCAAAAACAGGAACTGCATTTATGGCAAGATGGCGCACAATAAATACATTTTTCCTGGTGCAACATGAGATTTTCCTCGATCGATTTATGGTAGATGATGGCCAAAATACCAGTTCCAAATCTATAGACAGACGTATTTGTAAATGGCCTGACGATTAAGAGTACTGGAAATAAAATAATAAAAAAGCTTTAAATTAACGTGAAGCAAGCACCTGTGCTAACGTTAAAAACAATTTCGATTCAGTTAGTACAAGCGAATACAGTTTATTTATATATTATTTAATCATTGCTGTTCCCCAAAGACACGAAGGAAGCTTACTGCAGCTACAACCACAATATGACAACATTTATAATTACGCTGGCCTGGGAAAATTTCCTTGATTACTTCCCACACTTCCCAGTAATATTAGAAGATATGTTAATTGCAATTACAATTATTCACAAATTGCACCCGCACATAATACAACATGTACTATATGCGATTTTTTTTTTTTTTGTAAACCATTTCTGCAGTGTAATTGTATGATTTGACCAATGTTAAAGGCCTAGGTTCGTTTGCCTAGGTTCGTTTGCATATTTGAGGATATGCAAAAACTTCACATTTGTTATGTTTAAATAAAATTGCATATGTAGACACAAACATACACAGGGAGCACAAGCATAGAGGACATAGTCCTTCACCCCTCCCACAACCTTTTCAAAAACCAAGGCTTTAATTTGATAGCACCAATTACAGTATAATCAAGAGGCCCCTCTTTTAATGTATGCTTTACACCACTGTGTGATTATATGTATATATGCATGTGTGTGTGGACATACAGAAAAAAACATGTATTTTTTTCAACATTACAATGTTGAATTAGCACATGATGCCCACTCGACATCCAGTTCTTGGTCGAAATTATGCTGTTAGTTTCCCCCGGATTTGATCTGGGTAGCAAGATCTACACACTGACATCAGTAAATAAACTATTTTACTGACATAAATAACAAATGTTCCACCATCCAGGTGACAAGCTGGAAAAAACATGTCTAATACAAGTATTTAATTCACCTACAATCTTCAGTGCAATTCCCTTTTTGTCCATCTCATAGAGACCATTTATAGATTTAACATAAAACCCATTAACTCATGTCTTCTTTTTATATTTTGTTAACGGTGATAAATGGGACTTTTAGTCAGTCACTGAGCATGAGAAAAAACCCACTGAAATGAAAATAGAGTTGCATTGTTAATGAAGCTGATTATCCTGGTTATTTGCCAGACACATTGCTGCCATTAAGCGTGAAGTACTCCTGAAAATATTTTGTTTTGTTTTTCCTCTTCTCCCCAACTTTTGTTATACTCAAATAAAAAAAAAATATATTTGAAATAAATTAAAAAAAATTATATCTTAGCATTACACTATACAGTTTACCAACCTAGACAAATAACAAAAAGAATTTAAATATTTATAACCCTAGGCATTCCAAATAATGATAGACTGTGCCATTTCTAATAATAGAGTCACTTTAGTTTTTTTTACAACATAAAAAGTTTAATTAAGAAATAAAAATATAGTGCTGCAATGTAGGTGCGGTGATGTATAAGACTGCTGTCTAAATGACAACAGAAACACTATGTGACAGAACGCAGAACCACTATACACCCTTTAGAATATATAACAGCCATTTTAAATTACACTTTTTACATTTTTAAGGGAAACACTTTGAATACCTAAAAAAGATGAAATACTGACACTATTATTCACTTTATGAGTCAAATAATAATTTTAAAAAATGAGTAGGTGTTTTGTCACTGCACAATTTTTGACTGCAGGCCTTGTATCTGCATGCTGCAGTGTCACTGTGTCACTGCACGCCTCTTAAAGGGAGCACAGTGACCTTCAAGTGCCAGTGGAACATCTGCAAGTAACAGCCACAGAAAAAAAGGGGGGGGGGAAAAGACACGCACACAAAACTGGAGCTCTGCCTTCAGTGAGGAACGGGGTGGCTGACAAAAGTAACCAAGCACGAGAACATACACTTAGATTACACTCACTGCTAGTTTGATTCGTTTGTTCCTTCACAAACACATAAAGGGTTTTTTTTTTTTAAGTTAACCTAACGCTATGACTTTTGGCCTCATGTGTACGTTGCCAGTAATCTACTGGATGTTTTCCCTACCACAAAACTGACTTTAACACAGCCCAGTGTGAAGATCTACTGCATTTACTGGTATACCTGTTATTCCAAGGAAACTGCACCAGTAAGTGCACCATGTGATAATTATCACCTACTAAATCAGTTATGCTCATACACAGGAAATATTTATATATAACACACTCAGTGACCACTTTATTAAGTACTTGTGCAGTACCAGGCAGGGCTGTTATGTACAGAACCACTTCCAGGGTTGACATGCTGATGTATGTCTTTCTGCACACCGGTACCAAGTTGCTACTTTTGCTTCTGTGGTCTGCCTGGCCATTCTCCTCTGACCCCCCCCCCCTTCATTTACGTGGCGCTTTCAGCCACAGAATGACCCCTAACTCACTGATTTTGTTCATTACAATATTCTCTGTAAACTCTAGACACTTCAGAGCATGACAGTTACCAGAGGGGGTCTGTTTCTCTGATGCTGGAACCACCATATCTGGCACGAACAATCACACCACATGTCAAATTTAGATCACAGCGCTTAGCCGTGATCTTGCTTAGTCGCAGAGTAACTGAGCCCCTTAACCCTGTCTGAATACCGTACATATTCAGTTTTATCTACAGTATTGGTGTATGGAATTAATTGGCCACTGAGTGTATATATACAACTACCAAGGAATCAGGTCCCGAAAATCATGTTTTTTGCGCGTCATTTGGAGGGAGTCTCAGAAACAGAAGCTCATGCATTTTGTCTCTCTGCCCACCTGCAGCCAACGTGGTATGACTCCTCCCTGCTAACAGGAAGGAGAGCTGAATTATACAAAAGAGAGACGCTCTTTTTGGGAAGAAAAAAATTAAAACTCACGTCAGGTTTCACATTACATTATGTTACATGATTTACCTGATCGGCAGGTGTCTGCATCCCAGGGAGACCACAGTAAGTGGACCACATTTCCCCAGTGATTCCCCCAGGATGCAAGTAATAAGCTGATCACCATTCGTGTTCCCTTCCTGGACCTCCCCAGGACCAGCACAGTTCCTCTGCTAGATCATAACTGCCTGCAAATCCAGCTGTACGTTTCCCTCTAATTACTTAGCTGACATTTTCATCCAGATATATGCACTCCTACAGCTAAATATTTCACTGGATAATTTCTCGGTAGCCAACATAACATCGGATTAGAACCAATAACCTTCAGGTTCCTGGTCTGGCTCTTTAAGCACTATGCTGTCTGCGGTCCTATATCAGCTGTATAGGGAATATTTGGATAAAAAAAACATCTGCTTACCAAATAAAGAATAACAACAACATAAAAATAATAAAGGTGTAATCCACAGTAATTACATCATAGCACAGTAATTACATCATAAAACTAACAACGATTTTGTTAGCTCATCACACAACAGAACCCGTTAAATGGGTCACATTGTCGTCTTTGTAAATTTTAAAAAAGGTTGCCATCGGAGTCAATGTTTCGTTCTGAAACAAGTCTCTTCCTTCTTAATTTCAAATATTGTCCAATGGAATCATTTTTCTCTCTTTCAGCTAGTGGTGATTAATTCTCAGCCAGGTATTTTCCTGAAAAATATATAAACTGCATTCAGCTTGGACAACTTTGGACATCTTCATATATATTGCACATCGACAGAAACCTTAGATTTGTACAAGCAAATGAATCACATCAAGGAGAGATGTGAGAGAGAAGATGCAAACTCCACAGACACGGAGTGAAGGTGGAATTCGAATCCTCAACGCTGGAAACCCAGTTCTGAGCTCACGATAACACTGCTATAATGTTACAGATTACTTAGTGATGATTGCGCCCCTTTAAGTTCCCTGAATGGTGCGCTTCTGCTCCTTGAATGGCTTTGTTAGGTTCTTGCCATGTTAGAAGGTGCTGTGCTCACACTAGTTCCTGGTTATTCATTGGAAGCTCAGCTTAGCTGCACTTATGCTTAGTTGACTCCTTGACAGCGTGTGTGTCTGTAATGCGATATTCACGAAACTTGTACACTGCTTTGGACAAAAGAATCTGCTAAATGTGTAAAATGTAATGGGTAAATTAATTTGTTTGTTTAAGCGCATCCAAGTCACAGAATAAAAAGAGCTGTTGGGCTTCTTTTGTGTGGCTAAAACTCTGCCCTAAGAAGTAGCCAAGCACGATCCCATCAAAGTATTTGCACAGATGGGGAATGAGTGAATTTAACACAACAAAGCAACAGAACTTAAAGCCAGATTAAATCAAATTCCTCTGCTCCAGTAAATAGATAATGAAATCAATGACATACTATCCAGGTAATATCATGCCAAAATTAGGGATTCACATTTTAGTTAATTAAATGTCTCTTGTTCATATCTGTGCACAAATCACTTTGTAATTAATAGCATAATATGATACAACAAATAGCCTAAGATATGAACTTTCTTCCTCTTATAATAAGCATAATCTGATCTCTAATTGCCTCCCAAGGCTTTGGCAACAGAATTTATGTACCTGTAAGTAGGTGTTGTAATATAACATACATAAATGCAAGCAGGGAGATGAGTTCATGCGCCATCTGAAATGCACTCACCAGCAGCAAACCTCCTCTTGACAAGGGAGAAGCGGTAACCGGCTCCAACCAGCTGGATGTCGCAGCCAGAGAGAGTGCTCCCCTCACTGGTGAACTGCACCGCCAGGGGAGACGGCTTGCCTGAGCCCTCAGGTGGCTGGAACCTGCAGAGCAGTGACCCCACCCCTGGGAAGGGACGAGAGAGCGGCCAGGTACGCATCATGTGACCCTACTTAGCATCGGAGCAGGTGCTTGTACACAAAAGGTATAATATGGTTGTACTTTTATTTGTCGATTTAGGTTAAGTGCTGGGATTAACCGTAATTCGTGTACGCAAACCCTGGCAAATAGCGAGCTCTTCTACTGGATCAACTAGATCAACCTGTGGTTTCAGTCTGGTGTCCCTGTATGATAAACGGTTTAGGACATGGCTCTTTGTCAGACTTGGAAGAGTTATATTCCATCAGGTCTCCAAGGCCAGACAAACATGAATAAAATCTCGTCCGGGTTTCCCTGTACTAAACTATTCCATTATACTAATCATTATCCAAAAAACGGATACTAAACTAATCCATTATCCAAAACACAGACATTATTTGTCTCTGCATACTAAAACAGCTGAAAATCCAAAATTGTCCAGTAAAATTGTACAGTCAAATAGGAATCAAGACGTTATTGGTCTGTAAAAGCGAAACCCTAATTATGGTTTACCTCCGTTTTCAGATTTCTGGGATATATCTGGAATCTTCCACAGAATTCTCTGCTGTTCAGCATTCCTATAAGGGATTAAACGAAGTAGACCATTAAATCAAGAGTATATGGTAAAAAAAATATGCAAAAATGTGTTTGGTGTGTTTCTATAATCCAAATAGACCAAAGCTCCTAATGTTTTAGAAGAGTTTTACTATTTAGTCGCCATCTGACTATCCCCATAACAGCAGCAGTCCCAAGGTTCATGCTGTACCGTATGTCCTCCACACAGCTAGATGGTGGTGTTTGGCGAGATCTGGGACATGGCTGTGGTTAAGACCACTTGTCTTACCAGACGGCTGGGGGAAGAGCAGCTTGAAGCTTGGTCACTCCTCCTTCAACCGGGACCAGAAACTGAACGTTGTTGAGGGCCACAGGAGTGGTCATGGCATCCCCATTGTACTTGTAGTCTATCCGGACATCTGTACTGGAGCCGTCGCAGCGCCAACTGACCGCCAGGTTCAACGGGGTGGACTGGATGCCTTGTGCAGATACCTGGGAAAATACGCATCAGTTTGACAACTCGGGGATCGAGGGCACGCAACTCTGCACCTGGAGAAGCAGATTGGCTGAAGGGAGTCACATGGGCAATGGACAGTCATCCCACCATAGGCATATGGATTTGATTATCAGGCATATATGGGAGGTGGATGAGGGACAACTGGGAGCTGTGGGGAAGAATGCTGACTAGGTTTAGGCGGTATTACCGTAATACCGTATACTATGATTTTTATGGGATTTTAGGTGTTGGTTAGGCTTAGGCAGTATTACCGTAATACCTTATACCATAATTTCTACGGTATTTTGGGTCCTGGTTAGGCTTAGGCGGTATTACTGTATACTGCTATTTTTATGTTATTTTGTGTGGTGAGTAGGCTTAGGAGGTAATACTGTAATATCATATACCCCAATTTTTATGCCATTTTGGGTGCTGGTTAGGCTTAGGCAGTATTACCGTAATACTGTATACCGTTGGTATTTTGGGTATACATATAGTAATGTGCCAAAGTCTTCAGCAGTCCAAAGAAATGTTTAAAGCTATTTATCTGGGTAGTAAGTGCACTTTTGCTCAGAAAAAAAACACAATTTAACATTAGAACATATGCAAATTAAGAGTAACACAATAAAAACTAGTAATAATTTCTACTGTTTTCCAAAAAGTTACTGATATCTAATTGGACGGCTAGATGAGCCCTGCTTCAGTTCCCAAACCTCTCCTCAGAGGCACCTCAGCTAATCCACGTATTTGTTAAATTTCACCACCAGCTCACTTAGTCAGCTCAGTTAATCAACTAACTTAATGATTTATTGATTAGCCAAACGTGATGGGGTTTTGGTAGAGTCATGGGCATATTGCGTTGTTGCTGTAAATACTGGGGTGATTTTAGGAAAGGCTTTGAAATGGCTGATACATTTTGACAGACATCACAATTTTACACCAACACGAAGATCATTTGAACATCATTTTCTTTGGCTGCCTAAGACTTTTGCACAGTACTGTATTTTGGGTATATCGGTCAAAAAATTCCCCACCCCTCCCCTTACCAGCAAATCCCAGAATATTGTTGCTTTTTAAAATACTGTGGAAATACCATTTACTGCAGTTTAACGTCTGGAAAGTATGACGGTACTAAGAATTACAGTAAGTACCACCCAAGCCAAGTGCTGGTTGAGGTTGCATTAGTAAAGCTTGCCGGCTTATTGTACTGCTGTTGAATGGCGGAACAACCGATTTCCGGGACATTGTGCATCGTTCGCGGGTGTCAGGGAGCTGTTGGCAATTTGTGGTAGATTCCCAAGACTTCCGGATGAGGTGAGATGTCTGCATGGTGCCCCATAATATGCCCCCACCTGATATTTTAACATATCAACGTTGTAGTACGTCGCCTGGGGCTTCTGATCCGCCACCTTCTTTAAATGCGTCATCAGGTTCGGCATGTTTACCCAGAACTCCTTGGAGTTGCCGTTCGATTGTGTGGTGTCACTGTGAAAAGAGAAATGGAGTGAGTTTCGTTAGGGCACCATCATATAACTGCACGCTATGCTAAAGATTTTATCCCTGGTATTCAGGGGAGAAATCAGGCACAAGGTAAGGGTCGTATTTTTCATTAAGCTGACTTAGTGTGCGACTGCATACTTGACTAATCTGGCTAATATTAACTTACAGTATAAACATGGACTTTGGGTGGACAAAACATTGCTACAATTTCAATGAGGACCACACTGATCATGACACTCATGGACATTTGTCCCAAAACCTGAATAAACTAAGAATAAAAATCATTTGTTGAAGAGCTGGCGTTAATGGCAGAAAAAAAGACTTGCAAAATGAACAAATGCTGACAGAAAGTAAATGTTAGCTAACTTAATTTAACTAAAAAGCGAAAGTTCAGCTGCCTGGGTACAATACATTGATGGATCAGCTTTGGTCTAACGAAAAGATTTAATCGAAAACTGAATATAGCTATAGCCAATTTTGGTTTTTACGTTTGGTTACGTCTTGATACATTTGTCCACTAAGGTCTTTTCAAATGATTCTTCCTGGTATCTGTTTGCAATGAAAGAGTATTTTATGGCCTCCTATAAACACTGAATTATTCTTATCTTTAAAATTGATCTTTGAAGACATTTTAAGTAAAGTTTATAGTGATTACCAGTGATTCTTTTATTTTGAAGACACAAATCAGATTCCTGTGAAGGGTCCTAGCCGACATGGATCAGGGCCGGAAGCGGTAAGTTAAGCCGTTATTTACCAGCAAAGCAGCTGGGGATTAGGGAGAACGTGCTCCAGGCGGCTGTAGTTGGTTATGCTGAAGGTCAGGATGGCAGGAGATGGATTGTTGGCAAAATGCCTGGTGATCCCAGCAGGGAAGGAGAGCACCATCTCCCCTGTGATCTTCACCACGCACCTTGACAGGGGAAACCATTACGGTGCTTACAGCCACTTCCTGTCACATGATTCATTAGAGGAAGTGCTTTTCTAGGGCAGACATGGCAGTATGCAGAGATTAGCCATGAAGGACAGAAGTGAAGCATACATATAATCGTATACAATACATAACCACTATCTTCAAATCAGATTAGGTAATGGTCAAACTGAAATTTTCAAAGATACAGCTCTGGAAAAAATTAACAGACCATTGTATACTTTTAAAAAATGCTTTTATAAATCTTGGTTTAGTCCTGGTTCTGCTGGCAGAAAGCTACACTTGTGAGGCAGGCTGCTTCCAGGCTTAAAGTGTCTAAGACAGCAGTACAGAAGAACGAGGTGAAGCAGGAGACACTGGGAACGACCAGAAACCAGCCAGGTAGAGAGCAGAAGTGACTTTCTAATGCCAGAGATGACCGTCAACTTATCCAGCAGCGGATAAATCGGAGGATGACCTCAAGTGATCTTCAAAAGGAATGGGAAACATTGAGTGGTGCGAAGTGCAGTGCTAGAACAATTCATAACAGGCTCCTAGAAGCAGGACTAAAGACCCATAAAGCAGAGAAGCAGCCCTTCACTAATGAGACGCAGGGAAGAGCCAGGTTGGAGTTTGCAAGAAAATGTATATTTTACACAAGCGAATACCCATAAATTGAGAAATGAGTGGAACTGAAAATTTTGCTGTGGTCTCTTAATCTTTTTCCAGAGCTGTATAGTGCCAGATTCTGAAAGTAGCATTTTGTAATTAAAAGTCTCATCAATAATGATGAAAACGATACCAATAATTATAATGATAATGGCAATAAAGATGGCAAGTCTGCCTGAATGGCCTCACTCACTTGCTGGGGTCGGCTCCTTTAAAGTAGGCATTGACAGTCTCTGTGAAGGCGGCCGCTACGGGAAGTGTGTCCTGGGCCCCCATGGTCAGCGGGCTGGGCCCCCGGGAGCAGCCTGAAACACAATAACGATCACTGAACCAGGTGGTGCCGCTCTGAACAGGCAGTGACATCAGAGGAGGTGCCAATAACCGCGGCCGCATGCACAGCCCCCCACGACTCCGCGGCAGTCGCATCCAGCTCCGCCATCTGTTGATTTGGCTTTTAAAACCGATCCACCAGGTGGCGCACCATCACCACAGAGCGCTATGTTTGTGTTCTGTCTTGACTCACAGTCACAAATGGCAGTTGAAACTGCCGCAAGCCTAAGCCTGAATTCAGGGAAGCCAAACCGCCTGGGACGGTCTCCAACCACAACGAAATAAAAAGCTCCGGCATCCAAATTTCATGCCAAACAACTTCTGTTCTCCCCGCAGTTTGATTCTTGCTTGTTTTCACAAATACACATGTAGGTAGTATCCATATTGCGCGAGTCTCACATCATGTCAGAATCGCTAACTTCCCGCCATAAATCAAGAGATGACTGCAGGCACAAACTCCCACTGAAGCCTTAAATAAATGCCCATAAAACCATTCTGGAAACCCATCACATTATTATTGAAGCCAATATATTGTGCATGATGTCATAGGTTTTAATAATGTTTATCGCTCCTTGAGATCTGATTGGCTGCCTCTCTGGAAGGCAATTTAAAGTGTAAGTCCATAAGTATATACACCTTCCATATCAGTGCAGGGTCTCAGTGAGCTTAGAGTTTATTTTAGGACTATCCTATCCTAGGACAGAAAGGAGAGACACCTTTGCTTAACAGGATGCCAGCAGTAATACAGGCTTATATACAGCTACTTGAACAACAGTAAAAGTAAAGGACATTTATAGCTGATGGAACTACAATTGAGACACAATCCCTGTAAGATTTCAATTACTGTTCGTTACAACACTGTGAAATATTCTAACTATCATCAGCACAAATCAAATCAGGTCTCATGATGACACACGACCAACATTACTGTTTGGTTATCATGTCATCCGGCAGAAAAATAAAGACTTTGTTTATATTTAATCTTTTAGGATACATTTTTTGTTTTGGGGTCAGGATATTAAAATCCGGTTTAGAGGATTTGTGGACTGAATCTTTACACAGGTTTGCTGGTACTGAAGAACAAAAATGAAAAAAAAGAGAATTACAAATTGTGCATAATAAAAATTCATACAAATACAACTTTACGGAAAAAAACTGAAAAACAATTAAAACACATCATGATAATGATAATGAAAAAAGGTATAATAACACTCAGCCAATAGGAAATATGAACGTCTGGTGGTGAAAAGGGGAGGAGTTATTAGGGATGGTGGCCATATGCAGCATGTTAGGGGCTGACGGGGGAGGAGCAGGGGGCGGGGCTTGAAGCATTCAGGTTTGAGTGCCACTACACTGGGCACCACTTACCTTCGAAGGTTAAATAAAACTTCCCTCTGTCAAACCAAACCAGGGAAGGCTGGTCATTCTCTGCGTGAGGGGCGGGATTTGAAGTGGGACGGAGCAGGGAGGTGGGGAGGGAGAGAGAAGGACAATAGTGTGAGTCACACGGCAGGTCTATCACACGACACAGTGGGCGGGAACACAGAAGGCACTGCGAGCCAATAACGACTGAGGAGTGGGGTGGGGTGGGGTGGGGTGGGGTGGGGCAGGGTCCTCTTTGCTTTGCTTAGAGGCATGTGGGTATTAATGCTACATATCGGAACCGTACACAACAGGTTAGCCTGAACACTGGCCTAATCAGTATTTAGTCCATAATTTCCCCCATGAAAGTGTTTGTTTTCAAAACAGTATTTTGATCATCCGCTATAATTTAACAGAGGATCTGGAGACTACATGACAATTATGAGCTTTATAAAGCACAGAGTGCAAAAAGTATAGTGCTAATCATTATTTTTTTTTTAATTCTCATGAATAACTTGAATATTTAAAATCCAATTAATAAGTTTAATGACTGTTAGGCCTGAGAATCTTTTTTTTTTCAGAAAAATTATGATGTTATCTTAATATGTAGCTGCAAAGTGCTACATGCCCAGCAGGGGGCAGCCTTGCACAGAAAGAGCGGGTATAGTGATGGGTGACTGAGAGTGGGAGGGGCCAAGATCGGGCACTCTATCAATGCAGCCCGAGAGGAGAGGGTTAGTGTAAGAAATCCACAGGGAGGCGTTTACAAGGGATTTCTGGGAGGAGGGTCCAGGGGAACTGAATTGCAGGGGGTTCCTTTCAAGTGTCTGAAGACTGATGTGAATATAAAACACCTTTTCCCTGCTACAGCTAACACGTCAATCAAACTACATGATAACATATCATTTATACAACCGGGTAAGTATTAGCTACTTAGATTCTGAAGGCAATCAGGTTATTTCTGTGTTTCTGGCCTGATATCCAAAACGACCATATGCTACCTACCAAATGATAAAGAGAAACGAGTCAAATTTTGTTGTACAAAAATTTCCTCGGCCAGCAAGCGCAAAGAGTACGGTTTGACAGTCATGCAAAAAGACGAAACGTAATGCACTGAGCATTTTCTCAGCTATCTGAGACTACTGACGGCAAGATGCTCGTTTTAAAATGCCGTTGTTTATGTTTGTAAAAGTGTGGCATTGAGTGGAGATGCCAGCCACACTTCCCGGGGCTTTTGTAAGATGCATCGTGAAGTGAGGAGGAATGAGGACAGGAGGTAGGTAGGGCAGGAGATCTGGGGGATGCTACACATGCTTGAGAACGGGAACGTCCTAAAAGCCTGCAGTCCGTGCCTTTGTCTTCCCGCAAAGTCCCCCTGCCATGTGATGGCGTGCCATCCTGCACACTGCCTTTGGGATGGGTCAAGAGGGATGCGGCCATGGGTGACAGATGTGCGCCAGGGCGGAGTGTATTGTGGGTAATGGTGATTCTGCCGCCAGGCCCCATACTGTACCTCCGGGCCGTTCACAGCTTCTGTCAAAGGTGGGCAGTTTGTCTACAAAAACGTCATCTTCTGACATCACCGAAAGAAAAAGATCGACCAAAGAAATAAAGGGGAAAAAAAAGAAAAGACACAAACACAAGGGACATAAATCAAGCATAACGGAAAAGGTCGCAAACAAAAGAACGAGACGACTGCTGGAACAGACACTTGAGCGCTCAAAAAAGACGTACTGAGTGAAGAAATGAGCAAAACGGAGGAGAAAATGGAGCATGCAAAACAAGAATGAAAAATAAACGTGTTTATAACATATTTCAGTACTTGGAAATCTTTATCTTGGTCATTGCCTTTCTGTCATTGCCCCAAAATGTCCCTTGCAATTTTAGCGTAGCCACACATTGTTACAGCTGTTTTTTGTTTTTTTTTTACAGCTGACATGATCTATGGAGACAAATCCATTAGCATTCAGGAAATAGGGAAATAGTAATTCAATGGGCTATGGATCCTAGCGAAGAAAAAGCAGAGTCTGTTACAGTCACAATACTTCACAATGTCCATCAAATAAACAACCAATAAATATATTAAATACATCTGTCATCAGCATCTTCTCTGGCAATAGCTTGACAAGTCACCTTTGATTAGGAAGCAGTGAAAGACAAAACTTTTATTTCATTATCCTGTGCAAAACAATAGCTTGATAGCTCATACGTAAATAACTGTAAGCCCTGAGTATGAATTCATTTCTTTTATTTAAAAACGATGCACATTCTTGTCATCAAATATTTTTTAGGATTCTAGAATGTAGACGCCTGCCTTCATACACAAAAACAATTAAACGAGACACAGCGGTCAGACAATTTGTCAGACAGATCATTAGGCTAAAAACAGGCAATTGATGATGGTGACGGGAGACGGGACACCTCGGGATGATGGGAAATGATGCACACCTGACACAGAAACGGACAGCTCTTTACCAACGGTGGGGGTGGTGGCGGCACTCAGGGAGTTGGTGGACGATATGGAGGAGGTGCTCTCAGCCCGAGCCAGGGGGGCAAAAGGGGGAGGGCTCGAGGAGTTGATAGGGGGGCTGAACGGCCGGGCCTAAGGAGACAACAGCAAGTCAGAGGTTGGTTTGGGGACATGGTCCTCGCAACCCCCGCCTGTCAGTACACTGCTTCTGTCATGAATGACCCGTGTACGGATTTCTAAATCCCGGATCTGGCAACCTGCCGCCTGCGCTGGACTTTTGCTCCAGTCGAGCTCTTTGTTATTCAGCCCCGACTGAACCTCTGAAGGAGCGAACGACATGATTCAAAGCCGAATTTTTCTATGTGATTTTTCTACAACTCGGACTGCTGCGGCAGTCATGAAAGGGCTTGATGAAACGCAATACAAATCTGGTGCTTGTTCAATAACTTACATAAATGGAACATAATTTCATGGGACACACAACTTATAACACACCTATAACCTGTTTCTTTCACGATTAAAATCATCATCTGAAATGAAATTACAGTGCAACCCACTATTAATCAATTGGTAAACTTTAAAATTATGTTTCCATTAATTAAAATATTCCTTGACTAATTACTTAAAACTGTTGAAGAATGAATGCTAAAATTAAAAACATTGTATTCCTTCCTGATGCAGGAACGGTTATTTAATTGGCTCCAAACCTTTGTACTACGCAGTTACGGTAAATTAGTCCTATCAGAACTGTTAGGCTCAAAAAGTAGTTAAGTGCTTAATTGGAAAACACACATACACAACAGTTCACCACCCCCATACACGGGACACCTCTAGATTCAGGAATGAAATGTCCCAGTAAAACTGACCATTAAAACTAGTTAGAGAATGTGCTTTGAGTGGGACAAATGAACTTTCTTACCACGTCCCCTATACTAGGTTTCCCAGGAGGAAGTTTAGGCCGTGAGGATGGCCGGGGTGGGGGAGGGGGCGGAGTCGGACTGCTGGCAGCCAATGGTGTTGCAGGACGGGCAGGGGAGGAGGAGCCTGTAAAATGATAGAACAAAACCCAGCACTGACAACATGACCTGCTAAAGTTAACATAATTCCTACAGCTCCCAGCACTTACAGAGGATGGTGGGCTGCTGGCATCACTAAAGGGCATCCTCACTGCCAAAGCCAAATGTATAAAGACTCACTGCATCAATTAGCCACCACTGCCAAATACGTATCAACTGGAAAGCGCAGCTCCAAAATCCACATACAACAATACATTGCAAAATATTAAGCACCTGGGTCTTGATTAAAGTTAAGATAAACAAAACTAATGAAAATAATACAAGTTCTTAATACATTTACATTACATGGGCACATAACAACTTATTATAATTACTTTCTTAGCAAAAGAATTTTGTGAGAACATACAGAAATTTAAGTGAAAATGGACAAAAAAAAACTTGAATTTGGTTTATGCTTCCCAGTTTCCCAGCTGAATACTTACTGTTCAGTATTTTTTTTTCCCAAAAACTTTCATTAATTAAACTAATGTCTTGAAATTGCCCATAATTTGTGTGCCCTGAGATGTACTGGCTTCCTGTCCAAGGTGCTTCTCTGCCTTCTGTCCTGATCTCACTGGAACAGGCTCCAGGCTCACTGCAACCTTGTGCTAAGCAAGCATTGCTTCACATTTACATTTTTCCAGCAGATGTTTTTTGTCCAAGGAGACATATAAGTGAGGACAACTTGAGGTCAGAGTGCAGGACCAGCGAACATCCCAGAAGGGCCCAACAGTGATGATCTCTCTGCTGGCAATGGGACTGTGACCTTTCAGGCATAGATCCACCCCAAGCTCAGTGGGGTGTGGAAGACAGACATTCATAGAGTACAGCAGTCTTTCTTGTCAAGGGTAAATGTCCATCTAGACATTACATTCACTTATCTAACACTTTCACACAAGACAACTTACAGTAGAGAAAAGGCTTACAATTTACTCACGCCCGCTGGGATTTGAACCCACAACCTTTGCAACAAGGGCACAAGGCTCTACTTGTTGATCCACACTTTGCTTTCTAAGCACTGCACCACCTGGTATCTTTTGGAGAGGACTCACAAATAATAGACTCACCGCTTCCAGTACCTGAGCAGGGCCCGGGGGATGAAACCACCGCTCTGTAGGTGGGAGGTGGAGGGGGAGGAGGCGTGGCCCGTGGACCGGGGGTGAGCTCCTTGGGCGAAGCCGTTATATCTGGGAGATCCTCCTTCAGCGTTGCTGTCTCACTGCTTGCCTTGTCTCCCTTGTCCAAGACTAGGGGTGGTGGGATGACGCCCGCAGGTCTGCGGCTCGGAAGAGGGGGGCTGGCGGGCGAGTCTGGCTCTTCGGGAGGACCCTCATCAACAGGTGGCGGAGGACTCGGTGGTAGGGATGGGGGCAGGGGAGGGGCGGGCTCTTCGGGAGGGGGTGGGGTCTCAGGCGACTCATCGCTGAAACTGACCCACTTGCTGTCCGCCGTCTCCTCGCTGGACTTCGGGACCTTCACCGGGCCAAATATGTTGTCCAGGTCGGTCATGGACACCTTTACGGGGTTCTCTAAGGAACTGGGGTTTATGTCCTGGTCCTCGTCACTTTCAGCTGTGACTGCATCAGGTGCAGCCCAGAGAGGAAAGATCTGTTAGCACGAACACGGCCGAGACTCAGCAAAGCGTATGAAGCAGTGTGAACCACCCACCGGCTGAATCTAGCTGGGAGGCACCGCCAGCAGGGGGAGCAGCCGGGACATTTTTGGGTGGGAGTGGAGGTGGAGCTGCAAGAACAACCAACAAGAGCTCTGCATAAGGTTCGGGTTTAAGCATTGGGTCGGCAGAGTACAGCACAAGCATGCCAGTCAGCTCCATTTGGAGTGACTCAACCACAGCCATGCTTTTAGCTCATGCGTTTTTTACTTACACAAAAATGTTCTGAGGGCAGAAGGAAAAATGACTGGTTCAGTGAGATAACCAATCACATTGTAGAGGAGGTGGGTCCAAGCAACTAGAGGAGGTGGGACCAACCAATCAGATGTCTTGCTCCCCCATCCTGGGTTGTTCCCTGCCTTGTATGTGTGAGTGAATGGCGTGTGAATGTACCCAGC
>JAODLD010000049.1:8197202-8214716 GCA_026781065.1 Mormyrops boulengeri
CCCCCCCCCCCCCCCCCCCCCCCCCCCCCCCCCCCCCCCCCCCCCCCCCCCCCCCCCGATGAGAGGCCGGCCTACCTGTGCCCACCAAATATACCATAAATACCTTGTCTGTCTCCCCATGGTGTAGGGGCCTTCATCACCACTAGCATCAACGGATCTCATGCTCACTGTTGCTTTGCTAGTAATGCTCACTAAACACCAAGCAAGCGTTCCCACAAAGTCAGTACGACGCATTCCTACCCAAAGCCAAAGGAACGTGCCCCGATGTCGGCAGTGGAACACTGATTTCAGATCTCTGCATAGTTCTTTCACGATAATACAAGCACAGGATGCAAAAAGAAATAATGACATGTTGAACAAAAGCATCAGAGACAAGTGTCTTAGAGTACCGTGATCTAAAATCCTACAAATAAATAAATAACCAAACACTGCATTATTTATGCAACTACAGTAACTACAATGCATTGCTTATGCTTGGCATATTGGCCCAGAGGTAAGGCAGCAATGACAGCAGTAACACACGTCCCTACCAAGCCGAGAAGGCGAGATGAGGCAAAGACCAAAAATGATGTAAAGATTGAAATACCAAAAAAATAATAATGCTTTAAATCGCCAGCGGGGACACCAGAGAGAAAGGACAAATTTCAGATTTGAATAATAATGATGAGTAGCTGGAAAGGGAGGCCATTTCATTTATAGGTTTGTGAAGTCACGGGGGGGAGGGTGGGGGGGGGTCACAGCTTAAATGACATTCCAAGCGTTTTCACGGGGGCCGTTTGCCGGACGCGCCAAGGAAACCCTAGAAAAAAAATGGCTTCAGAATCCAGCACACAGCCTGAGTACAAAAGCACAGCCGCACCGTCTGCGGCCGGGGCGTCCTGCTAACGGCCAGACAAATCCCAATAATCCCCCCCACAATGGTGTGGGGGGGGGCGGGGGGAGAAAGAGAAGGGGGCATGAAAAGAGAACAAATTAGCTCCGCCATTGTGCTACCACTTTAAGTGACATTTTAAGAGTGCGGAAGGTTCCGGACAATGACAGGCAAATCGCGGGGACCCTCTGGCTGGAGACGGCTGCGGCTCACGTCCGGCTAGAGACGGCGGTTAGGTAGAGGCTTACCTTCCATCATGATTGCAGATTTTCATTCCTTAATCTCAAAGGGGCTGGGAACAATAGCAGGGGGGGCGGGCAGGCAGCCTTGGTTAGAAGGATGCTTGAAAAAAAGGAGGACAAAAACAGAGCAGGCAGCTAGGTGTGCTGTTAGAGGAGCCCGGCATGCAGCCCTCCCGGCCCGCGGGTCCCAGCCTCCGGATGCTGGCGATGGGACACAGCGCTGCAGATGGCGGTGGGATGTTTAGGCCGTGGATGCTGCTGCAGCTGGAGCTACTCCATCACCGGAGGATGCTGACAGAGAAAAAAAAGCATGTTAGGGGATGGGGAGAGAGCGTGTGTGTGACAGAGGGAGAGAGAGAGAGAGAGAGAGAGAGAGAGAGGGAGAGGGAGAGAGAGAGGGAGGGAGAGGCAGGCTTGCTTATGTCACAGCCCAGCTAAACCAATCCCGGGAGCTCTCCTCTGTGTCACATGGCTTTTAGTCCGTATCTCCTAACAACACGCCCCAGGAGAATACCAGACGAGTGCCCCCCCACCCTACCAATCCCGCACACACACACACATACACACACACACGCATACACACACACTGAGGCATCCATGCTTCGCCTCCTAGATTTTTCTGGATCATGTGACCCCCTGGCACGAACTGCCTGTCCGCTGCGCCGCATCTTGCTGGGGAGATGAGTAGCGGTGCTGGTGGGGTGGGGGAGGCGTGGGGCCACATTAGCCAGATCCTGGAAACGTCTTCTTCGGAGAATTCTGAGGGGGACAGGATTCCAGCACCCCCACCCTAAACACCTAAGCACCCTCTTGTTGTCTTGCTTTGGTCGCTAAGCATAAGCACAGGAGACAAGGGGTGTGTATCAGTGTGAACCTGCCCCGCTTTCACATCTTCACATGCGCAACCCCCCGCCCCGAGCTGGAAAAGAAAGCCAGCCACATCACAGCTGGACTACAGAGAGGAAATAACGGCCTCCGCCCCCCCCCGGAAAAAGCAGGGGGGGTGGGGTGGGCGTGAGAGACGTGGTGGCAGGGGACAGAGCAAGAAAGGGTGAAGGCTCACAAATCACCAGCCATGTACATTACTAGCCCCCCTGTCGCTAACGTCAATACACTAGTCGGAAAGCATGATTGCACCCATTCTCCCCCATCTTCCAAAAATGAATATACAGACCCCCCAAGAGAACAGCCAAAATAAAGCGGGGGAAGTCCATCTGAGGAGTGGGTTACTTATACATTTCCATTTAGCGCCAAGAGATACATTAACTGCCTCGTGTAGTTAAGCATGGCCGCTCAGTTACAGTAAGGCACCTTATTTTGCAGGTAATAGACTTTGTATATTGTCAATTTGCTCCAATCATTAATAATATAAAGACAGATGTTTAGGGGTGTCTCAGGAAGCCGTTTATGATAGACTACGGATTGTTTACGTGTTTTCTCTGTGACACCGTTTCTTTGAAGATAAAGCCCTTCCTGTTAGGAGTGATGTTCCAGAAGCTCAATCTCAGCACGACAGATGCTCCAAATTCTGGCTGGATCTTCAAATGAAATAAAATGATGCTTTATTTGTCATTTATACATGTTTGAGCACAAAACTTTAGTTTGTGAATATCCCATCATACTCTCCTTTAGGCTGGTTGCTGGTTCGAATCCCATGAATGCCTGGAGTGATTCTACTCCTCCAACATACAGGGAATAACTTGGGGGCCGGTGGCAGGATCGGCACCCCAGCCACTGGAAAAAAATAACTCACACTGGTCCATTCAGACTAGCGTAGTGAGGTATCACCCACCACGTGGCTGCACTCAGGTTCTCATCCCTGAGGTGGTTTGTCATGTGGTGGGGGCACATGCTCCTTACCTCTCCTTTTAAGGCATACAGGTGAGAGCAAAGTTTGGCGTCTGAGCAAAGCGCCACAACATTTATCCCTTGTCACTAGAGTTTTCCTCTTGGACTTATTCATGATTTGCACCTGGGAAATCATTTTCACATCGCACCTGAACTCCACTGATCCATAAAGTCTTAATGCGTAACATCTGTCACTGTAACAGAATTTAAGTCAAACCAGTGGCGGATACTGAAAGCGGCTGATGGGTGAGCCCGAGTGAAGCTCGTTACTGCACGTTTTCTTAAACAGGCTTGGATATTTATAATATAGCGACCGCAACAATATTACAACCATCAATGTGGTGCCCTACCTAAAGTGCAACCTCCTACAGACATGGATTTTTTTAAAAAGAAATTGGTCGATAACAGCCGTTCAGCCGTTACGTTTGCACGAGCGGCGCCAAAGTGACACAGAATCATGGGCGCAAGTTAACATAACGCCGGTCAACAGACAAACAGAGGAAGTTCTGAATATTATTAATAATACATAATTCTAATAATTCCCAAGAAAAACAATTCATTCAATTTAATTAATGCAAACTAAAAATTTTTTATATCATATTATTAAAAAAGTAAACTCTAAATGGGCGGGCCCAGCTGTCAATGGGTGAGCCCACATAAGTATGCAAGGGAAAACCCACACTCCCTCCTCAGACTGAGTTTGAGAACAGTAAGAGAAACAGATGCCATGTTTTTTTGACCAGTAATGTCAGTTCGAAACTCTTTGATGGCTGATAAAAAAGAAAGCGAGGCATCCCCTTTAAAAGACTCAGAGCAGTAAAGGTTACAACTAGACCTTTTCAAAGGAAAGTATCCTCGGAACAAAGTAGGACACCAAAAGGCAGCAGTCCTTTCATCTGGAAGAACAACCATATTTGTCTTTTCTAAACCTTTTAATGTTTTTTTAAACAAATCCATTGCATACTTCCATTAGTTAAATAACCTGCCCCTTTTACCCATAATTAAAAGTTAAATTATTAATAAAGACAGGCCCAATATTGAGAAAAATACACCAGAACAAAGCACTGCTAAGCTCATGGGAACAACTGTTCTGTATTTTAAAGGGTTTACCAGTCATTGTGTGGGATATATACACTCTTCAGCTTACAAACTGAAGACTGTAGCGGTGACACTAAAGCTTGGGGTGTTTCAGGCCCCAAAGCAGAGCTAGACTGAGAAATCATTTTACTGCTATTGTAAGTCACAGTAGACGCCCTAAAGAAACAAGACAACTGGAAAGGACGACAGGGCTGGGGTGTCACCCCATTCATTTCTGTTAATTACCTATGAGGTACAGACCTCCAGACAAAGGCTTCTTCCTTACGCCCGACTCGAGCAACATATGAGTCATTGCCACTGCACGTTCCCAGAACAAGATCCCGATTTTCTTGAGCGATGTGCTATGACTTTTGAAACAAGCCGCTCTTCATATCTGCAGTGTCCGAAAGACAGTAAGAAAATCAATATCTTCGCCACTAGCCCCTCAATCAAACGTTAATATGAATTTGTGTCTGTGTGGGAGGAAGGGGGGGGGGGGCAGATTTTTGAAAAAAGGTCACCACAAATAAAGATACCAATGTAATACTACTATTGTTTACAGAAAAACTTAAAATTGCAGTTATCAAGACAATATTTTTTGTTGTTTATTACCCATCTTTCATTACCGCCCCCCGCTGTATCAGAAGGAATAAAATCAGTGGGGACTGACGACATGAAACAATGCTGTCGGTGAGGTGGGGGTGCTGTTTTTCAGCAGATCCATTAGGTGACACATTAGGCTGACTCTCACAGCTGTGTCCTGCCCCATCTAAGCCCACCTTTCTGGCCCCCAGATTATTGCTGGCGCTCACTTAATAGAATTCCCCGGACAACGAGACCCTTCCCTTGGTTCCAGGCGACGGCTAGTTCACTGCCAAAGTAAAAACAATAAATAACGGGGTGCCTACCTTACATAATGTATTTATACAGACTTGGTAGAGTTTTTGTGAGCCTCCAAAGCAGGCTAATAGAAAATAAGCAAACAAGTCATTTCAATAATAAAAAAGAAGATTCATTCAGCAGCAGAGGTCTCAATCAAACCGCAGTAAATCTCCGGTGGTTATACCGTAAATCTGTTTATAGGGTACCGTCAATGCAGTGAAGCTTTCTAAGGAAACTTCATTATAAACATCGTGTCTTTAAAACGCATGTATGCTTGGTCATGTCGAAAACGTAGAAAACATTTAAACAACATGAATAATGGATATTCATGTCGATAAATTAAAAAACACATGTGCTCTTTACTATAAAACATATAGTGAAACATTTAGTTGCTTGCCTGACACTTTCAGCCAAATATAATTACGTTGAACTCATTTAAGCAGCTGGACATTTTACCATAACAATCCAGGTTAAATACATCCACAACTGGCCTTGCAGGGAGTTCGGACAGTCTACATGCGTCCTGACTGTTTGCTCCTCCTTGAACAATTTATTCAGTCCTCGCCAAAATACAATTAATGTTTACAGTCATTACTGTGACGAAACTCAATTTTTGTCTCGACTGCAGCGCACTTTCTGTATTCCCTACATGTCCTTTATGTCTTTATGCAACGTCGCCCCCTTGTGTAAAAGTAAAAAACGGCAACATTTTGCGCAGACGTATTTTATGATGATTTTATATGATCCGTTTTTTATGTAACAGACACGTCTTAAAATATATTGCACTGCTTCCTTGTGGGAGTTTCAGTTTTCGAAAAGGTAGAATTTGTGCAAAACTTAACGACAGAGCGATGAAACAAAAACCAGAATAGAATAGTTGGGTATAAGCCTATATAAAAAGGAAACAATTGGAGACAATATATTTCCTCGCAACTACTGCACAGACCTGAGGAGTGACGCCTCAAACAATATTAAAATAATACGAAAATCATAAATTCATCGCAACAGAAAAAAAGTCAGATTGAAGCAATTTTTTTACCCCTGCCGGATCTTACGCGGGACCTGTTATAGATAAAATATGCTTAACAAAATTCAGCATAAAATCAAATGTTATGTTGCCAATGAAATCAAAGTTGATCAGGGTGTTTTTTATTGCATCCCATCTACTGAGTGGTCAAACGCCCAACTTTGTTGGAAGAATTTGGGGAAGGCCCATCACACACCATTGGGATGGAATAGAATGGAGATTGCGAGCCAGGCCTTTACATCTAACACCAGTGCCTGACCTCACAAATGCTCTTCTGGATGAATGGGCAAAGGATCCCACAGACACACTCCAAAATCATGTGGAAAGCCTTCCCAGAGGAGTGACAGCTGTTATAGCTGCAAAGGGGGGACCAACTCCGTATTGATTCCATTTATATAATGGGATGTCATAAAAGTTCCTGTAGGTGTAATTATGGCCGGGTGTCCCAATACTTTTGTCCATATAGTATATATGGACGTACGTTTTTAAATACCAAGGCCGTGGTAAAAAAAAAAAAAAAAAAGAATGCATCAATGTCCGTCAGAATTTGCCATGTAGTTCACGCCTGGTTGGCAGCCTTTTCTGGCAAGGTCCTGTAGACCTTTAGACATTTACATTTATAATTTGCACGGAATCGCTGGTTTACGGCCACAAAAGCGTCAGCATTTCAAAACCGACATCGCAAGCCTTTCGACCTACGACATCCACACCTCTCTTCGCGATATCTTTGATTTTCATTCCTAATTCGCAAAGTTTTTACTTTTATTATTATAAACAGTGTGTATAATAAAGAATAATATATAATATAATAAAGAATATGAAAATTTGCGATGAGGAACAAACTCAGCGCGCGTAATAGCGCTACTTTTAAATATTTCCTCGCATCCGCTAGAGGACGCAGGTGAGTTACTGTGAGATCTGGCTGCATGCAGCAAAAGGTGTATCTTTAAATGGCAATACATAATACATTGCGATGTTAGGAAGACAAAACCATAAGGGTAGGTTTGATGTAGAAAAGTTGTCAAGAAGGATTTTGTATACATGGATTCTCGAATCTTATATCCTTGGATAAAGTCTGACATAAATGTTTTAAAAAATCCCTATTTTTAAATGGGTAAAATAAAAATGTTGATATTTGATATTTTTCTGGAAAACTATATAATGTATCCACCCACCCATCCATCTTCTGATCATTTATCTTCCCCTGGCTCATGGGAAAAGCTATATTGTCCATTAATTTTCTAACCGCTTATCCTGATCAGTCACTGGGGGGAATCTGTAAAATGAATATTGTAAATGTTTTTTCTGTTATAAAAGCAGAAGTATATAGTGAAATTAAGGTTTTGGGCAACATGAGTGGGAAGAGGCCTGTGTTTTTGATATTGTTGGGTGCAACTACCCAAACATTGCCCAGTGTTTTATTTAATTTTATTTTATTTAGATCAGCCCATGCTAATAGACGTAAACCGTCGTGCTTGTATGAACGTTTACAGTGGGCGGAATATGAAAATGATAAAGTATTACTACAGCAGCCAAATGGACCCTCAAATGTAGATGTATAACTCGCTGAAACACCCCCTTCATGACCCAGTTAATCCTACCCAGAGATCGTTATTGTCAGCCTCCCCCCGCCCCCATGTCTTCGAGACCATCGCTAATGAGGCTAATTTTAACCTCGCGCCGAGGAACATCGTTCTTTCACGCTGGCGCTAACCGCCGCGAGCGCCTGACATCACTCAGGCTGCAGCTCCTCATGGTGAAAGGTATGGGCTGGGTGGGCATCGGGGCCGGCAGACGTGGTGAGGTAAGCCGGTATGGTCAGGCCCGGTCAGAGGGAGGCGCCGTTCGCTGTAAAAAGCCCCTGAATGGGCTAGATGTGTAAACACGCTCTTAGACATCCACCGGGCCATGAAGAGGAGCCTCCAAACTGCACGTAGGCCCAGTGCCGGCAGTGGCCGTTTATCTTTCCATCACAGGGGAGGAATTTTGTTTTCTTTCAGGCCGAGTCAGTCACAACAAAACAGCACAATCGGCATCTCTCATCAGACCCGGGGGAGCTGGCGCTCGTTAGCGGGCAACGTGCGGAGTGCCCCGCAGTCCCTTCACTGGTGTACGTGCACAAGCCAGGCCGGAAAGGCGCAGAAAAAAGGGCGGTGGTCTGGTGGAAGAGGGCCTCCTCGTTAAAATCAGCCCGTTGACAGACCGAGGTGGAAACCGAAGTCCGCTCTGTGGCCGAAACGCAAACTAATGACTCCTTATCTCATAGCGGACTTCCCACATTCAGGAGTATAGCAGGTGGATTCCCGGGGTCGTCCATCTCCGTGGAGCTCGTTCGGCATGGCTTCTTTTCACATATAGGGCCGTCGCCCCCACCCAAATGGAAAGAGGTCCCTGTCGTCGACGAAAATAACTCCCAGGCCTGAATGTTGTTTACAGATGCCTCGCTCTGACGCATCTCAGCAGCAACCTCATTCCCACATTCTCACGATGAAAATATTTATTCATGTAAAAAAAAAAAACAGTATCACCTCTTCAACATTTTCACCATATGACATGCATTCATTTATGGCTATGTGAGTCCTCATATATGTAGAAAGAAATATATACTGCTAGTTTCCGGACGTTATATCTTGCAGGCTTAAGGTGGACCAAAGCACTCTTGATCTTTTTTCTCCTTAGCACACTTTTTTCATTTTATTTTTTGGATGCTGGGTAACATTCCGGAGCTTTTCTCGGCACTGAACAGGTACAAATAAAGGACACGCCCACGTGATCCACTGACACATCGATGCCAGGTAAACCGGAATGTTCTAATGCCCCTAAGGCATCTTCCCACGTATGACAAGGATGACGGCTTGGTGGGGGGGGGGGGGATTAGGATTAAGGGCTGTTAATAAAACCGCACCTCCACTGTGTCGCTATGCCAATTCTCTCTGTGGAATAAATTTGAAGCGCATCTCTCTCCAGTCATTCATTGCCGCCTCACACTCATTTAGAAACCGGAGGAATCATTATTGTCCGCTTCCGCTCACCAGAAATCCCCGCTTCTCCCACACACATTAGTGTGAAGGAGACGGCCGCCCCCCCCCACCAGCAGCATCATTTTTATCACCCCTGGTGGAAAAGAAAATACAAGTGCTCCTTAAAAAAGACAGGAGGATTAAATGGGGGAGCCATCGTCGGCTAAAGATGACAAGGCTTTGAACAGAACCCCGTCCCATAGGGCCATGGGGTTGGGGGGTTTATTCATAATTTCATCAGGTAGTCATGCTCACATGCTCCGGGACCTTGGTCAAAGCATGGTCATGTTCCTCCCCACATAGACCCCACGACATAGCAAAGCGCCTCCCCCCCCCGCCCCCAACTTCCAGAGAATCTGAATCCGGCACCATGATGATTCCAGGCCATGGTGATTTGACTGATCCATGAAAATAAATTCCTACATAAATAAATAAAAAATAAAGTATAAAAAATGAATCTTCCAGGGAATTTCAACAGTGTCGCCAATCATTTTGAGGTTACATAATTTTATCAGAATTTTGCTGGAGTTGGGAACCTGATTTTTTACTTTCCTTGGGGAATGATGGTTCTAAATCTTATAGTTTGTTGCGGTGAAGGAAATGCAGAGGATATTGGGAGATGCTTAGCCACCCACATCGAGAAAAGGGGCAGGTAGTATAGATATTTCGGTGTGCCTCATGCCAGTGGCCAAGAAACCATATCAGCTCTGCTCTCTAGGGGTCAGTCTGAGTCACCCGACTCTTCTCTCCTCAATGGATAGTTGTTTCCTGCCAGAGGTATTGTGCCAATTGGTTTCTAACATCACCAGTTAAAGGTCTTGCTGGGACATGCTGGGCGGACTGCAGCATCCTGTCAAACTGCGCACATTTTGTTTAAGCAGAAAGCTTCATGGAGAAGTCGCACGCTTCGTCGTCACCTGCACATTTGCTTTTGTAAACCATGACTTTTGCCGTGGCCATGTTTTAGAACTCAGTCGCATCAGCTGTCCTCTTCGGCCTGGCTGGGGGATATCTGAACTCTACGCTGACGGCCACTACAGTTTCATTCCCGGCAGAGGAAGGTCATTGCTCGCCACTGTGATAGCAGGGAGAACTCGATTGTCCATGATCTGCTTTACCAGAAAATGGTATGTCCAGTTTGCTTTTGAAAAACTCATATATAACCTTTTGTTTTCCCTGCCCTCTCCAATACCATAGTCTATGCTACAAGATTCACACCTAAAGTGTTTCACACAAGTCCCTCCCTCCCAACAAAAGGTTTTTTTGCATCTATTGTGTGTCAGAACTCAACATAGCAATAAGTGAGTCTGCTTAAAGGGGAAGTACACATTTTTAGCAAATTCTCACCTGACTTCAGGCAGTAATGATGAGGCCGGGCAGGGGGGGGGCGCATGACGAACTCTCTGCACGGACGTGAGGCAGGCAGAGTCCGTATGCAGCTCATGGCATATGGGCCTCCTCCGTGGGACACCAGCCAAGTTCCACCCGGGAGGGGTCGAGATTGGCTTCTGAGATGAAACCCCGTGAGAATCAGATAAAGCTGTGGAAAATAAGCCAGTGAGTGTTTGATGATTTTCTGTGCCAAACGCCATGGACCCCCCCCGCCCGCCCCCCGCACTCCGTCAGAAACCTGAGCGGGCACTGACAAGCTCCTTGATTAGAGGCAACAATGTCAGCCGGAAGTGGTGGCAGACGCAAACAAACGGGAGGGTGCGTCAGGTTGTGCGATGAACCGGCGGCTCGATCCCAACCCTTCCTTAACAAGGCGGGAGATGGGGGGCGTCCGTCTGGAAAAGGCAGGCCCGTCTACAGACGGCACAGGGGCCGATGAAAAAAGAGGATCCCCTCGTTTCGAAGCTCAAAGCTGACAGCGGGGCGAGGTGACTTTCCTTTGAATGTCTCATTCAGGACCTATCCGTTACGTTTTTTTTTTAAAGTCACGGTCTGCGGCTCAATAAAATCACAGGGACGGGAGAATATCGTAATATTTGTGTGAACAGATCCTTGTGTGTTTCTCAGCACCCTCTGTCCAGCCCACCCTAAATGCGGGTTAGTTGTGGGCTTTTCCCACTCTCATCATACAGCCCTCTTTGGCATGGTAGAGACCCCCATCGGCGCATCTGCAGGCCACATCCACCTTCACACACAAAAAAAAACCTGAAATAAAATAAAATGACAAGCTGCAGGGTCATGGTCTCCTATGAGGAGGCTTCCTCTCCCAGTCGTCTCGAGGGTGAGTCACACAGCGGCCTGCCAACACGGCGGGACCATCTGCCAGCACAGCCCTCTCCGCCTGAGGCACTGGAGGAATCCCATCCCTCCCCACTGTGACCAGTGCGCCCCCACCATCCCCATCAGGCCTACGCCATCGCCACCACTACCCCTGGGGGCAGGCCGTTATTTGGTCTCCAGAGCACTGTGCTAGCAATTGTGAACACTTACGTGCGAGAATTATAACGACAAGACCAGTGAGATGAATAATGATTGGAAATTGTGTGTTTGGCAAAAATAAAGACTCGAACAAATTGTGCACATTTCCAGTGGTGGCACCCATTTCTGCCTTTAGCCCCCCCCCTCAACGGTATGAAGAATGACACTAACAATAAATGCAATTACCAGACAATATGGATCATTGTGTGCCGAATAATTTCATACCATTTATTCATAGAACACTTGCACCGATAAGTGAGCTAACACATACAGCAATCCCCTAAAATAAAAAACTTGTATTAGCAGATACATCCCTTGAGATGCATTCAAGTGAGATCTACAGCCTTCGCACAGTTGTCATGGCAACCACCATTCTCCAGTTCCTCGACTGAATGCAAAGTATGTGGCTACCGCTCAAATTTGGTCGTGCTGCTCATCCCAACAGTTGGTTTTTATCATCTACACATATAACTTGGTCAATGTGATTGCCGGTATATATTTAATAGATGTCTCACTTGAAGAGTATGTCACATGGACCACTAGGATATCTTTATGATGATTGCCTCCACCTGAAAGAGGAAAGTTATAACCGGTTAAAAGTAACAGTGGTCAGAAGTGCTTGCTTAAATCCCATGACTTAGAAGGATCAGCCTAGTCTCTAAGGGCAAAAAGAAAATAGATATAATAGAAAACTTGTGTAAAGCAACGGCATCAACTACACAGCACAAAAGTAGACTTTACAGAGCCGCATATGATAGCAAAGTTGGGAGCCTTTTACTGTATAAATGCCTGAAACTTGAAGGATCACAGGTTCCTGTGAGCAAATGGGGACAGTAATACATCAGCTAAACATCTTTAACCACAGTCTCAAAAACAATGCTGTATGTAGGAAGAATGCTGGCAGGACCCAGAGAGCGCTACACTTCTGAGTGACTGACTGGAACAAACCGCTAAATATTTTTTTCCAGGAGTCAGATGTTTTGCCCCATTATTTCTAGGCTGTAGAATCATATCAGTGCTCACTGTTTCCCAATCCGATCCTTGTGGGCCCACAGATAGTCCAGCTGGGAGGGAGCAAAAACATGGCCCGACTGTGGGACCTAGAGGACCGGATTGGGAAACGCTGTTCTACATCATTCGCAGGTTATCCTAGCTACCTGTATACTCACCCAATAGACTACTGACTAATAACTTGGTCATGAAAATCACAATAATAAGTATAATAACGATAATGTCAAATACACAGTTATCTGTTATAACTTAACATTTTTATATATATAAAAGAATCCAACTTACAAGAGTAACGTCTGAAGTAGATGAAGTTACAGGTGAAACAGTGTTACTTTGACGACACATGAAGACAGCTAATTACCATCTATCTAAACTATAGCATTGCAGGAATGTGACTGAAATGCTTAAGGTCAACAACTAAACTCACAAATTTTAAGACAATGTCTAAATATCAGATTAAGCAAATACATTTGCCAGTCTTTCGCAGGTATTCATATATCAGAACGTAATCCTTTTTCGAAAGCTTAAAAAACAGGATTAACAAAATGTGTGCTGAAAACAAATATTCTTTGATCTTTCTCCTGTGCCATAACACCCATTGTAATAGCTAATAATATACAAGCATCACTAACAATTCTAATAATGCTATAATAAGAACAGAGAGCTTGCTAATATATAACCAGCCTCCTGCCTGCATCATAGAGTAAATGACTTCAGATGCCCAAATTAAATGGAAATAGAACAGAATGAACAAATAAGCATTGATCCTATTAGTACCTCTTTTTCCTTCTTGGCTATTTTGATGTGATTGGTAATTTTCTGAAACAGTGCCCGCCGGGCTTTCCACACATACCTAGATGTGGCTGATTTGTTGAGCCTGACACGTCTAGTCAGCTTGTATCACGTATACAGTATGGCATCAACAAGGTCTAGAACATTTGCTCGCTTTATCTATGCTGAAGCAGCCCATCCCATAATAAGGTGAATAAATCCTGTTTTAGGATGTTATTGGCGAGATATTTGGGTGACTTGACGTGGGTGGGATTAGTGCTGGATCGGTGGCTCCCCAGTCCATAGTTGACAACTTTTACCATTGATACCAGTACCCACGCCAATGGCCGCCCATACGCTTGGTTCCAGCACCGAACCGGCATTAGCACATACTGTCAAACGTGCAGTGTGTGATTGACAACACGGAATAATCCCATCCACACTGGGTTCAGAAACCGGTCGAGTCCCGGCACCGCCAAATAGCCCGGCGTTCAGGGTCAGGTGACACAAAGAGTCCTCACTCACAGCTAAACTGGCCATGGAGCTTTTCAAAGTCCAGGCACGGGGAAGAGAGAGACTTATTCTAAACGCCAGTCCTCATCTGAGTTCACGCTGAAATGGCCCCCGTAGTGGCATTTCCCGCTGTGTCTGCCCCGGCACAATGAACCTCTTTCAGCAGCCAGTGTTACCCACGTCACGATATTGTAAGATTGCTTGAAGCTTAACAATGCGATGGAAAAAAAAAATTCAAAACAATCACGTTGCAGTCAGCCTTTCTTGACAGCTATGCGTCCATTAGATGGGAAAAAACAGCTTTTAAGGGAAACAGATAATATCAAACGGTGCCAGCTAACTGTCATTGTGACGTATTCCCTTCAGGCAAGGTTGGGGCTCTCGTTAGATGCAAGATCCAGAAAATAGGGGACTGATGAGCTTCAGGGAGGAGAAAGGGGGTTATTTTGTGTGCGAAAGCGATCGTAGTTGACTTTGAGCAAGATGTGTCTTTATACTGGCGGTGTGACGCTGGGCGGTGTCGTTCCGCCGTGTGGTGTCGTTCCGCCGTGCGGCATTGCAGTCAGTTTAAGTTCGGCGTTTCGGAGTGGTGGATACTGAATATTCAGCAGCATGCCTGATCCTGTTTACAGAAATGCTAAATCTGGGCTATTTTTGATCAGTCCACGTGACTCTTTGAAATGTTGTGCTACCATGCACGCTTTCAAGCCTTATAATGCACTGATTGCTCATATGCTTTGCTGCACAGGTGAGTTTGAGATAAAAATCTGAAATGTCCCGATTTTATCACTTTTCTGGAGAAGCGGCAGGTGAGGTTCTGCAAGGGTGGTGACACTCAGACTTTCATTTTCTAAGATTTCCTCTTCCTCAGTAGATCCTCAAGCAAGGCATCTGGCCCTTCTCCACTGCGGGATGCAGGCAACCGTGAGCCCATACGGTCTCGAGGAAATGTGTCTGAATTAAACATGGCCGCCGTCAAGAAAGATTGTAACATATGGCCATATTTTATCTTGGAAGAATCGTTCTTAGCGGTTGAACCCACGGCCAAAGTAACACTATTTTGAGCAGAAGGGACTTTTTTGGTCTGAATCTCGCCTCTGTGTGTGAAAAACATACACCCAATCTTATCTGCTAATTAGCCAGCAGCAAAAATAGAACAGCTTGAAGTCACATGACTGGTTTATGGTTGCATTTGAAGAGAATCATGTTCTTCCTATGTGTTGTTTATAGTGTACTCCTCTTTCTGCAGAATCAAATTTTGGGAACATCATTTTTTATTCTGATTCATGGTTGTATTTTTTTTATTTGCAAAGGGCAAACACATTTGATCCATGTGGGAACCTCAAAGGTTGTGTATATACATTTGAATAGACGTGACGTGGTGTTCAGAACGCTGTATGCTCTCCCTCTGTTTCACAAACGACGCTTGCCAGTCAAGTGGGGGTGCCCTGATCCAAATGTTTATGGTTTGCACATGGACATTCCACGGATGGCTTTGATTTCACCCTCCCACTGCGGCATTGACGTCAGTGACCCTGTCGCCATAAGCCGCTGTGTTTTAACAACAGACTTTTCCGATCTCTTAGCAACTCACAGCTCCCCACCGGGACGGAAAAGAGCTGGCCCACATCGCTATGCACCCAGGGCTGAAATCTCCATCCCAGACCTGCGTGCCTAAGAGGGGGTGAAGTGTCCTTTTTCAACAGCTTCTCTTACACAACTTTTAGCCCCGGGAGAAACACGAGGACCAAAGATCTCAGGTTTTCATCGACCGTCGAAGCATTTGGAGGCAACGCGGCTCGGATGACATATACCGCGGATGGGCTCCGGGATAGGCTGGTGTAAGGTGAGCAAACAGCCTATCAGATTGGTCGCCAGAAGTACGGATTTAGCCAGCGAAGCGTTTGGATGCTATTTGGACCAAACGGAGCAGAAACGAATAAAAATTCCAGTCCAGCTGTCCCCGCTTGGCTCTTTGTTTGCCAGCTATATCTCTTGGCTTGTGTCCCATTCTTACTGGGAAACGGAAACCAGTGTTTTTATCCATACATGACCCATCCGTTCAAACGGGACTTGGAAGGGGTCCTGTTTATTTTTGGTCGGATTAGGCATGTCCCGTGGCGACGCTACAGTGGCCTGCATGCCTGCTTTCGTCATCACACGTAATTTGGTAGTTTACATACTCCACCCTGCCCCCCATTTGGGTATCACGATCCGATAGTATCAGCACCTAACTGACTGCACAGAATTTTCATAAGAAGTGATCCAAGGGGAGATGTCTGTTTCCTGTTTTCATTCCAGTCGCACAAACGAATAAACGAAAAACTAGGTGAAGGGTTGAAAATTGCATTGGAAGATGGTCGAGCTGACAGTGCCTAGTGCCTTTGCATGGTGACTCTGCCGTTTTTTTCAGGAAATCATCTAAGATTTCAAGCTGAATAAAGCAAAATCCAAAACCCAGGAAATAATTCAGCCAAATTTAATCTGAGGAGATAAAAGATGGTTAAAAGAGAACACGTCACATCGAACAGCAATATAGTCATGCTTTCTTTTTAATAACTTTGTTGAAAAAGTATTTAAGATTGTGTAGAACACAATATACAATACTATACCATACATTGTGTGAAACATTTGGAAAAAACATTAAAATAACCACCTGGAACAACGCAGTGTTCAACAGACATACAAACCCATTGGTCATGCAAATAGTGCTATTCTGGAAAACCATTTGGATACTATTTGGACCCAAAGCTTAAACATAGGTTATGATGTTAAACAGACAACTTGATTTTTAAAACCGCTAACACATCTGGTCAGAAAATAGTTCACATTAGCACAAGAATTACGAGATCACAATTTGTGTGTCATATCAATTCACATTGGTGCTTATAGTACTTGAAACATGCCACCAATATTTTCATTGAATTTACATTTTTTCCCGTTATGGACTCAGCTGTGTATTGATGTTCGTCACGCTATAACAAGCTAATGAGCTTTGAGATGAACAGCGATCTGAATTCATAACACTTAGCTGTTTGTTTAGTTAGAAGTTAAGGCTTTACAATCATCCTATGGGCACTACCAATTCCACAGCTTCTTATTCCTCTATTTCTTGCCAGTTTGTACATTTGTCAGCAGGATTACACATCTTTTGCATCCTATGGGTTGAGTATGTCTCTTTTAGCTACTGTTCAGGGCACTCGAATGTTGTGCAATATTTAAAAAACAAAAGAAAACAAAAAAACAAACAAAAAAAAAATATATATATATATACTGTTAAAAAGACTCTAACTCAGAGCCTTCCACATGTTAACGTCACCATCTTTTTAGGTGACGTTAGTGCATATAAATTAAAAATAAAATTTACAAGAAACATTGTTTTATTTACAAGGAAAAGTATTAAATACACTGTTATAAACAGCAAATGACCCAACATAGGCTCAGGTGCATGGAGGAGAGACGGAGTCACCATCTCCAAACATGAAGAAACAAACACACTTTTCTCTCTCGCGCACACACACACACACACACACACACACACACACCCACAGAGACAATCTTCTGGGAGTCACGTTCCTTGAATGGTTCCATTTCAGCCTACCTCGATGCACACCCATTTTAGAGCAGATGACAACACGGCTTTAAGTGTACGGTTTTCAGAAAAATAAAATTCTGCCAACCGCATCCTACACAAAGAAAAGAAATCAACAAAAAGGACTGTTCTGCTTCAAGGGGTATTCAGTTAAATCGGATTGTGTTAACCTCCCACAAGAACTACGGGCCGTGAGCTGGAGCCCTCAAACTGCAGAGGTGGGGTACCCT
>JAODLD010000049.1:8214816-8225762 GCA_026781065.1 Mormyrops boulengeri
CCCCCCCCCCCCGCCCCCCCCCCCCCCCCCCCCCGCCGTTCAGCTTCTCCCAGGGAATAATCTTTGAGCATTCTTTTCCAAAAAAGAACCCACACTGAAAAAGTTGAAAGACCATGCCGTGAATAAGCAAAGATAATAGCATTTTTGGTTACACTTCAGTTTTAATTGCACAGATACTACGAAAAAAATTTAATCACCCTAAAAGTAAATCATAAATAAACTAATTGCAATATCACGTTGCAAGTTATGGGTAAACTGTGCGGCCTAGATATTTTGTTTTACAGTTGCATATTATATAATTAGATATTATTTCCTTAGGAGCACGAAATATGTCCTTGTATTCAAAATCCTCAGTTGCCAGAAGATAATTACTCCTTGGGCAGACTGACAACTGTCAAGTGTGCAAAACTGCTGCAGATTGAAAGATGAAGAAGAAATTTAGATGGGTCTAAATTTCTTTTTTACTCAACTTTGGGGTAAAGTCTACACTGCCAAAATTGCTAACCATCTGGTCTTTAATTCCCAATTCATCTGGGTCTGAGCTGGTATAACCAGGGGTAAAGTAAATGGAAAAGACTAAAGGAAAATAAAATTATGTGTTGAACAGTTGGAAAATAGAGACTAAATTATACCACATGTACACCGTTAGAACTCTGCTCTTCTGCCTTGAAATCAAAATTTTCTGGGTGTTCATATACGTATTATCAGTCCCAGTAAAAAAAAGAATAATAATAATAAAATAAAATAAAGCATTGCGCTCATGTTAAAACATGTCCATTTGCCCCCCGCCTTTTGTTTCCAACTCCCATGACCGTTATACAGATACGCCTGAAAGCTTCAGTGGGAATAAATGTTTTGTTGAGACTCCATCCAGAAAGCCAGTGTGTATTAGCTTAGATATTGCCGAAAATCAGCAATAAGGAAGACTTGTATTCTCTCTTTAACTGAGAAACAAAATATTCTGCTCTTGACCCTTCAATTAAAAACATCCTTAAACATTGACTGTGTTCAATAAATAAAAAAAAATCTTAAAAAGACAACTGTAAAAAAGGCACACATAGTCTTTAGACAAATGTGACAGAAAAGAGTAAACTGTGTGCGGTACAAATACTTGTATATCAGTAGTTCATAAGCTACCTCATGACATCCCATTACAAAAAAGGGACACACGTTGCAAAAAATCTCTCAGTAGTGTCAGCAACACAATGCGAGTCCACTAAGGGTTCCTGATCGGTCTTAATCCTTCATTTCTCCCGCCTCAATGTCACATGGCATGGGTTGTCAACCAGTTCCAAGTGACTGCAGCGATTTCCCAAGAAATCCTTCATGATTCCACTGACACCGCTCATTCCGACCCCAGAAAACGGCTCCGGTCCAGCCAAAGTCAACACCCAGGCTTCTAAAAAGCAGGACTGTGGGATTCTTCCTCACAGCTGAATCTGCCAACGTCGACGGCAGCACCACGGTTGGGGCACGCAAGGGAGGCTACGTGTCGACGGGCGACGCGTCCTGTGTGATGATCTCGATGTGTGTGGGCTCTGGGGGGTCCTCCTCGGCCCCTGGGTCATCACAGTACACCGGGGAAGAGCGTGTCCCGCTTGGGCTGTCCTCCCCCTGACTCTGCTCGTCCCGCTCCGTGCCCTCTGAGTCTTCCTCCTCCAGTGTCAGCTCAAATTGGAACTTGTCTCCATTGCCGGGGCCTTTGTCTTGCTCATAAAATGGTGGCGACGGACTCTGAGGGATCATGCTTTGGTACCAGTTCCTGTTGTCTTCCAACGTGTCCAAGATATCCTGTGCATCTGGGTGTACCAGATCTGCCCAGGTCTCCCAGAGAGGGTGTACAATGTAGTCGATGAAGCCCACCTGTGAGAAAGGTCAAACCCAATCACACAATAGAAGAAGACTCCAAACTATCAAGTCAAGAAAGCCACTCCTCCAAGTCCTTAGTCATGAACTAAGCAAATTTCTGGCTATGCCAGCAACACTCACCTGGGATTTCTCCACAGATGCTGTGTGTTTGTCGCACATGGGGCTTATCTCCATGCCCCGTTCCCGCTCCTTGTCCCCCTGGTGGAAGAACTCGTCCATGATTCGATCCGTCCACTGTCGATACAGTTCCAGGGACTTGGTGGGATTGCTCAAGTCCGCGCAGTGAACCATGTTGCGGAGGACCTGTTTGCCATCCAGACGACAAGAGTGCCTTGTTAGGTAACCCCAGACATGACTTCATAACTAATTACTTTGCAAACACCTTTAGCTGGCTGTCTAGTTACCATCTGAGGTGGTGGAACCTTACCTGTATCCTGTCTGTGTAGTTGTCCAGCAGCAGCACTCCAGAGCTGGTTACCTTCTTGGTCTCGACCATGGTTTTCAGGTCTGCCAGTAAGCTCATATGCTTGGACATGTCGGTTGCCAGTACCTGGAGGGAGAGGCATAGGAAGCCTGCTTGTCAGCTCTATATCTTGTGGGCCGTAACTGTGAACCGCACTGCATCTGCAAGTCGACCTTCTTACCATGTCAATGACCATCTTCCGCAGAGACTGCCGCTGCTTCTTATTGAGGTTCTGGAAAATGTCGCAGTGCTCCTCCTGTAGCAGCTTGAACCCCACAGCCAGGTGGTGGTTCTCCAGGACCGACTCGTCGTTGTACATGAGGGCCAGCTCTGAATCTATACATAAACAGGGCAGCTAGGTAAGGAACAGTGACCAATGCCAATCACAAACGGCACCAATCCTCATGCCTGAGATAAGAGGCCCGGCCTGATCTCTCCCAGTATTGCAAGGAAAGGAGGAAACACTCACTGGTGTTGATCAGAAATTGATTGGAGACTCCTGGGTGGTCAACATCATGGATGGCTGCGGCAAAGATGGCAGCAAGGATTTCCAGGTCTGTGAAGACGGCCTGTTGGCAGAGGGGGGTTAGTCATATGAGTAAATAGGACAGTTCGTCCCACTGGACTCTAGATATTTCCCCAACAAACAAACTTCAGTAGAAATCATAAAAAATAGGCAGAGATAGACAGTGCAGAGTGAAAAACATTGCCCTTCTTACAGAACATGCACTAAATCTCCACCAGACTAGCAGACCTTGCATAAATAAATATGAAACTAAACATGTGAAACTGAATTTTGCATAATCTGGGGGTTAGTGGAGGTGAGAAGAGCGAAGTGATGGAGGTCTGAGAGAAGGTGCGTCGGGAGAAAGGGTGCTTACATCTAGGGCAGGTGTGGAGAGGAGGATGTGTGTGGATTGGGCCACGTCGGCCGCGTGCAGGCTGTTGTGGTAAGCCACGTCAGAGTGGTAGTGGTCTTCTAACGTCATCATGAAGGTCACAAATGTGTCAAGGGGGATCTTAAACGTCTTCATCAAGTCCCTTTCCTGCAAAAGTAAAAATATCGTTACTGGGGGAGGGACACAATTATACCATTGTGTGAAAGTGACAGGGTGCGAGAACCAAGTTAGACGTGTGGAATATCCCTCTACCTGAGAAATACATACACTAGGCACCGGTCATCTTCATGAATTACTATAGTGGGAAATTGTATGTTTTTATATAAATCATTATATACGAGATAAAGTACATATTTGCTGCATAGAGAAAAAGAGGAAGAAAAGAAACTGTAACAGAAGAATGCACTGACCTGAAAGATGGCATACATGATGCACGTGAGTGGCTTGTTGTTGGAGTACTCAGATACTTTGAAAATGTTGAGGCCCCACTTGTTCAGGTCCTCTAGCTCCTGGAGAAAGCAGAAAGGGCAAGAGTTAGTGTCTTCTGTAAGGAGATCCACAATCAGGACAGCACTAATTCCATTCAATGCAATTCAGCTTATTTTTGTATAGCACCTAGCAACAACATCAAAAGGGAAAAGCTGATTGGGGCATTAAGTATTTTCTCAGCCAATGATGAACTGTGTTGTTTAAAGATGAGGACGTTACCTTTGAGAGCTGCTCCTCCTTGTCAGTTTTAACTCCAAAGCGAGGGATGCTGCAGTTGGAGACGTTGGGGCCATGCGTCACCTTCTTCACCCCACTGATCTGGGTCATCAGCTGCTTCTTCTTCTTCTCCCGCGTTTTGGACGTGGGGGATGGGATCTCCACGTCGTTCTGCTTGTCTGAAGAGAGAAGGGACAAAAAAAAGCTTTTTATTCAAAGCTTCTTCAGAGATATTATATCCACACAAACAAACAACATCCCCCTCCCACAAATGTCAGGCAACAGAAAAGAACAAAAGCATTAATCACAGAGTCCACAAATTTCCCCCATGCGGCTGGCATAAAGATCTGTGCCAATTCAACGGCAAAGTCCACAATCCCTCTAAGAGTGCTCAGATTCCAAATCTAATATCCAATTTCAAAATCTTCATTTGGCGAGAAGAAAATCACGGGTCTTGAGTTGAAAGATTCTGATCATGGGGTCTGTCTTTGGGTATCTCCCATTTCTCTTGGTGATGTCAACAGCCGTTTGCCACTCAAGAAACTCTTAAAAATGCTGTGCATCCTGGATCGAGCTGTTCAAGAGGGCAGATTCCCCTATAGGGTGGAAGGATCTCCAGTCTTTGCCTGAATCTTGACCCCCCCCCCCCCAAACCCTACTTGACATCTCAAAGATAATCTCTCTTTTTTTTTAATAATATCGAGCACAATTTGCTGTGGGTGGGGGGACGACACTGCAAGAACGCGACCTTTAACGTTTCAGTGGCTCCTGGAGTTTGACAGGCGTTTCTTGACTGGAATTCAAATCTCAGGTGCTATTTAATCTGTGATACCCCCTCCCCACCAAAGGACATTCAGTTACCGTGGCACCAATTCAAGTGACGGGCAATTTCTCTCCCTTCCAGCCGGATCAAAGATAACGGCAATAAAACGTCTCGGTCACAGAACAACACAACTACGGCATTTCATTTTGGAGCGCAGCAGAGAATGGCTAATTATTCATTAGCACCTCCAGTGGAACATTAATCTGGATTATTACCTCATCGCCGAGTCCTTGAATTCGGCAGAATCTAGGGTATCTGAAAAGGGGCTTGACATCTAATAGACTGAGCGCAGAGGCTACACTCTGTGGAGAAGAGACCCCCCCCCCGTAGCCGAAATGTAGCGGCAACCATTTCAGGGTGTTCCGTGACTGTTCGCTGGGTGTTGTTTTTTTGCAGATGCGGTTTTCCTGGCACACCATCTCGCGTGCCCTGAACAGCTGAACGCCACTCATGAATTATTCACGCAGCTGTCGCGTTTGTTGGGGGGGGGGGGATCAGATCCCCCTCGGAAAACTGCCATGTTCCACTGTTGTTCTTTTCACATAATTTTATGCGCAGGGATGCTCTGCTCGCGGACCAGCAATGTTTGCACCCGTCTGGATTTCGATTTCATCATGCACCCTTTTTTAACATCCATTCCCGACAGTTGCGACGCCTCAGACATGCGATGTCGCATTTCAAGGAGGCCGAAAAGGTTACGACGGAGGAGAAGCCAAGATGGTGTCTGCATCCTGGCGCTAATTGGGGATTTGGGGGTGAGGTGTGAAGCAACTATGCTTCTGCGGCATGATGCTCACACCCCCCCCCCAGTACCTCCGAAGCCCACCCACCACCACAACACCAATAAAAGCAAACAGAATTTGGCTGGACTGAAGTGCATTCTTCATGCAGTTTTGGGGACTTCGCCCAAACACCTGTGGACACCCCCCCCCAAAACTCTACCCCAAATCTATAAGGCTCTAGCTTCAGTAGAAGTCAAGGCTATAAATATATTTGATTTGAGAAGTAGAGAGGGCAAGAGTGTCATAAACCTTGCGGGGTTGGGGGGGCTACATGGACCAAACACCTAGAGACAGGACTCTCCCGCCCACCACTGGACTCTCTTGTCACCTCTCTGGCGCATCCAAAAATACCGAACTGTCACTACAAAGCGTAAAGCTGTTCTGGCAGGAGAAAACACAGCGCCGGTCTGCTCTGCGACGCTACTGTTCTGGCTGCATTGCCCCCCCCCCAGCACTCCCCTGCACCGCCGCAGTAGGTCTTGCGATGCCCGTCACCGGCGTTTACCTAGGAAGGTGTTGGAGATGAACTCGGACACCTGGTTCCCAGAGCGGCTCATTTCCGACAGGTGGGTCAGCTCCCGGTTCAACATCCTCTTGAACTGGAAAAAAGACGGCAGAGAGATGCAATTAGCATACATTGTTGACCATCTAGAAAAGCCTACATGACAGACACAGCATTTCATTTTAAATGGACCCCATGGGTGAGCATGTGCTTGGCCATATTCAGCACACCGGGACTCAGTTGTTGGAGCGCTATTAGTGCAATCAAGCACAGGCATTAACTGGGACTCTGCGGTCAACCCAGATGAACGAATGCATAGTTTTCTCCCATAATGACTCTCGGGCATGGAGAGCTACACCAGTTTGCAGCCAGATTCCGAATCAGGGCAACTGCGTAAAAACACCAGAAATGTAGCATATAGAAAACTGATCCCTCATGCTTCTCTCATACAGAATTTCATCCTTAACAGCCAAAACAAATCCTGCTTCAGGATGTGACCCTGTCTCCTTGACGAGCAGCCTGGCTCAAGATGAAGTTCCAACAGTGCAGACATTGTAACGAACATCAAGTCCCATGGCTGACAAAATCCACATCACCTCCCCCTCTTCCCCATACACAAAGAGTTCCAAGCCCCTAATTCATTAGTGACAGACGGCCGTCCATTTACACACCTTAATGTAACCCCAGGACACGGAGAGCAGGTAATTTGCCTCAGGCATTTTGGACTCCGATGTAGCAAAAGCCAGTAGCTCTTTTCCACACCAGAAAGCACAACTGGGATTCCTCTAGTGAAATCCCCCCTTCAACCGTATCCTCACTCTGGTCCCGCGGGCTCAGTAATTCTGGAACCACCCGGATTCGAGCGCGATCGTTCCGCTGTCCGCGTCCGCCGGCGCTGTGCTCGCGTGCCCCATCTCCACGGCAAGGGTGTCAGCTTTTTCCACGTCGCGCCCCAAAAAAGACCGGGATGGAGGGATCAGGCGAGGCGTGAGGCGAGCAGGCAGGGGGGACCGATGGAGAGCAGGGGGGACGGGAGGAGGGGAGAGGCTAAGGGTCCGAATGGCCGAGCCAGGAGCGTTGCACGGAAATCCAGCCAGACGGCTCCGATGCAGCAAAGGCAGCTCTGAAATCTGATGAATTATGGAGGAGGGAAAAAAAATCCAAGATGCTCTGCTGCGAGAAGGTGGGGGGAGTTGGTACTGGGGAGGGAGCTTCCTCCTATGGATTAGTCCTCTTCCAATGCACACTGAGCTCTAAGTCTCTCTCCTCTCTCTCATCCCCCTCTCTCCCTCTCCCTTTCTATCCTGCCATCCCCAGCAACATCACTGCACAGCGCGCATGATTTGACAGAAAATGGAGGAAGCCCCCTGCTTAGTTATGCAAAACGGCCGCAGGATGCCCAGGCACTGCAGCTCCGCGCCGGCCAATTAGAAAGGCTCTTTTTAGGCCACCTGCCTCGCTGAGCTTTCATCTCATACCTTTGTTTCCTCATTGGAAACATTTACATAATTAAAGCACTTAAAAACAAAAAAATAAATTACCACCGTCATTTCATTTATAGTAATTACAATCATGAGAGCAATCTGCATTTCAACAACATTTTGTAATGCTTAATTTGGCAGCTATAGGATATAAATTAGTGCAAACCATTTTTTTCTTTGGACATCTTGTTATCTAACTGTATCATGTATTGATTTGGGACTTCTTCAAAATAAGGAGCTTTTTGAAAAATATTGTAAAGATGGACGTGTCCACAGTAGCTGATGAGTTTGTGGGGGGGTAGCAACCGCCCATGGGGCCCCACACACCAGGGGGCCCACTGCGAGATTTACTGAGAGGACTCCCCCGGCCGGCAAATTTTACTGAGGAACCCTTTTCATGACGGATGAGCACATTAATGAAAATAATTCGCATTAATTTACCAAGAAGTCGTTAAGCCGTACCAAGTCCCCCCCTCCCCCCTGCGAGACCCCTCCTCCGCTCCTGCGTCCGTCTTCTACTGTATTTGAGCAGCCATTTTACCCCCTTTCATCGGACAGCTAAGGACAACTGTATCTCTGACGATGACATCATCCCGAGTCTCTCCGCCGCAGCCAGCGAGAATGCCATGGCAACAGAGTGACGTAACGCGCGAAGGCTGTCTCCGCGAGGTTCCCCCTTTCCGAGCCGTTTTCGGGATGCGGCCTGCCCATTTCTTGACTTACATATTAGAAATACGTGATTTAATACAAAAAATAGCAACAGTAAAAACACACATACGCTGTAAAATGAAATAATTTTAGAAGTATACCTTTGCATTTTTAAAATGCACATTATTATTTTTTGCATGCAGGATCCAATAAAAAATTAGACTGATGTTTAAAATCGCTTCTTTCTACCGCTGATATTTATATGGATTTTCGTGCAGTACCGCACAGCCTACGGCTGAGGCAGAAGACGCAAATTTAGTCTGTGGAAACGCTATGTGAACGAGCGACGGCATTTCTGTTAAAGGATTCCCCTTCACTGTGAGCGAACACAGCACAGTGTGTCACCGCCATACATCCCGTCACTTTATCAGCTAGCCTACACAGGTGTGCATGTTAACCAGGGGCATCTCTTTAGAGGACCTACATGCGTTTGGTGCCGCAAAGTTATTAGACGGATTGCGTGTTGCAGTATCCAGTTGAATATGCAGACCAAATCAAAAGAATTTCTACATGTAAAGTCATAAAATGCTTCAGGAAATAGCTATTGATAAAACAATCAAATACAGTATCACATTTTAAAATGTGAATAAATCAAAATTCTTACTATTTACTGTAAAACGGCGAAGATTCGTGGTATAATTTTTCTTTGCGTAAACTTCGTTTGCACTGAGCAGCAAAATCAAACCAACTCTGTAACTAAACGTGGGATTTTCCTGCTAATCATGACCGTTTGCCGTCCCAGCCGAGGACACGCGCTTTATACGGTCCCGTTAAAATCAGCCTCAAGCCTGAAGTATGCAACCGCGTTTATTCATCGGCACGGGATCTTAGCACAGATCCAAAGCGGATCCGTTTACAAAGGCGAGGTGTGCCGTGATGCAAGGCATGGTCATGACGGACACCGAACCCAAATGTTTGCTCTCATTTGTGAGTCACAGACGCTTTTTTCCCGGCGCTTCCCATCCCATCCATTGTGCAAATACCTCATCAGGCCGTGTCACCGCACAGATTAAGGTGTCCGTGGGAAAAAACACACACACAGGTTAAGGTACACAACTACCGCGCATGTTAAACTTGCGTTATGTGATTAACTGAATCTAAACGGGATCATTTTAATTCTCCCCATACCTTTTTATATTGAATATTTACGATTTGTATTCCAAGCGGTGCGTTTTTCCTTGAATTTTTTTAAAACAAATGTTTCCCATCTTAGCTGAGGTTGCGCTAAGAGTTTTGAGAAAGTTTATGACTATGACGGCTGGTTATCCTTCTCGACTACTCTATTCCCAAATTAAAGAATTGTGTGGAACCAAGGGGTTGCAGAGCTCCACAGTGCAGCCTTGGAGGATCTCTGACATCCAATCTCCACCGCAACCAGAACCGAGTAAGAAGATCCCAGCTTCATTTCCAAAAGAGAGGAAGTCTGAAAATATTTGGAACCGAAGCCTAGAAACCATGCCCGCCAGGAGAACCTCTTATCTAATTAATGAGCGATTCGGGATTTACCATAAGACGCTGGAAAATTCAGTGCACTCCTTTTTTCTGGCTTTCAATATCGTATTTGCATACGTCAAGACAATTATTTTACTCGCCTTTTTCCTGCCTTAGGCTTTCATTAGAGCAGGGAAGAATACGTTGATCCGGAAATGTGTCAAATGAAGAAGATTAAAGAAAAACAACTCCCATTTTCTAAATGCATTTTTCATGTCACTCATGATGTAAGCAAAGTATTGAACAATATTGCTTTTCTCATGTCAGGTGCAAATAACAAAGCAGAAGGGCTTTTCACACAATGAGGGCAAAGTCAAAGTAACACTGTCCAACACTCAAAATTAAGTGCACCCTCTCATAACATGTAAAACCTTTATTTCATTTATCCTCCAAAAAGGAAATTAACCTACTCAAACAAGTCAGTCAAAAACAAAACAAAAAAACACAGAATAACTATTTCAAGTCTATTTTGACATTTTGACAATGCAAAACAATTTTTTTTTACACAAAACCACACTCAGGAACAGTACTGAATAAGACCACATAATCTACCCAAAACAACCAAAACTGTTAAAAGTCTTAATTACACACTTCTGCTCCAGTAAAGTACAAACAAACCTTAAAGCAAAAGTTTTAAATGAAAATCCAGCGCATGCCACAACTAGGTAAAACTCACTTGTCTACGGGCGGAATTTATCCCGAACTGTTTGTGTTTCTTCATGGGACAGTGCAGTCCCATTCTGGTAGAAGCGGTACCACACATGGAGACAGCTTTCCCAAGGGCTGGGACAATAGGAATCTGGTTGCCTGAGGAGATCTGTGCTTCTGTGCCCAAGACTGGGAATGATATACTGACTCAGAGAGCCGTGCATTCGTGTGTCTAATGCAGCTGTGACTGCCTTAGGCCACACGCCCTTTTATCGCATTCCCGTTGGCTTAATTTCCTCAGCGTGTCTAGCCATTTCCTGGCAAAATCCACCTCCTGCCCCCTGGCTCCGCCCCTCATCGACCACACCCCCTCAACCACAGCCTCAGGTGGAGCCTGTAATGGGCCTTATGTAGCTCTCTAGCTGTGCACTGCAAAATTTGAGCAATTCTACGAGCTATCTTGTTTGTGGGCCGTAAAACATGCCTCAGTGACCCGTCTGTCTGTGCTTTCCTTCACGGATTAAACCATCCACAAACTGGGGGATGGATGGGGTGGGGGGGGGGAACATAGGGGC
>JAODLD010000049.1:8245313-8277546 GCA_026781065.1 Mormyrops boulengeri
ATTGGACATTGATATGTGAACATTTCTTAATAAAGAGCTGATTATTTCATGGGGTGTCCTAATTTTCTCACATGACTATATTTCAAAAGTAAACCATCCAAGGTTTTTTGAGGGTGTTTTTTAAATGTTTTTATGACAAAAACTCGCAAAGTTATTTAAACAGTCTGGCGAAATTTCTGTCATATTGGAAAACTGTTGTATGTGTTGCACAAGTGACTTCCTTCCTTCACTTCAGTGCAATTTTTCTTTACAGGTGCACGATGCGGATTGGGAAGGGCATCCATCCAGATGGCGTCCCGGGTTGGTGCCAGGGCTTCTCTCTGGACGGGGGCAGTGGGGTGCGGGCAGTCAAAGTCATTCAGCCTGGGAACCGACCTGGACTCATCTACAACATAGGCGAGTCGCTGTCGAGGCATGAGGGGGGACTGATCCAGTGGCAGTTGCTGAATTTCTGGCTGTGATTGCAGGCATCAACGTGAGGAAGGGAAAGGGTCGCTATCGGGACTCGCACATCGTCACCTTCGCCCCCCGATATCTACTGGACAACCGGTCCTCCCACAAACTTGCTTTTTCCCAGCGGGAGTTTGCTCGAGGAAAGGTGAGTGTTGGATCTTGTGCTGATTAAGCTAAAAAAACTTCTGAAATTATCGAAACTAGGATAAGCGGAGTGAAGATGAAGATGAAGATGATGATTGTCACCTGACTGTGCTGCTGAGTACCTACAGGCTGATGACCATGCCCCATAGTTATTAAGTTTCTGTCTCAGGGCACTGCCAACCCAGAGGGCTACATCTCAACTCTTCCTGGCTCCAGTGTGGTCTTCCACTGGCCCAGGAACGATTATGATCAGCTGCTCTGTGTGCGTCTCATGGACAACCAGAACTGCACCTGGTCGGGAGGCTTCGAGGTCAACAAGCCCAAGTCATTCCATGTCAACATGAGGTATGGCGCATGAGCTTGTCCTCACCACAAACTCGGGTTGACCTCAGGCTTGGGTGTGGCCTACGTGCTGTTTGTTTACGTTGCAACGAGAGCTTATTTCGGCATGATAATGTATGAATACAAGCAGTATATAAAAGGTAATAAAAGTGCTGCTCAATGTTATTAGAGGCCCTGTGGTTCTTATTCATGTATGTTAACTGTGGATCCTCAAAACGGCCAATATTTGCTCCGTCTGATGACTGATTTTGTGCCTATTATAAGCATGAAAGGCTGATTTCTATAACACCTCTTCATCAGGGACGCTTTAGGAAATTGCTTCTTTCTTCGTGCTGAAATCACGCTCAAGGGGGCAACCTATCAGATCTCCTTCACTGACACTGACCAGCTGCCTCCACCCTTCCGTATTGACAACATCTCTGAGGTGAGGGGGCGCGCCTCCAACTGAATCAGTCAAATAAGCATCAAGCAGTGAATGGGGCTTTATGTAATGGGTCACATTTTTATCCTTAGAAATGTCACAAAGTGGTTTTCATGGAGGAATTGGCAAATTTATCATTTTTTCCGATATTGGGAAGAACTTATTTGTTACATTTATTTATTGTTTTATTCCCTCTGAAATGCGAGTTGCTTTACAGCTGCAGTGAAGTAATCATGTGATGCAGTAGCTGTATGATGCTTGACGCATTTCCATTTACCCCATTTTGTTCCCTATTCAATGTTCGAGAAGGAAAATTACTCAACTAGCATCAGTTACCAAATTGTGTGCTGGACCAGTCTTGGGCAGCTTGGTGACCCAGTAATGGATGAATGCTTGGACGATGGGCAGATGGATGATCTTGTGTGGTGTCATTTATTGCTCTTCAGTTCTTGTTTTATTATGATGTGCATGAGCTGCCTCAGGCTGTAGCGAGTCCTCAGAACCGGTGTTTCCTCATCTGCTCATCAGAAGCGACTTGCTCCCCTTCTCACCTATCTCCAGGTGCCCATCCAATTCTGGCAACATGGCGTGACTGACCATCGCCTGCACACGGAGGTGAAGGCCGGAGCAGTCTTGGAATATGCCTGCGATGAGCCCACACTCCCCCCTTACCTCAGCCTCACAGTCAAGGGGGCGGGGTCATCTGAGGTCACGGCGGACATGAACTACTTCCAGGAGTACAACCAGCTCTACTATGAAAACTTCATCTACATAGCGGCCACATACACCTTCTCTGAGTAAGTATGAGACCTGTGGTCTGTACTCTGAAGTGGGGTTACTGGCTTACAATGGTAACTTGTCAGATTTAAGGTACCACAGTTTACATGGACCTCATATTTGTTCACTTACATTTTGCCCAGACTACCTTAAATCCGACAAGTTACCCCGATAAGCCAGTAACCCTGCTTTGCAGTACAGGCCTCAGCACAAAAACTGTGCACCGGGAGCTTCATGGAATGGGCTTCCATGGCTGAGCAGCCGCATGCAAGCCTCATATCACCAACCACAATACCAAGCTACAGACAGAGGGGTGTAAAGCACGCTGCCACTGGACTCTGGAGCAGTGGAAACGTGTTCTGTGGAGTAACGAATCACACTTCTGTCTGACAGTCTGAAGGACAAGTCTGGGTTTGGCAGATGCCAGAAGAACGTTACCTGCCTGACTGCATTGTGCCAACTGTAAAGTTTGGTGGAGGAGGGATAATGGTATGGGGTTGTTTTTCAGGGGTTGGGGTAGGCCCCTTAGCTCCAGTGAAGGGAATTCTTAATCCCTCAACATACCAAGACATTTTGGACAATTCTATGCTTCCATCTTGGTGGGGACAGTTTGGGGAAGGCCCTTTTCTGTTCCAGCATGACTGTGCCCAGGTGCACAAAGCAAGGTCCATAAAGACATGGTTGGGTGAGATTGGTGTGGAAGAACTTGACTGGCCTGCACAGAGCCCTGACCTCAACCCCATCAAACACCATTGGGATAAACTAGAATGGAGATTGCGAACCAGGCCTTTACGTCTAACATCAGTGCCTGACTTCACAAATGCTCTTCTGGATGAATGGGAATCCTTCTGGATGAAGGATCCCACAGACACACTCCAAAATCATGTGGAAAGCCTTCTCAGAGGAGTGACAGCTGTTATAGCTGCAAAGGGGGGACCAACTCCATGGTGATGCCTATGGATTTAGAATGTGATGTCATAAAAGTTCTTGTGGGTGTAATAGCCAGGTGCCCCAATACTTTTGTCCATACAGGGTAACAGCCTTTCCTACTCCTCCATATAAGAGCAGCAAACTATAATTTAATCTAAAGAGACAATTGAATGACTCCAATTTTCAAATTTTGCATGCATTTTGTGATGAACAAGCGTGCTGCCTAGGAGGTACCCCTACGCGCTTGAGCCTATACAAGTGTTTGGAAGATAAATGTTTAATGCAGTGAACTGACTCCTTCAGATATATTATGATTTATGAGACTGCAGATTCTCAGACAGCATGAGCAACTGGATGTATCTACAGAGAACATCAGTCACTGCGGGTTTGTAATTTGTCAGCAGCCTACAGACTTGAAACAAATTTTCGCTACCACAACATTAGCAGCAGCTATCTTTTTAACATTCGCGGTTTTAAAGCCTGCAGACACCATTCACCGACGTTTGTCTTTGCACGAGGAAGGAAAACGGGCTGTAGGCCGGGTGATTCTTTCTCACATAAACACACACAATATATTTATTCTGGCGGGTTTTAAACTCGCGATAAGCGTAAGACATTGGTTCAACCTACTTCGATCTCCATGTAATAAGTTTAGCAAGCTACCAGTTCCCACCACCAAACCCGGATACATAAAAAGCACATAACAAGGTCAAGCATCTGTTTAAGTCATTTTACCGCAGACTGAAAGAGCGGACGTTGTGCATTAAGCAGGATGGGGAGAGAGGAGCGTGTGCGCGCCGTTATTTGCAACACATGGTATAAAACAATTACTGTACGGTAGAATGAAAAATAAACAAACAGATCGGTTAAGGGATCAGATACGCATAGTGATTGCAAATTATATAGGCGGCTATGTAGATCGCAAAAACTGTATAAGGTAGCCTATAGTAAATAAAAAATGATAATAAAAAAAACAGAGTATACGAATTGTGCTTCGCTTTCAGGGAGCACTAAAAGCGCATTTCGGCTGGACGACAATTTCAAAAGCCGGTTGTGTCGGGGACGACCCCACACGAGTTTATCCGGATCTAGAGGCCACTGAAATGTCTGCCCGTCGCTTATCTAAACCGAACAAGCCGGAACGATTTTGCCGATCGCAGGATGCAGGTTGTCTTGCAGTTCCTGTAATAACAAAACACTGGTGTTAAGCTAAGGGGCCGCTGAACACAGGCGCATCTCCGCTCCGGGAAGCCACGTGATCTCGACGTTTAATTAACACGCAAACTGCATTTTACAACACATCAGGCACTGCATGATTAAGTTGTTGTTTTTTATATTTAACCGTTAATTGTTTTATAATCTGAAGCTGAACCCGACTCACACAGGCAGAAAATCGAGGGACATGTACGCATATTTTTTCCAGAGTGAACTGATACGTGTTTCGTACACACGATTGGTTTATTTTAGTCCATTTTGCTCCTGTTTTGTGCTGCTGTATATAAAACCGTACTTCTCTACTATACCCATCTCGGTGCCAATCCAAGCCTGTCCTACCCTGTATGTCATCAACCCAGCCGAACTCTTAATTAATTAAGTTTCATCGAGCTGTTGATTTAATGACTCGTTGAAAGGTTACATTTAAATCAAAATGATTGCATTAATCAATGTGCTGTTAAGAAAGCCTTATAATGGTGAAAATAAGACATTCTAAATATCGTTTCCTTTCCTCGTTAAAAGAATGCTAATGTTAATTAAAATTAAAGCGAGGCTTTAATAAGTAACTAGCAGGTTATCTGAATTGTGCTCTGCATTCAAGTCAAGGAGGTCTTCAATATCAAAGCTGGAGAAGAGACCAGGGAGTGTTCCACAAAGCAGGATTTCCCAGTTAGCTGGATAACTTAAGCCAAAAGTGATAACTGTCCAATAGAAAGAGGTTAGTGACATTCCTATTGGACAATCCTTACATATGGCTTAAGTTATCTGGTTAATGAAGAAATCCTGCTCTGCGGAATACCCCCCAGGGACGTGAAGTTTGGAAATGCTTTGGGGGGTTGACCAAAGGTAAAGTTAAGGGGGAAAAAAATCAGCTATCTACAGGTCACCAGCCAAACACTCCAACCACACTGCTTGAACACTAAAAATGCAAAGTGCACAGTGAAACAGCATCCAATTAGTCTAACTAATCTATCTGATGCTTTACCCAAATCAAGTTAAAGTTTTTCGAAAGAATTACAATCTGCTCCCTGGGATCCAAACCCACAACCTTTGTATTGTCAGATCAATGCTCTACTCATTGAGTTATAGGAGCCTATGATTCTTTTGGTTCCTTGGGCTCAAAGTCTGGAAAAGCTGATTTTATTCTACAGCAGGAACTGGATCCGAGTGGAAACAGAATGCTGTCCAGGTCTAACCTCCTTGTCTGAGCTGCTTTCTTTAAACTTTACAAAGTTTCCTTACCCTAAAAGGCACTGGTAGCAGGGAGAGAGTTATCTGATCTCCCAAAGAGGGAAAAAAGCAAGGAAAGCACCTCTAGATCTCACCCGACTGTGGAGACGCAGATCGCAGTGCAGGCAGCCACTGCAGGATCAGAAACCTGTGATCCTTCGAGATAAAAAGGTACAGAATGAATGGACCTGGAAGACCATCGGCCTGGGCACTGGGCACTTTGCATATATATGACATTAATCTTTAGACTAAACAAATAAGAATCCAGACAGGTCCCATATAAACATACGACCAAATAAGCTGTTTAACGGAGGACAGAGGGGCAGCCACAGCTCCCCCCATACCTCATATAAAACGGGATTTATGTCCCACCGCTGGCGTGTATGTGGAATTTGCTTGTACTCCCACTGTCTTGTGAACTTCCTCCCAACATCTAAAGTCCTTGAGTCACCTTGTTGGTGACATCAGCTCACACCTAGGCTACATGGGGATCTGTTAAATACCTAGAAACACAGACTCCCCCAAGCACTTTAATAATCAATAATAATAATAATTAAGAATTACTGATGCATTTTCCAAAAATTACAAAGTTACTTATATGTATGAAAAATCGGTCACTCCATCCATCCATCCATCCATCCCCACTGCTATGCCTATCATGGAAACTACGGGCCTAAGGAAGGAAATAACCGAGGATGGGGCACCAAACCAAAAAAGAGTTTTAAACTCTTAAACTGTAGGGTTTTAAACTTTTGTTAATATAACCAAGGTACGTATGACAGCCGTTCCTACTCTTGCGATGGCCTGGCATCCGGCCTAGGGTGACCCCTTGTATTGCAGCCTACTCTGGCTGGGACTGGCTTCAGATGACCCTGTCCACAATAAATGTTGGGGGGATAAATGTTTAATGTAGTGGACTGACTCCTTTAGATTGTGATTTATTAAACTGCAGGATATCAGGCACCATGAGGTCTTGAATATCAATACAAAAGAATATTACTCACTGGGTGTCATTTTTCAACAACTTTCAGACATTAATCACTGATACTCACAGGGGAGAAAATGAGAGAAGGGTAAGGGTGGTGGTTTGTGTCAGCCCCCCGCCTCACCACACACACACACACACACACTCACAGTGCCTAAACCCCAGGAAATCCTGCATCTCTAAAAGTCAGCCGGCATGGACCATCTGCCATTGCGGTTGGCAGCGACCGGCAAAGACACGTCTTTTCGATGGTGTCAGTCACAGTTTAGGTCACGAGTTCCTGAGCTGAAGGTCTGTTGATGGGTCATAGCCATCGCATTAATGAAAGGAAACACGAAGTGAGAGGTACCATCAGCGCTCCGTGAACTCAGAACCGCTCGCAAGCATCACCCCAGTTCCTCTTACAGGGACACCAGCCTTCTCGGTACTGACCTGCTGATCGCGTTCAGACTGATGTCACACAGATTCCACAGCTGGAGAACACAGATCCGTCCCAAAGATCTCGGGGACACAGGCAAGTGGTCGCGAGCATGACCGAAACCCATCTAAGGCTGATACTTTCTGGAGAATGAGCTGGCAAGTCGAGAAACTAGTGCAGCCCAAGTGAAATGTTGACAGCACCAGCAAGGAAGTCGCCGGGAGAGACGACAAGCACACAGGACGGAGCAGGAGCTGACCTGGTGGCAGAGGAGGACAGGTGGACCTTCTTGATCCCTTCGTCGCTGAAGTCAAAGTGGACCCTGCCCCGATGGCAGGGCGAGCGGCGGAACATGACACTTGGGGGACCGAAATGCACTGCACTTGGCAGCGAGACGGCTGCTGCTGGCTGGCCGGCGACTGGCTCTCTCACTTGGAGCTGCTTCCTTTCTCAGGCTGGATCGCAGCGGTGGGAAGGCTGTCTTTAAGACCCGGGGCAGATCTCTGGGAACGGACTCACAAGCCACATGGACACACCCACCCTCGAAATGAGCTGGCTGGGGGAAGGGGGTTATTATGCACATGTGCTGGTGCCGGCAAGGTTTTATTTCTTCTTTCTTCCTCTGGAGAATCAGCAGAGCCATCATGTCCCCCCGCAGAGGGACCAAAAAGAACAAAAAAGAAAGTCCGGTAGGATCCTGTCACATGTGTGACAGGACCCACAACTCAGAGTCAATTCAGAGGAGCAACAGTTCATAGTTCCCGCAAAAGTCTGTCCTCGAGAAAGAAGTCTGCGTGAAGACTTCCTTAAAATGACAAGGTCCCCTGTGTTTGCTCTTCAGAAGAAGGAAGAAGTTACAGTTTCATTTTTATTGATGGATTTTAATTTAAAGGATGTGAAGCTTTCTTTAGGAATCACTATTGTAAAAATAAAAACTTTACTATTAAAATACACATAATGATATTTTTGATGTATATTTAAATTACATAGCGTTTTGTATAACATATATACCTATAGAAACATTCATTGTATTGCACTGGACAGTATATATGTACAGCATCAAACCAGGTCAGTATTGTACTGCTACTTTAATACTTTAAAGTTTAGCTGTTTGTCTTTGAATGGAAATAATATTAAAGCAGATTGTGAAATTCTATCCCATTGAGAAATACTAACAAACTTCCCAGCAGGTGTCAGAGTTCAAATTTTGATGAATTTCAGCAGAACTGCTTCAACAGTTAATTGTTATCTTGAGAAAACGCAGCTGATAAAGCTGACAAAATTCATTTACAGAAAGATCCACATTATCTTCACTCCCCACAAAGTTATTTGCTTCGGTACTTAATCCGCTAAAAGGTCACTGAAATGTTTCCTCGTTAAATCCCAGAGTTAGCAATCTGCCGATTGAGATTTAGCTGAAATGGGAAATAAGAACGATGTCTGATAACACTTAAACCGCTATTCAGCTTCTCGTCTTTGCCTATCTCATCTTTAGCCAGAGATTTTGGCTTTGGTCCGAACCGTGACCAATTCACAGAAGAGGAAAAGCCACAATTAGACCTCAGAACCTGCTCTATGCAGCCCTTGAAGAAAAACATCGCACACTTTCTGCTGCGGATAAGACTCAATTTATCCTTTTCAGATTTCCTTTCCAAATTCTAGCAAATTTTAACAGAATCTGCTAAAATGCACACCGTTTGCAGTCTAATGATGGTGTAATTTTCGCACAAAACATTTACAGAATAGCATTGTTATTCCTAAAATGCTCACGTAAATAGAACTGTAAAATTATCTTATTTGGTTGAAACTGTTCTACATTCTATTGTGTTTTTCAATACAGCCCTCGGTGGCCCCCAGACTGTCCACATTTTCCCTCCCTCCCAGTTCCCAACGCACCCAAATCAAACAATAAAGAAACATTCAACACTGGATACTTAGTACAGGTGTGAGCTGGGAGGGAACAAAAATATGGAGTGTCTGTGGATCCGTGAGGACTGGGTTGAGAGACACTGTTTTAAGACACGAAACATTAAAATATTGACAGGTGATAGACTGAACTCCTTTGGTTTAAAGAAATTAATCTGAAACTTTTGCCCCACAAGACATCAATACTCTTGAGTAAAAGGCAAGGACGTCATTGAGCAAGAGCCACGGGGGGGTAGAGGGAACACTGCAGCGCTCTCTCGGGGACCCGTGCTGGTTTTCGTCTGCGATTTGGCAGAGCTGTCCGACCGCAGCTCGTCAGGAAGATGAAACTCATCTCTGGCAGGCTGACAGCGAAGCACTCTAATGGCTTCCATCTCCTGGTACTCCTAGCTAACACCCGACCGGCACCAGGCAAGGTCCAGAAAGTTCAAAGCAAGTTTAAGGCCTTTGGGGGAAAAGCACACGGGGGGGGGGGTTAAGTACACATCCATGGAACCCCCGGTTAGCCAGAGGTATAAAACATTACGGTGAGCAGGTTGGCACAACATAACAAGGGTGGGGTTTGCAAGCCGAAAAAACAACAAAAAGAACTGAACACTGAATCAAACCATAAACTGCACCACGACAAAGTTACACAAAGCAGATGCAGCAGACTCATCTGGATTTAAGTCTGAGCCTTCAGTGTGCTGGAAGTTCTCCGGGGAAATCAGTAAAGACTGAGCTGCTTCGTGCTGCTGTTCAAAAGACAAAAAAAAAAACGGGCCCCCATTACTCTGGTAACTGCAACTGGCGAGAATTCACTGGAAGTAACAGAGGAGCTCATTCATAACTCTCACTGGAGGCACGACTCCGGCAGGGCTGGACAGGACGTGTCATGCTTAAGGTCATTCTATGCAGGCTGGAACCATCAGACCCCGCTTTCCTCTCCGCGGCGCGGAAAATGCCTCCCTCAAGGGAAGGTTCATTACAGAGAACGGCCCGGACCCAGGTGGGTCAGCAGATAATCTCATTTCTCTCGGGGAAGGCTGATTCAGTCCACAAGCGGTGCAAAGCAAAAAAAGTGGGTGGCAGGTTGGGGAGGGCGGTGACATACAGGGGTTTATTTAGTGTATGACACCCGGCACTAAGCAGTTGTTTGTGGAATCAGCCAATTATGGTTATATCTGCCGGAACTGGTCGCACTGGGAAATTGGCAAGTGTCTCTGCTTCTGGCTGCTCACCAGTCAAGACCAAGAACCGATGAAGATTGGGGAGCCGGTTGGAGCTGTTCTCAGCATGACAGGAAGGAGGCGCTCAAAGCACAGACAGACAGCAAACTGCTAATGCTAGCTATAACTCATAGGCCTCTAAATGAAAATTTAAATATTAAAAAGAAACATTTCCTAAAATATACAGGCTACTAATTGTTTGTTTAAACCCTGCCAGAGTATAATTTTATATATGTGAAACACTACCACCAATTATATTTTTATTACAAACTGACTAAACTAAAGTGAATATACAATAAATGAAATAAGCTTTTTAAAATCTTTACATTTGATTTAATTACATTTGATATAATTTTCATTACACACTATTTAAAAGCAATATGTTAAGAGCTCCTTTATTAACATTTCAACGAGAATGGAAAGTGGACTGTCATTATTCCTTCCCACCACTAGATGGCACATCACAACTATACATTCCGCACTCCGTCTCCCTGCTTAAAATTTGGACAAATGAAGGTCAGCGCAACACCTCTTTATGAAACAGTTGGTCGAACAGCTGATTAATATATGCATATTAGTTGTATTTTAAATGCTGAGTGACAAGTCGGCGCATTTTCCCTATTTAGATTCAGGTTTCGCGCTGATGCAGTCAAAAATGACAACTGGCTCGTCATATTTCAGTCACGCCTGTGACAGCGGCACCGTTCATACTGATCATTCCCAGCAGGCTGGGCGTGGGGGGGGGGGGGGGCACCTATCGTCGCAGTGCCTCTGCCCTGGGGCCTGGTACCTGACGCAGCCTGGGCACCCAGAAAACTCACATCGCTGTTATTTGCCTTTACTAATATTTATCTGGCAGATGCTTCATTGTAAACAATGTACAATCGAGGCACATAATACACTTTCATTCCCCCCTTCTCTACACCTCATGCTTACATTATGGGGCTAATTTTAGTTTAGCATAGTCATGCTAGCATTAACTCCCCACAATAACTGTTCCTGGACTCTTTAAAGGACAGTGGGGTTACTGGTGAAGCCCCAATATCAAAGTCAAACAGAAATCGCCTCCGCCCATACAGTCCATCAGATGACGAGGTCCATCTTAGTCACGCAGAGACATTCAGTCTGATATTCTGACAAAAATACATTTATCAGAATGCCCTTCATAAAATTAAACCGCGATGACTCACTCACGGTCGTGAGCCATCCGACTGATATCAAACATTAGTGCGTGGGAAAGGACTGAAATAATCTTATTTCAGCACAAGGATGCCCCATAGCTCATCTATGACTCCATGGAAACAGTTACCGGGCGCATCTATCCATCCATCCGTCCTCCAACAGCTTATCCTTAGCAAGGTCGTGGGGCAACCGTGTACCGTTTGCCTTAAACCGGGGATTCTTTCCCTTTTTTTTGGCGTTCTAATCAAGATGAGACTTTGCTGGAAAATGACCAGTCATTCAGAAAAATGTAAATTTTAACATCGAGCGGTTGGAATTATTGCTAAAATTCAGCTGAATAAGAATCACAGACAGTTCCAGTTAACCTGTATGAGCCTGACTCATCTTTTCATTCTTAATGGTGATTTTACAGGATGCCTTTTTTAATGAAAAGAACTCACATACTGATTAATCAATGACAGAGAATACATGGCACTTGGCTTAATGAATGTGGATCCTTCTGCAGTTCCACAATATATATTTTAATGCAGCAATGCAGTATCAAATATTTTTTGATAATTTTGGGCGACGCTACAGTATTTATCTGGGGTTTAGTAGGAGATCTGCAGAAAGATGCCTGTGACTGGACTACTGAATGGCATTTCCTGCACCACAGTCATTAGCATAGTCACCAAGGCATCCCTCTCCGTGCGTGTCACTACAGCGGTGACATCGCCACGGCCGCTGCCTCTCCGCTGCACCGCCGTACCTTTCTCTCCGTCCATCCTCAAGATCACATCAGGGCGGCTCTGCAGACTCTCGCGCTTGCTCATGCAGACTGAAAATTAAAGTGCACCGACCACGATTCTGGACCCAATATCCAAAAAGATCAAAAAAATTTATAAATAAATAAAAATCTCATCTCCACACAGTAATAGTTACCAGCGGCAGAGTGAGATGCACTGCAGCAGGTTACTGGAGATGGAGGAAAAATACATACAATCATGACTGGCAAAAGCACTTTATACTGGGGGAAAAAAAACACTCGGATCTCATCCCCTGTCATTAAGCTCCATCAATGCATCTAAACTCCATTCAAAGCCCCCCTCCCCCCACTCTGTGCCGATTAAAAAAGCCGCACATGAAATGTTTCCGTTTTGACTGGCTCCTGAAAGGCTGATTTGGCTCCGCGGGGTAATTGGGAGCCGCTGGCTGACGTCAAATGGGGAGGGTAATGAGATCCAGCCAGACAGCTGTGCACTGCATCCATGAAGAGATGCTCCCATCTGTCCAGGTGACAGGGGTGCAGAATTTTCGGCTTAGCCCCCCCCCATCTGTTATCCACGGTTCACACAAAATCTGCTCACCTCTGCCCTCCTTCTGCAGCAAAGAAAGGCCGGGGTAATAACCCAACAAAAAAAAAATTATAGTAAAACAACACACACACACACACATACCACTCGACTCCCGTTCCGCCACCAAACTGAGTATTAGGAAAATCAGGACTGACATCATGTTACAGATGGCATCTTAATCAATAGCCTTAATCAGCTACCTCAATACACTGCTTAAAAAATAAGGACAGATGACACAGTAAGCTAAATTGCACCAGCTCTCTATACCAATGACCGGACTGTCGATATCATGCTTTGATTCCAACACCGCAACAGCGGCATCGCAGGAAATCAAAGGAAAAGTGCCCCAGAGAGCATTGGGAAGAGACACTCCATTGTATCAGAAATCTGCAGGAGGCGGGGACAAGGGTTATGGAACTAGCACGGACCCATGTGAAGACATTGGGCCTTGATCCAAACATAGACTGAGTGTGGTTGGTGGGGGAAGGAGGGGGGCAGAGAACACGGATAGGCCAGGGTGGCAGAGTGTTTCCTAAATGACCACTGTGCTTGGCATCGTGTGTGGGGTCGTGCAACACAAACCCTGCCAGGACCTGCGAGTGTCACATGACCTGGGTCCACCCCGCCCCAACTCCAGCCCTAGATTTCAGTGGCTGACACTGTTCTGTTGTTGTCAATCATGTAGTGTTCCCTCCTGGCAGGGGGACCACTGAGACTGGTCACCAGCACCCATCCCGCACCCCCATCTCCCAGTACACCAGAAAGCTCTTGCCCTCCAGGCCAGTGCGGCCCACACACCCCTCCGTGCCACACCACGTGCTGTGGCGTCTGCCATACTGCTTCACTGCCAATTTGCTTGGTTGATGGATAGCTTGGGAAAGCGCAGCGGGCTAGCGCAGTGTTTCTCAACCTGGTCCTTGGGGACCCCCAGGCAGTCTGTGTTTTTGCTCCTGCAAGGAGCTGGGAGGGAGCAAAAATGTAGACTATCTGGGGGTCTCCAAGGACCAGGCTGAGAAACACTGGGCTAGTGGATTTTAAGCCAGCAAGCAGGAATCAAACAGAGGTGGGGGGGGGCTTTTGGAAGGGCAGGGCATGAGTCAGAAAAGCAGCAGAAAAACAGAAGGAAATCAATTAAAGTCACACCCAAGAGACCCCTTGTTGGTACTTTGATGACGTCATCTCCGCTTTCAGGGGGTGATGCCTGTCATGAGGACAGAGGTGGACTCTCTGACGTGATCTCCTCTCTCGGCTTCCTTAGCTGAAGCAACCCTTAAACTTCGGAAAACGGGGAAGACGCGGCCATGACTCACACCATCTCAAAGGGCATTTTCAACATCGCACCAACCCTGGGCGAGATACATCTCTCACAAACATTTACAAAAGTTACATTTATACTGCCTACGCATTCATAAGGCTGCAGATTCTGCTAAAGCACCGTCAGTTTAGTATCTTGATGGTGTTAAACTTTTGCTTGGACTTGAACAGGTAGCCTACTGTTAATAGTCCCTCATGCTTTATTGCTACTCTAGCCCATTTCCCACCCTGTCCAAAAGTCTTGGTTGCATTGGGCGTTCGTCACCTGATACTTCAGGAACGAAAATCACCGATAGCTTTCCTACCCAAGGAGCATCTGGGAGCCAATCAGTGACCATTATTTTCAGGCAGCTGATACTATTTTAGTTAAAGTTACAGCCTCAAATATTGGCAGTTGCAATCCCAAGAGGTACCACAAGGGCAAAGTACTTAACCTGAACTGTTCCGGTAAAATATTTATTAGTCTACTGTAAACTGTAAAACTGTAGAAACATAATGAAACTGACAGTTAAGCAGTTAAATATAAGGCTACCTGCTCTTCTTATACAAACATAAAAAGCTGACAGTATTTGGCACCTGAGCTTTCTGCCTTACAAGCTCAGAAGCCACAGATAATGTGGGTTAACATAATTTAATTACGCCGCCAATCAAAACGCTGCAGTGCCACTGGGAGCCATAATGACCTCACTGCTTCAGTCAGTGAGATAACTAAAGGATTAAATAACGTCAATGGTCCCAAGAAGCCTTTCAAGCAGCTAAACACTGACAGTCAGCGCCACCATGAAAGACGAAATCATGGGGAGAATAAAGTGACTTCAGTTGACAAATGGTCGATCGACTTCAGATTTTAAGACTTAAGCAACAAAAGAATGTTTCTAAAATCTGCTTTCCCGAGTCAGTGCTGCTGTATTATTGGGTAAACGTAGCAATGGGAAGAAGTTTTGGAAAACAGAACAAACTGAAAAACAGGTGGATAAGCAGGACCTAAATATAGCTAAATAGCTAAAAATGGCTGCAGATTCATGCTTAGCGTGGCACTGGGGAAGGGCTTCTCCAGTGATCAGATATTATCGAGCAGATTATTTCCATACAGGAATTTAACTGCTGCTAGCTGCTTGATTTGATTGGCGATATTATGCTATAAAAAAAAAATAATAATAATTCGTTTGCTTGTGTGGCTGGGGTTCAAATCAAATGACGTCAATCCATGGTGGCAAGATTTTGAATTTACCTAGAGTAATCTGACAGTATGATGTATGTCTTTTTTAATCTTTGGAGACTGGCAGTTACAATATACTTAAGCATCTAACTCCTGACTGTACACTCTGCTATTTCATAGGCCTTGTCAGGAAGACTCAGTATTATCTATAGCCTTGCATCAATTTGCATTCACATTTGGGGGCAGGACCACCAGATGCAAGTCAATTTAGCCTTATCCCGATATTTTGGCTGTCCATCACATATACATTACTGCATGCATATTGTATTACAAGTTAGATATGGACAGTGGGCCATCATACGGCTGGCAGCGTTGCCCATTTTCCTGCACCTGCTACACTAAACGATACACCCGCTAATGACCCATTACATCCGCTTTCAGGAGTCTCTCGATCACTGTGTATTATTTACTGTGGACCTCGGACATAAATGCAATCAGATCTGATTTGATCAGTTGTAAGTCAACGTAAGACTCCATACTTCAACTAAAATAGGACACTGTCCTCTGTAGGGCTTGGTGTACCAATGAGGTTAATGTATAGGAGCAGGCCTCGAACACATGACTACACCTTCGGTCAAGTCGGTGAGAGGCGGGCATGAAGGAGAGGTGAGGGTTTTGGCAGCCAGGTCACACTAATTGGACTCGGGGGGGGGGGGGGATTGTTTCAAAAGGAGACCAATGACTCAAGCTGACCTGGACACAGCAAAAGGATGAAGAGCCTGTTATGCAGAATGAGAAGTCTGCCCGACTACACCACAGTATGGCAAACCATAGGTGCACTTACACTCTCACATGAGTGTGCACATCGGAGACATTGTGTGTCCATAGTCCCAGCTAATACGCACTTATAGAGGATTACACACAAGGTTCTGTCTCATATATATGCCTAAGATCCAGGGGGGAAAAAGTCTAATATTGAGTAAAATATTGATTTGACAGGAAGAGGCAGTTGGCAAGGTCACACCCCAACACATGTGATGTCATCATAAAGCCTTACCTGTCCTCTTTAAAGCACAATAAACCTTAATAGAGTGGCATGTATGAGAATTCTGAACAAAAACATAATGTTCTCTACGGAGGACAAAAATGAATTGCAGGTTCTCAGGAGTATACTTTCTAGAGCACCTAGTCCCCACCACACCCAACCGTACTCCATTCTCCTCACTACAACCCCTAGCAGCCACACTGACTCTTCCGTTCCCCTCCTCGCAAACCAAATGACGCACGCAACCCACCCCGCACAGCAAACAAAGGAGCTTGCGGTTGCCATGGGGCTGGAAGGCAACACACCGACAGCCATGTTCTCCACCGGCCAAGCTCGCCCGAGATGGCGCCTTGGCGACGGATGCCGTCAGAATGGACACCGTGTCGCAGTGCTCAGACGAGGGAGCGAGGTGCGTCAAATGTAACCTTTGCTCTTTTGAGTCCGTCCTGGAGACTGAAAACAAATGCAAAGTATCATGTGTTTTTCAAGCGTAGCGTCTTCTAAAGAGTAGCTTTGCAGCTTGATTGAAAAGACTCTTAATAGGCCACTAAGTCAAAGTTCAAAGCTGAAGAGCTAATCTGATTAATTAAACACCTCATTCTTTAAATGAATCCAAAACCCATAATGAGGAAGGGAAATGCCAAAATTTGCAGATAATTAGCGTACTTCAAAACTGACCAAAGTAAACATTTTTCACTGCACCATTCTTGATATGAACTTAATCTGCAATCGAGAGCAAAGAGGAATCGAATTTATAATGCCAAAAAGTGGCACCGCTGCACTATAAAAAAGATATTCATCAAATGTTGAATGAAAAGCAATTACGGATCCAATATCTACCATTAAATTGGCTGAAGCTCATCCATGTCCAATAAAAAATTACTTTTTATCACAAAATGATGGCAACAGGCGGGGCCTGTAATTAACATCTAGTCCTTGCTAGATAAGTTTCACAGTAGTTCCAGGCTACGGTTAAGTTCATGTTACATTATTAGGGAGTTACAATGTTTATCTCCAATGCTTCAATGTAATTAACCTCGATCAGTTATCATCCTGGTGGGTCCTTAAACATCCCCTAATTCAGGGGCAGATTATAGTCATTTTCAAACTCTTTCACCCTCAATGTAACGAACACAGTTAAATCAAGTACTTTAGGATACTGACGTGGGAGACTGACGGATAGCATTGTACTTTCAGAAAGCAACATTTTCCATTGACTGTTTAGGCCGGCGTTGTTCATCAGTTGCCTTGCTTGACAACAAACAGGCTGTCGAGGAGACCAGTCATCCTTGCTCCCCCCGAGGCGTTGGGAACATTCTGGAAGCGAGTACAGATGGCACTAGTTGGCAGGGCCTGGCTGAAATGCCATGTGATGGGTGGTGCGACGACTCCAAAACATGTGACACTGAAAGCAGAGACCACACGGCAGACGGACACAGAGATCGTCGCCAGGGCGCCCTCATCCCACGCCTCCCGTCATCTGCTCCTGATAGAGCCCCGCAGATGGTACCAAGATGTCTGTCTTAGCTACTAGCTGGCAAAAACAAAATACCTTGAACGTGCCTGTTGCTTTGGTAACTATATCTATGAACTTCATTAGATTTTGACAGAAAATCGATACAACCCAAACACCCCCACCCCCCTACAAAAATAAATGAAAAACAAAACTTTACCGTACCAACTGTGATATATGTCTGACACGCACAGTTAAGTGCTATGTCAACCTCATTAATCACAGTCAGCATTAAGAATTGCCTGGAAGGGCTTTTATCTTAGGCTGAGCACTGTGCAGCATCATTCACACGCTCTCTGGGAGTGTCCCGTTTGTCCCGGGTACATGGCCGGGGGCCTCAGCGCAAATAATGCTAAATAACATCCGACACCACAGCTAGTGCCGCAGGCACCCGGGGTCCTATCAGGCAAGGTCAGGTCCGGAAAGCACCAGAACCCACCATTTTTGACTGCCGCAGAATGCTAAACCACAGACCTAGACAAGACGACTGTTGAAAGGGTTCGTCTATGAAGCAACATTCCTCATGTTGAATTTTCTGGTCATTGAGGAGCAGTCTTCATTAAGTACTTGCTTAATGGCCGTCACTCGCAGCTGGGTTTCTGCCCGACGCACCATGGGTCACCTCTCCAAACTAGAGGTCTTCCTTCCAAAACAAAAGCAGCGGGGACAGTCCTTGCCAGTGCTGCAGTGTGTCAAAGTTCCTTCATGAGCAAGGACGTGTGTTCGCTTACACAAGATGGGTGTTGGGCAGATTCACCGAAGAGGCGAACATATTTGTCTAATCTTTTGCCTTAAAGAATAAAATCACCCCACCCCAGTACAGAAAATGGTGAAACAGTCAGATTGAGGAGAAAAGGAGCTATAGACTTTTAATCTAATTTGGGGGAAAAGGTAAATTTTGAACAGCCCCTGACATGGAAAAGGCTCTGGAAGCATTCACCCTGTTCAGAGGTATTTTTAAGCGCTGTCTCTGAAAAAAATGCTTGTTCGGTAATGTTTCATCGTCCCGGCGCTGCTCTGCTGAGGTCCCCCGTACCCATTTTGTCTAAACGTGCTCCTAATCCACGTCCATTAATCAGCGCGCCGCAGAGCAATCTAAACAATCCCCAGCGTTACGTTTGGCAGGCCATGCGGCTCTTCCGGCCCACTGATGCAGGGGTGAGCTCCCTCCTCCGACAAGTTATAACATCCTCCAAACGTGAACGCTACAAGGACTCCTCTAGGAGACAAGGCCCATCGCTGACATTTGCAGTGACGCCAATTAGGCTCGAGGCTGGCCGCTGTGTGTTGCCTGGGGGGTGGGGGGTACTCTTTATTCTTGCCTGCACTGGTGGCCACTGGTGTGTGTCGAAACAGACTAAGGGCAATCTCTCAGAAGTAGGTCATGGCGAAGTTAAGAGTTCAAAGGTTGATCATTAGTCTTGACCGGGGTTCGAACTACACCCACGCCACCAGATCTGCCCCTCGGCCCACTAGCAGAACACCTCTGGAAAAGTCACAACAGCAAAGGAAAACTGTCAGGATGGCATCCTTCAGAGGGCAGCTGGGAGCCGTAGACCGCCACCCGGTGTCCGAAGGCTGCGGCGTGGGCTGTCGACGGCCGTGTCAAATAGCACGAGATCGCATGTTAGACATCCGGCCCTAGAGTCTGCGTGACAGTTCCTCGTTTTCTCAAGTTCCCTGGTGGCTTCTGCTGTGAAATCGCCCGCGCGGCATGAGGGCCTGAGCCGCACCCGTCACAGAGGGCAGTGCGGCCGGCTGTGCGTGTCCCGTCATTCACAAACAGCTTCATTCTCTCATTCAAAAACAAATACATCCTTTATAATAAATGCCACCACCCCCTCCCATAAACGATAAAAAAATACCACATCATAAATAAACATGCAAATGAAACAATACCAAAAAATTTATACAGGAAGAATAAATTGGCCACCCGCTAACGGGCAAAAAATGCAATCCTCTTGGGTGCACAGTCACAAGAATAAACAGAATGCTGCTCAAAATGCTACTTACACGATATCCTGACACACAAACAAATACAGCAAAAAGCCATACTCAATAAAACAGACGCTGACAACAAAGGTTGTGTACCTATGACACCGGTGTCAACCGTTTTGAGAGTCATAACATGTGGCACGTGGACAAAAAACAGGTAGGACATTTGTTTTCAGTGTGTCCCTCTGGGCTTTGTGAGTCGAGATTTTGACCTTTCGGGACCTACCTGAGAATTGCTGTTGAAATTGCAAATTGCTGTACTTATGAGGAGAGAGCAACTGGGGCAAGGCATGACAAATCAACCTTAGCAGCGAGCAGCGCGGATTACGCATCATGGGCTCTATGACATCATCATCATCGTCGTCGATCATCATTGTGTATCTTTCTGTTAAAGCAACAGCCAGTATTAGGAGCCTGGAGTCTAAACATTTCCCAAAATGCTATTTTTAGGCTACTATTTCATAGTTTTTCTCAAAACGAGATGTGACACTGGTCACATCGAACCAGTTTCACATTATACGACCTAGCGTAGTTACTGCAGCAGCTCAGCCTGTTCTGGCCTGTTCCAAGGCACACTGCCAAACAAACAGTATCAAACAAACAGATCAATTGGATGATTGACATTCCTGCTGAATGTGAAGCATTCTCTCCAGGCTACACATATGCATGCATATGCATCTGGGGAAAAACAACTGAAAAAAACATTCGTTTTGCAGAATCCACAATATTCAAAGGCATTGCAATTTACACGCATCTCAAAGTTGCAATACATCTAGAAATCTAAAACAAAATTTCGAAAACAGGATTATTAATACAAGGTTAGTAGGAACATCTCATTTTTCCTTTCTTATTTGAAATATTTCTGCTAATAACTCAAATAACCTACAGAAGACATTCAGAAAAGACACCTAATTAATTATTTGCTTGGAGACATAAGGACCCTGCAACGTGTGAAATTCTCATCATGGCACATGATTGAAGCTTACTGCATGGCGGACCAAAGCAAAAATGATTTAATGGACATTAAACCAGCACTCGCTATTTTCAGGTGCCCAGACTGACTATGTAGCAGATTATCTCTGTCAGTGGGACTCAAAAAACAATGATGAGGAAAATAAAAAAAAGAAGAAAAGTAAGATGGAGCTTGATGGAGGGGCAATTATGCCTTAGGGAACAGAAGTCACAAAACAAACCCTTTCAGAATTCAACCATTCTACCTATTATTGGTGACCTATGAATGGGGTCAAACAGCCGTACTATTTTCAAAAGACAGAGTGGGTTAAAGGGCGGAAAGCAATCAAAAGAAAAAAAACGAAATCAAGGAAGGGTCTTGGCTGCAGGACTTATATATACAATTTATTTTAAATTTACAATAAATTTAAATCAGATACAGGACTAATAAAAATGATTGAATCCAAAAAACAGGTTTCCTGGAGCAGACACTTGAGAAAGAGTTCATTTAAAACAGCCAAAAAATTGCTTAAAACTTAAAAAGAAATAAGTGAGAGTTCACCCAGTTACTTCGGTTTAAAATACTTTCTGTGTAGCTGTGATATTTATGCATGTGGAAGCAGATCGTTCAGTCTCACTTGCGACACACACAGCCTCGCGACAATTTTCTGTGTTTATCACGTAAGCGGTGACTGTGTTGCACGTCTACATTGTCTCTGCCGCAATAATCGTGTAGGACTGGAACTGGGGTAAAAGACGGAGAGAGTATAAATTGGCAATGGTAACTCCTCCAAAATGTGACAAAGGGCATGTAAGCAGAAGAGATGTGGGAGGCACAGGAAGGGAGAGAAGAAATTTCATTAGCAGAGTCGTGAGCGAGCGCGCACAGGCTGTTCAGACGGTGCTGGAGCATCTGACAAGCCAAACAGCCATGCACAGAAACGCAAAACACCCCAACCCATCAATACATCGAAATCTTGAGCCTGTAAGTGTTGGACACCTGAAACAGTGATCGAACATCTTCTTATTTCAAAATTCCCAGCTGTAGAAAGCTACTTATATGTAAAAAAAAAAAAGGCTTAATTTTTAAGGTGTAATCGAAGCTGGCTTTCCATTGCTTGAATGTGAATTGCATTCATCAGAACGTTTAGGGGGGTCAAATAACTTGGCAGACTTCTGATATATTATCATGTGAGGAAATACTACAGAGCCCTTGAGGAACGCATTGAAAGCCTCAGAGTTGCGAATAAGCAGCTGCAGGCTGTGTGTCTGTATAATGAGTACTGTGGCTTAGAAATGGCCGACTGCTAAGAAAATACACAATGCGACTAAAAAAATCCAGAAAAGTAAGACTAAATAACCTGTAATTCTTTAACCACAAACATGAAACCCAAGACACCATCTCTTACCTCTGCAAATAATGGCCTCTTTCAGTGAATAAATTGATGCAATTAACCCTGACTAATATCAAATTCCCTACCAGTTCTTTCCTGACAGACTCTGCGCACAGTAACTTTGCTTAAGAACAGCAGTAACCAACCTTGCTATACGCAGACCATAAAGACTCCATACTTATATGGTGCATTTAAAGATTTGACGTCTTTCCCAGTGTTTGCCCTAAAACTGGATATCAACCATGCCCCGGTGATATGCTCTCCTTGGTGCAAGTAAATCGATAGCAGGACATGTCAGGCAAGGGCAGAGGCTGGCCGCTTAGCCTTTTTGCTAATAGCAATGATACTAATTGACTATTGTTGTAATGTCAAACAGCAGACAGCAGAAGTCCACTATACAGGGATGATTCCTCTTTGACTCAAAGTACAAGCTCCAGGAACCGGTATCATGTTGGAGAAATGAAAACCAGTCATTGTCAAGGTTTGATCTTATAAAAAACCATGGTGCCGATAACAAGGACAAGATTAAAATTGGACAGGAGCACAAATGGCTCTCTCGGAACGGTAGCCAGAGAAGGTTAGGGTAATTAGAGACTGCCAAAAAAAGGGAGTCTTAAATGGCAATCACAGTGGCCAATCTCCCTTCAAAAATGTCTGCCCAACATACCACAAAAATGCCAGGAGCAAAGGACGACATTATGGAGATTAAACGAAAGATTCATGGGAGGGGCTCTGGCTAAGGAAAACACAACCGCTTCCACTTTAATCAAGGCGGAAACTAGAAATGACAAAAAGTCAAACCGAAACACAAGGCCGCCTACTGACTGTTGTGATCGCAGTTCGGCTAAACTTACACTCCCACGGTCATGTTCTCGCTCGTCACCCCAGATTCGAAATCCCCTGCGCTGTGTTAGGTGCGACAAACGCAATCATTTGTATCGAAGCCGCTGCCTGACTTCCTTTAGCACCATGATCTCTCGACCTTCAGGGAAGTGCACCAGCTGGCCATAAAGACCCGCTGGGCCCAATTTACAGCAGCTGGGCTAAGAACTGCACAATCGTGGCTAAAAACAAAGAGAATGGAAGGTGCTGACAAAAGCAGTCAGAGCAGGAAAGGAAGTATTATAACAATACCAAAGGACATGAGCCACTGAATGTCCAGTGAGGTGCGACGCTTGCAGACGACCCAGACAAAGCTTTCTGTTGCAACTCACAGCCCTCAGCCTGGAGCCCAGGACAGCAAGAAGTATGCCATCCCTTGCTAGGGCCAGCGGGCATGTCAATGCTGACAAAAACCAAGAGACGTGAAAATGTTGAGAGGAGCCATCTTGCAGGGAGCGACACCTTCAATTCCTGGTTTATTTCTGCAGTTTGCTTTTACAACAAGCAGAGCCCTCACAGAGTTAAGCAATTCCTTCAGGCTTTTAACAGGCTGGGGGGTGCCGAATCGGTTTTATGGAGCTGCAATTGACTAAGTCTATAACAGCGGCCCACAAAACTCTTTTAGCTCTTAATTCAGCCATATTTGAGGAACAGCTTTTTCCTTCAGACAGTAATAGCTTTTTAATCTAGAAAAGCACCTGGAGACTTTTTTCAGATAAAAAAAAAAATGAATCCTCACTAAGAAACGGAGTCTTCTTCCAAGAAATTTCCCCCATACCCCATTTCACAAAGGAATACAACAAAGTCAGAAACTGGGCGGAAGAGAGAGACAGATAAGCTGGGAAGGCTTAACGGACGCCTGAACCTGGAACAAACAGATCGACAAAATCCTCCTTGTCAGACTCTCGCAGGCTGGATGCTGGGGTTACACAGCAGGAGACTGCTTCTTCGCGCCAAGCTTTCAGACATCTGCCTGCTTAGTCATCCACAGCCATTCCGCCCATGATCCCAAACACGGTTACAGAAGGCAGGGGTCTTCCACACCAACAACCTTAAACATTTTATAATGGGGGGAAAAGTGTTTGAGAAATAAATCTATTGTGACCAGTTCCTCAGCGATGAGAGTCACCATCCGAAGCCAAAAAAAGATCAGAAAGTGCTTCAGGGAACCGATTAAATCAGTTAGTGTGGGACCAAACGCGACTGCCACACCAAAGAGAACATGGGCTTTGAGTCTTAATAGAAGCCAGATGAGACTTGTCATTATCTCCTGCTCGTGTGCCCAAATTGAATTATAAACTCCGGTAATGAGCGCTTGCCCACGTTCGAAGATGTGAAACGTGTCCATGGATACACTAACCTTGTTCAATTTACGGCCTCTCCCGTGAACCTAATTTCCCTTCTCAACAGAGCCCTCGTGTGGTTTCACCCTAGAGATTGTTTTTCCCATGCTAATTGTGAGGCGGGGTCACCTAACGTTATTATTTACTTTACGTCTGTTTTGCTAACTGCGGATTATGTGGATTTCGATGCGCAGCTTTGGCACCGCGGCATCCTTTCCTGGGGTTTGAAGGGAATTTCTTTGGTCCTTATCTTCTTAAACCACATGTGCCCTTGGGGGACTGATTGACCTTTACATACATAGACACCAAAAAGGGCTGTTTTGAGTGCCAAATTGTATCCTGAGTCCTCTAAAGAGGCAGAAACGGAGCAGATCTCCGAGAGGGGCTTCTCATGGAAAAAACCCAGGGGCTCTTGACCCCCAGTTCTGAAGTGCTCTGAGGCAAATCCCCTGCCCATTAAGAAGCAGAACAGAAGAACAAATCCCTAATGCAGTGACAGGGAATGCTAAGATGAGGCACGTTTTCCCATCTAACCACAACGTCTTTAGGCAATCAGCGATCGCTTGAGGACCTCAGCTTACGTCACATGCGGCTGAAATCATGTCACATAAGGACAGGGAGGGACAATGAAACATTTGATCGCTGCTTATTGCTAGAGGCCCCACAACTTCAGAAAGATCCTGACCAGCTACAGCCTTCGAGTCAACATGACACTGTGTATAATGACCATGATTTTGAGCTTTGTTATCATGTAAGATAATCTTGGTTCAAGCAAATAACAGAAAAAGAAATATTAAAGCAACACAAAGCTACCTGATTAATGAGAAAGGTTGTGTCTGGTTTTGAAACCCATATTTACGACATTTTTACCTATGTCAAACCTAATGGTCATCTGTGACTAATCCAAATTAAAATTCTAACAAAACATCGACACTTCCAAACAATAGACAATGCAACCCAGGTATAGCAAATCAGCTCCTGATCTTTGTGGGGTCAACATCTAACGTCTAATTCCACTTCTTTTGCCCCCCCCATACACCCCCTCCATGACTGTGTCCGCACTGTTTGCGCTGCATGGCTGCCTTTCACGAGGGCCCCCATCTGACCCATGCACACAACGGGCAGGAGGAAGCGGTTCAGTCACGGTTCTGCAGCCAGCTGTGTGCCAGTGCTGACAAAATAGCCTGATGTGATGTCAATATTATACCGTAAGTGCGCACACACACACACACGCACACACACACACACACATGTGCGTGCACGCATGCACACAAATGCAAATACACACGCACACACGCACAGATACACACACACACAAATGCGCACACACACAGGCATACATAAATGCACATGCGCACATACACAAACGCAGACACACATACAAGTGCAAGTGCACAGAGACACACAAATGCACCTGAATACACACACAGACACAAACACACACACACAACACACAGACACAAACACACACACACAACATACTCATCCAGGAACAAATGAAAACGACTTGCTAAACCCACCCTCGGAGTCTGCAGAAGGCAACTAGGTAATGCTTATTACAGGTAATTCCTATCATTCATATCATTACATCCCTTATTATTAGCTGGGGGTGAGGTTTGCTTTTTCTCTTCAGTCAAATATAAGTCAAACCTCAAACAAGAAGGAAGAGATTTAAAAAATAGAAAAAATTGCAAAAGGTTTTTACAAAATCCCAGAAGGACTTTTCGCTATGCCATGTTTCCAGATTTAAACCAAGAGCAGCGGCAGCAGCCCCATGAAACGGGAGCGAATTCACGCCACTCTAATAAAATGGTTAAAGCGTGAAGTGACGTCCATGCCACATTAGGTTAAGGATTATGGGCACAAAACCGTTTCCATCCCCGGTGACAAAGAACCAGGTTGTTTCGGGCAGCAACACACAATCAGAACCAACAGAACCAAACAGGTCCTTCGCTCAGGCAGGATCTGAAACCCAGGATGGCTTTTTTTTTTTTTATCAAGTCCACTCCTCCAAGACCGGAAATGAGTATTGTGCAGTTATGTTTATATTTAGCTTTTGTAGTGGTTTTTTTTTGTGCGTCACTGCGTCCCAGCATCACCCCCCCCGTCGCCCACGATAACCATGTACTATTCCAAAAGGTATCCACGATAGCGGTGGGAGGACTGTGGGTAACATGCGCGTCTTCCACATGCATGTTACATTGGCACGCCGGAGACGTGCAGATCAGAAACACACACAGGCGGATAGGCGAAATCGGTCTGTACCCACCGGTGGAATGTTAGGCACAGCACTCCAACCAATAATTAGATCAGCATTCAAACAAGCCGAACAGACGTAAATCAGCGCGTCCGTATGCACCGAAACATTAACTGCAGCACTAATGTACATCTGATAGCTAAAGATAGACTAAGTACGACAAATCAAACTTATCGTTTCTTAAAGCGATAAAACTTCAGAGAGAGAGAAAGAAAAGTTCCACACAAACAGGCGGCAAGTATCATATTCCACTATGGAGTCAGGCAAGCAGGACACCGTAGGGTCGAATGAGGACCTTGGTTTTCCTGCTTTATGGATGTGGACCCCCCCCCCCCGTACCGGTCCGCACACCGGTCCTTACCACGTATGCGCCACAGTGAAACGACGCCGTTGCCGGATGCTCTTGTTGACCATCAGCTTCCTGAAGAGGCGCGGGGAGCTGCGGGGCGAGGCCCTAGGGGAGATGGCCCCCCTGCCAGCCCCACGGGGGGGCTCCAACTCCAGCCTCAGGTGCTCCTTGAAGGCTCGGACGCGCTGGTCCGGCTCCCCTAGAGTGCCCTCCCTCTCAGACATTTCGGCTCGGGATGGGGGTGGCGATCCCACGCTCGGCGGCCCCTCCGGAGCAGCTCTGGACCCCCGTGGGGGGCGCTAACGACATGCACAGCCTGATCCCACTAGCCCCCGCTAGCCGACGGCTTCAATGGAGAGCTCTCTCAAAGCACGGCTACACCTCCCGACAGAAAGCTACGCTCCTCTGCTTTCTCTTCCCCCTCCCTCTCTCTCTCTCTCTCTCTCTCCCTCGTCCTCTCTCCCTCTCTCACGCTCCCGTGCTTTCCTTCGCTCTGCGTCGAAAGCCTCCTGGTTGCTACGGTATATCTACAAAGTACACACTATCATTCAATGGAGCCATTCATTCCCCCAAAAATCCACCCTTATGAATTATTCATCAGGGTCCCGGTCCAAACAACACTCCCATCCAGAAGTTGCCCCCGAGGAGATTTAGGGGCAAAAATTCTCCCTTGTTAGACTGAAAATGATTATCACCTTCCGGGATAAACCACGGGAAAAAAAAATGAAAATGACAGCAGGGAGGCTAGCATGGACACTCACAAATGTTCACTGAGGATTTAGAAAAAAAAACAGTCATAAGTCAAAGATTTTCACAGTGGATACAGGCTCCACCCCCCTCTGGTTTCTGATTGGTTCCCAACTGCTTTGACGGCAGGGATAGTTCGTCGGGCTTGGCGAAGGAGATTGTCTCCCAGAGGCTGCAGTACCACCACTGCATTCTGATGACTTGTGACCTAACAAAGCTGCCGCCAAAGTCAGACAGGAATGCAGGAAACCGCCGGCCCGAAACACGACGTGGTTAACTCGCCGCGAGACGGATGCTATTCCCATTGGCACGTGCGGCCAAACCGGAGCAGACTGCGGGAGGACAAAGAGCTTGTTGCTCTGGAAATAAAATTTCCCTGATGTCACCACACAAATTATCAGCCCTGTCATGACATGCCTCCTTTAACTGCAGCCTGACCGGGAGTTTTTCCACTGCTTGGTCTGTAGAATATTTTTCATATTTTATTAAATAACAAGGAGGGGAAAATAATCGCAAGAATGCTAAAAGCAACAACGGGGCATACGGCATGTGTCATAAATACCAGCATCACTGGCATAAGAGAGTCAGGGATAATCGCGCACTGTAAATCAAAGAACGGATAAATTCTTGAGCTGTGTGGAGCAGCTAGCAAGGACATGCAATTATAACCAGAGAGTTGTTGGTTTGAGACCTACTTTTGAATAATAAAAGTGATTAATTGTCAATGTTGACATATCACAGCACATAACAAAACGTGCCCTCGGCCTTTAACCCATATGTGACATATCAGTGGGCAGTTATTATTTAGCAGTGCGTGGGGGCAGTACCTTGTTTAAGGGACTTCAGTGTTACCTTGCTGGTTGGGGATTCGAACCATAACCTTTTGATCACAAACACGCTTCCCTAACCATTAGGCCACCACTATGCCGCTTAGTAAAGGAATTTAGCAATATTGTATTTTGCTATGGCAATGGGTTGGGGCCCGATGCTGGGGTGTTCCCTGCCTTGCACCATAACCTCTGGGATAGGCTCCAGACCACCCGTGACCCTGAATAGGACAGGGGGACTGAGGAATAGCTCAACTAATATAAATATTTTGTGATGAAACAGAAACCTTTATCCCATAGGAGGTTCACTGGGAAGAGTGCTGAAAACACCCGCTGAACTGGCCGTAAGAAATACAAAACAAATTCTGTAAACAGAATAAGCCAGCACCAGTAGAGGCAGCTGCCGATTGCAGTACCGGTGAATTTTTCCGGGTTTTTTTTTTTGGTAGCTTTTTTCTGCGATTTTCTTCAAGATTAACAAGGTTCCCGTCTGTACGCTTCCTGACACTCTCACTTAGCGCAAGCAGCAAAATCACCACCTAAGGGTAACAGCCTTTGAGTGCCGCGTTTTTCTCGTTCACATTTCTGGTTTAAATGGCCAAAGCGGGGCTGAGGCGACGGTTCATGCGCCGTTGAGCCTTAATCGCAGCCCTCACACGGCGGCATGATTAGCGGGCCGCCGTCCCACAGGCAGCCGCCGCCGCCAGCATCACGCTGCGCCATTCATTAGCGCAGTCGGGCTAATCAACAGAATGCCTCCTGCGCAGACAAGCGCGTTTGTGCATTCCTAATGCAAATAGGAGCCTAAAAGCCTGAAAACGGCCAATTTCGTCAAATGAATTGGAAAGGACCGCAATTTCAGATGTAATTAAACGTGTGACAGGCACTGCTAGACTACAGCGCCTCTCGGCTGAAGACTGCAGGATCGCGTATAAAACAAATCTGTTCGCTTGTTTCGCTAAGAAAGTCGCAGTTGCCTGAAATCCCATCATTTCGACGTGCATATTATTAAAATCCTGATTGCGAGCCAGAAGTCATTAGTCAAAATAATTAATCAGCATGAATCCCATTTTCGGTTTAAACGGATATTTACATTTGATCAGTGTGTTTTTGCTTTCCAGCGATGAGTCCATGACTTGGTCATTTGCCCGGGCATCAACAGAATCTGGACAAAGCAGTAAGCCCCAAGATTTCCGTGAAGGCACCAGAACACGCAGTGCAGCACAGTCAGTAATCTTTCTCAAAAGCCAGTACATGCCTATCACAGAGAAAGGTTATCAATTCTGACAGTGAATCTAATGACGGTGATGTGTGTGTGCGCATGCACATGGACATGACATAATTCATAAACAGCACATAAACACACACATTTCATCAATCTGGTCTGCTTGCTTCTTCAATATGACCATTGTGGTGAATGGATACAACTGCAATCAAAATCCAGCGATGTTCTGTTTATAACCATCCAATCTATCCAGATCTTACCAAAATGTATCCAATTTCATCTGGAAATAACACAACACATGGCCACTCGTCAGATAACGATCGTTAATCACTGTCCACTGTTTTTCAAGCATCTTGTAACGCGAATGATGCCACCAAACCGTGGATGCTCTTCATAAAAAATATCACTGAATGCTTTAAAGTTTAAACCATCATTTAAAAAACAAGGCGAACGCTGTGTTCTGCACAGGCTGTAAGGCAGTAACCTACAGTTCAAATCCAGCACAAATCTCTGGTGGAAAGCCCTCACTGACTCCAGACCAGGCGCAGACTGCCCATCAGGAAGTTCGGCCACTTTCCTGGCAGACCGCCCATTGTTCCCCAGTGCCCAAGCAGAGGGTCGATCGCTGCGTGTTTCCAGGTCGATGATTAATGATTGGTGTGCAGCCACAGATGTTTGTTTATATATTTTATACACACACACACGTATATATGTTATATATATATATACACATACACAATTATATATAAATAGATAGATCAGCAGCTGTGTCTGTTTTGCCACCAATGAAATAATGTTAAACCAGTAATTAATCACCGACCTGAAAACACGCCGAGATCGACCGACGGGTTGGGCACCGGGAAATACATTTTTGGGTATTCCCCCCCCCCCCCAAATTCCCAGGCTGCTTTCTGTTGCCAGTCCGCCCCTGATCCAGATTCGTCATAATTCGCTACACAGAAACCAGAATTCGTAACTTTAACAAGGTGAAAAGGTTATATTACGTCCAGTTAAACAACCAGACATTTTTTTCCATGAAAAAGGAAACCATCCAGTAACAACAGCAATCAGCCCATGAGAGGAGACGAAGAGAATGAGTCAGTGTTAACTTAACACTCTTAAGTATTACTTAATCTGGAAGTGCGGCATGGATCTGCATAGTGTCACTAATCATAATATATAACCCAGGCAAGACAGCGAGATGGGGCCGTTAACCGCCAGAAGGCTGAAAGCAGCGCCCAGGAACGGCACACGGAGGAAGATGCTCCTTGGATGTCTGCAAATTAAGAGGCGATTAGCGGGCGTTCGGGTTAATGGGCTAGTCGTGCGTCGCGCAGCAGCTGCGGCGCTCGGAGAGCCGAACCGCTTTTAATCTACCAGATTTTATTACGGCGCAGCTGCTCCGCTTTTCTCTGCGGAGACGTTGTACGGAGATGGATAAGCCAGAGGGAAATCTTACATAAATACCGAGACCAAAAACCGGTTGCGACAATTGTAAAGTGGGACCAAAGAAGCATGCCACGAGTCTCCTTTACCATATACAAGCATATACATAATATGAATCCATGTAATTCATTTCCCAGTCTTCACTGCAGCCTTTAATTTTTTTTGATTAAGAACTAAAAAAAAATGTCAAATAAGAAATATACCGTTGATGGTGAATACCTTTGGGTAACTGATTAATAGATAGGCCTACTAGTAAGAAAATCAAAAACAAGCACTCACGGTCATTCTGTAGAAAGATCGCCATCTTCTGCTAGATCGCAGAAACAGCAAGACGGTCATCTGTATGGCTGCAATGTCTACGTGCTAGACATCTTACTATGGTGGGATCTATAACACGTATACTAAAGTAATACCGTAGCGAAGACTTAACTAATTATTTGAACATCAAAATATATAATGTTCAGAATTACCTTTAAGACAATTTTAGAGGCTTCCGTCATACATAGGGAATACGATTTGTAAAAAACATACATTTCACAAAATATTTCACACCGTTTCAAGAACAGTGTGTAAATTATTTTCAGAAAGCAGTCTGTACTAGAATGTGCACCCGTTTGATATCTGAAATAGAAATCGCCTTATGAAAACCTCCTAAATTATGCAAGGCCACCAACAAAAAATTCTGAATCCATCCTCAAGGTATTTAAACAGGCACACAGCTAGGATAGTTTTGGAATAGGTTTGTACTCAAAGCATAAAAAGTTCATGGGTAAACAGCCCCGGGTCCTGACGTGTTCTCCTTCTGACAGGCACAGCTATCATCTTATTAGCTGTAACATATGGGCACAAACACCTTCTACACACTGATGCAGAGACCAGTCTTTCTTTAACGGTTCATAGAAAGGCAGGTAGGGCTGTAAGTCTGATTCCTGATGACTGGACATCATTCGTAACAGACTCTACCGCCGTGCAAAGGGTCTCTTAGGATCATTTTTATCGTGTGACAAAAGATCTTCGTTCAACTATGGTTGGTTTTGAAGAAAAAAAAGTGTGTGGAAATTTCATTAATTACAAAATTGACAGCAAAAACAAGGCAAAATGCCCTTTTTCACAGTTTCGTGGTCAGTGCAGCTACTGTGTTAGGCCTGTGCACTCTCAGAAAAAAGGGTACAAATTTGTACCTTTGCTTGTCACTGGGGCTGTACCCTCAAGGGTCTGCCA
>JAODLD010000049.1:8285554-8308199 GCA_026781065.1 Mormyrops boulengeri
GGGGGCTACATGTCCCCCCCACCCTCTCAGTACTCTCCTACGCGCCCTTGGTTTAACACACACAGCTGGATTCAGAGCGGACACCTCCCAGTGTACTATCTACAGCAAGGACTGGGCATGGCGTTCAGAGAGTCCATGGTATCTGCGCCTTCCCAGGTTACTCACATCGTCAGGCGACACGGTCAGCACACTTCTGCTCTTCCTCATCCCCGTCGTCTGGCAGACGCTCTTCCTCTGGGCTTTCCGTAGCGACCAACCCCACCGTCAAAGCCAGAGACCAACTCCTGCACGGAGAGACAACCAACAGCATTCGTACTTGTCCATCTTTAACAATGTATGAGCCCTGAATTATTGATCCAGGGAGAAGGAACTGCATCTGTTCTTAAGTCCTTAATGCAAGTGGGCAGTGTGCATCGGAGTTCAAGGACGACCCCCTTCCCCTTTAAGATTTGATATAGATCTTGGCATTGCTGGGAAAATCGTGGATCCAGGGCCAAAAACGGGGGCAACCTAACTGCCAGCAGCTATTGGAACTGGCTGCAAAACAACGAAGCCACAAAATCCAGTGTTAACATCAAATAGCTGAACATAAATTCAGTCCTACCTAAAACCTGAATCCAGAAACTAGATCACCAGAGCGCCGGGCACTGCCCAAATATCAGGAAAAGTGGATCTTTAGTTTTTTTATTCAGTCCAAAATTCAGGAAGGAAAACAGGAAAATGCTAAACAATCACAGACAGGGTCAGCATGGCGCCATTTTCAACCCCAGGAGACAGCAGGCAAGAGACCTTCCTTCAGCAAAACACCCTGGATGATTTATATCCTACATTAAATATATTATATTTATTAAATGATACAAAGCATATATTTAATACATTTATTATTTTAATAAATACCATACACAAAGCTCAATGTGGCCCAATATTAAGAATGAAGGGCATGCAAATATTCAGTTCTTATATACAGTATTAACATACAAGATTATATATATATATATATATATATATATATCAAACTACCCAGGTAGCCCCACTCATCCTTCATTGGGTGATTAGGGCCAGCTGAACTTCTACGATTGGCACAGGACTGGATATAAATCACCACGGCAACTGATTGTAGCCACCTCTCCGTCTCCCATTGGCTGCCACCGTATAACACATGCATGCTTCATGTGTCGTTCCCTACTCAGACATCCCCTTGTCCGCGACAGGTGATCCTATATGCAGACCTCAAAGCCGTGTAGCTAACAGTTGGGGTCCACACCATTTGAACAGCAGCAGCTGTGTATCTGTACACAAGTTACAAAAGCCCGCTCAGCAAGAAAACGCGGCGGCGCTTAATCACTGTCTGGATGCACGCAATCGTGAATGTAACTCCGGAAGGAACTGTGGGTAAAAATAATCTTCAGAATGAGACCAGTGCAGGCAAACGTCGCCTCTTCCTGGTACAAAGGCTTCCTATAAGGAAAATCAACTTCAAATAAACTTTTACCCTGAAGCAGCATTTAAATGTAACAATACGTGCAGTTTCCGAATGTCAAAATAAGAGTAAACACCATCAACAATTTCACTTGATTGTTTTTACTGGGTTGTGCTAAATGCGTTGTATATAAACATAAGCTCATCCTGTTTTTCTTTCTCCAAACAAAAAGAATATTAGACCTCTGGTATAAATCTTCTCTGCGAATAACAGGCTAGGATTATACAAATTTAATAGCCTGGATGAATTAAACCACAGAAATCCATAATCGTGTAGGACTTTTACTGTGACCCAGATAAATGACAGTAGAGGCTCCAGAAGAATAGGAGTGGCTTGAGGCGCAGTGGTCAGGATTACTCTGTAGGGTCAGATATTCTTTGATTTAAGCAAGTGGGAACCAACAAAGTAACAAATGGGTAGTGGGTCAGACCAACCAGTGACCAACAGTTAATTATAACCACGTGATTCGAAGCATGGCTACTGTTACTGTGACTCTGCAGTAATACTGCCCTTGAGATGTGACACTAAAAGCAATATCAAATACCTGACGAAAAATATTTCCTTCCTGTTAACAGTGAATACATATAAAGGTTTAATCAAAAATATTTTAAAGCCTACATTAAAATAAATGCAATACGACTTTAATGTAATTTTATTAAACATGAAAGCGATCTTCCACAATGGAAGAAAAAAAAAAACGATGGGGTACGTGTCTGTAGTGAATGAATCGATTCACGATTCTGAAGGAATTTACTAATTGAGTGAAGAATCAATTTATGAAAGAGAATCAAGGCCAAAAAAACAGGCATCAGAACATGGTCATCTTAAAATTCCATTTTCAACAGAGCTTCATCTCATTTAGAGCCTGACAGCTCAAGCCCCCATATTTCATATTAACTCATATTATTTAACTTCAACAATCTAATCACAGTTACATAATAACAAGAAAATGTATCGGAAGAGGCATTAAAATGTTCATTATGTTTTTATAATACTTAGCAAACCCAGTATACTATTAATTTTTATGACTATGGTAACACTGAACTGGAGTTAATTTAATTATTCTCTGTGAAGTGTTTGTAAGGGGTGACCATATTCAGGTCATCAACTGGTTTGCAAAAGACAACTCCATGCAAAAGATAATTACTAAATGGGCATTTAAATTTACAAATTTACATATATGGTTATCGTTTCGTGAAATCAGCTAATGGAAAATAGAACAGATAAGAGTAATACACTTTACAATATTTAAAAAATCCATCCATCTTGCATAACATGTGACACAGAACGGGGTCATGCTGTGCCTTGAGAAGTGGCCAATCACTCAGCAAAGGGCAATTTGCAAGCAATAGTTCACTTGGCCTGCAGAAGGGAAACCACAGAGATTTTCTGGGTAAAGCACACATTCCACACACCGAGCCGGGGGGCAGAAATTGACCCCTCACCGCATGGAGTTACCCATTTCACTACCACACTGCTCCCAACAACCATCCATCTCTATCCACGTACACATACAGGGTCGTGAGGGGGGCCTACAGCTCATTCCAGGCAGCAGAGAGCACCCTGGGTGGGATTTCAGGTCATTGAATGGCATTAAAAAAAAGTATGGGCCAAATAGTTTTAAAAAACACATTGTAAAGCAATATTCCAAAATGTATTAAAATTGAGACGCTTCCAGATATAGAGTTTAGTTAAAAAAACAAACATTTCTGGCAGTGCAGACGGATCAATTGCGGGGAATCCTCCAGGGAGAACCCAGCTTTTTCAGAGAGCGAAAAAACGTGGTTAAAAATCAACACACACTGGTCCACGGTCAGAACAGGTCCAGGGATCCCATTCGCAGAAGGGAACAATCCAGCAGATCGAGCACTGACCATAACCACCTACAGTCGTCACACAAAAAGAACGACACCTGATATTCTAAGACACAGGTGTGGCGTGCAGTGTTTGGGGGGGGAGGCAGAATGGGGACGGAGAACAATGAGAAACCAGGACACAGTGGCCAGCTGCTGTGTGACAGCGGCGTGACAGTGCGGTGCGGGGCCTGGCCGGCAAACATACTGCTGTGGTGACCCTCTGACTAATTTAACGGAGCCGCTCCCAGCAGCTGAACAACTCATACCTCCTCTACTTCAGCACAGGGAATACAGCCAGTCACTCAAAGTATCCGTCACCCAGAGATGACGAGGCAATTTTTCAGATGAAAGGATGCTCTAATTGCCATTTGCACAAGTCCAGGTACATTGGAATGCTTCTTTTGTCATATCCCATCATGCTCTCCTTTGAGACACATACATACAGCTAAGGGAAGTGAAGCTTGGACTCTGAGCACATGGTCACAGCATTTATCTGGGGCCCCTGGACCATTTTGGGGCTACAGGGACCTTGCTCAAGGGCCCCACTGACATGTGACTATTCTGCCGAGGACAGAATTCGAACCAGTGACCTTCTGAACACAAGCACAGCGGTCTAACCCACTGAGCTACGCGCCGGCCCGCCCACAATGATCCCAGCGACCAGCTGCGACAGTGTAGCTATACTGGTCAAACAGGACAAGGGTACATGACAGGCTAACAAGCACCATTAGAATGCTGGCAGTGACCTCAGCTGGCCCCTGATGTCAGTATCAGCGGGGGACAAATGGACACCTGGTTCCTGTTCTCCGGGGTTCCGTCACCATAGCAGCAGGACGCGCCCATCCACAGCGCATTCATTCTCTTAGAACACAATCACTGCCATTGTAACTCATGCTTTTCATCTCTCAGAGGGGATATTCTGCTGGGAGCTTTACAGTGGGGGAGGGGGATCCATGTGGCACCGTCTCACGTTGCTGCTGAATACAAAAAGCCTCATACTTGTTTTTGGTTTTTTTTTGCAGTACAACTCATGGTCACGTGATTCTCAGCTGCACAGAGTTATTTATCCAATCAATCTTCTGACCACTTATCCTGGCCAGTATCTCGGAGGGGGGCGGAGCCTATCCCAGGCAGTATCTTGGAGGGGGCGGAGCCTAACCAGGCAGCATCTCGGAGGGGGCGGAGCCTACCCCGGGCGGGACAGGCCACGAGGCTGGGGACAGCCTGGACGGGACGCCGGTCCATCACAGGCCAGTCACACTTTGCAATCACACACACTACTGATGACTAAAATAGGGCTGTGTGGTATATCATTTCAGGACTGTGCGATATATCGTGCGCATGCGCAATAATCACATCGCATTTGTCAGCACCAGTTTTTCACTATTAACATTATGTATGGCAACACAACTAACTCATCTGACACACTCTGTTGGTAGATCAGTTTGGCTATAGTTTATTTAGAATAATTTCATCTCATTTTTTGTTTTATAAATATCGCTGTGTTGCTCATGGAAATTTCACATATCGGGATGTGATATTATGATGTGACATTGCGCAGCCGTGAACTTAAAGCAGCCAATTAGCCTAACACGGGGGCTATTCAAATCCCCATACTCAAGGTCTGAACACTGCTGATATTCTAGTCTTCCTTTACCCGTGAGCCAGATGTGAAGCATCAGAATCAGAAATTGTTAAACGACATGGGGGAACTGAAAACACGGCCTGGATTCGGAATCAAGGTCCAGATTTGATGAGCCCTGACCTAGCAGCACATCTGTGGGCTGCGGAAAGAAACTGGAACACTTGGAGGGAACTCGGGTAACATGGGAAGGACACACCATCCCCACTCGTGTGGAACAAAGGCAGGATCTGAACCCACAACCCTGGAGGTGCAAGGCAATGGTCCAACTCACTGCACCAACAAGCCAGTATGCCATCTTAGGGTTAAACATCTAACGAAGAACGTTAAGAATGTATCTGTACCTGTAAAACATATGGTGGCCGACTGTGTGTGTTCCAGCAAGCTCAGCAGTGCGACGAGAACACAGAAATAAATCATCTTAAATAAAAACACAGGCCAGCAACCTGCATGCTGGTGGAGGGCCGTCATCTGGCATTCAGGGCAGTAAACCCCCCAGGATATTTTCTTATTAACAACACAGATTGTGTGAAATATTTATGGCTGCCTCAACGGATGTTCCAGGATTGGGTTTGAGACTGAGGCGGCCGCACGCTATTGCTGAAATCTCCACAGTCGGGGCTGAGGTTGCAGACACCGTGCGGGGAGAGCAATTAGCAGCATGAGCGACTGCGACTGCGATTGTAGCTGCGCATACGCAGGGCAGCTCCGAGAGCCAGAACCATGAAGGACGATGGCCTTGAATTTTGCACGAGTCATCGTTACTCACACTGGTACAGTGGGCAAGGGTGAAAGCAATTTCATAAAGGAATTAGGGGGGGGACTTTACATAATTAAAGACCTCCACACCTCACGAGTCACTGAGGGGCATGCTTTCCAGAACCGCCACATCACAGCCATTTGTCTGGGTCCAGTATCCTGAATGTTCTTGCACCCGGTCCCATTTATCAGTACCTTCTGGATTTAATATGGTCTAAAGCACCAGATGATTTTTCTTAATGACTCCGTGCTGCCATGTTCCCTTCTGGAAGGTAACAGACTGAAAGGAAATGAATGCCAGGGTTATATCTAGAGTGGCTACGTCAATCCATCCATCCATCCATTACTACCAATCCAATACAGGGTCACAGTGCTGAGTAGCTACACTCGTCATTAATTCAAGATGCTTACTTAAGTCGACCTTCCAAAGGGACAGCACACTCACGGTGCAATTACACACTTAAAAAAATACATAAATACAACAAAATACCTTTATATCATCTAATGTATCACCATTTCCTAAAACAATGAGTTTCAAACATGTTTAAATTCAGACGGAGCCCAACTCCGCCTCCTCATGTCCAAATCACACCTTGCTGGAGCCCCACCTCCTTCAACTTTTTTTGGTAAGATTTTCAAAGTGAATTGTTTAATAAAACATCACTTTCGCGTTAAAATGTTATTTCCCCAATCAGCTTTAAGTATACGTTTATTTTCATTAGCAGTACTGACCAGACATTCATTTCTCGATCAAGGGAGTTATTTCTACATGATGTTTGTGTGTCTGTCCCATGATTTTGTATCTTGACTTATTTTGCTTACCGTACTGCAGTCAAAACTTCATTTACTAGCTAGATTTTGCTAGAGGTAAGGCGTGTGCAATCCATGGAAAAAACTGATATTTTAATGCATTTTCACGGGGACATTAGGAATGAGTAAGCAATAATATTACTCGCAGTTATAAGTAATTTTGATGCATTATTCGGTTTTCATTTTCATTTATATTTCACAATAGCAAAGCTGGAAATAATTCTTCTGGGCAATATTATGCCTTCCTGTAAAAAAGACCACTGCAAAGATCATATTGTCTGTGCAAATGTTGGGTTTCGGGTGTCGCTTGTGAAGTCTCTGAGGACACTCACAAACTTAAGGTAAACAAAAAAAAATGTAAGGTAAAGATCGACGAAAAATAATCTTAGATGTTCTTGTACTTTGAAATATACACATATGCACATATCACGGTGACGTCAATTTTATACGTTATTTTAGCAGAACAGTGACAATACCTTCAACGATGACACTACCAATGAACCTGTAGTCTGGGTTAATGATAAACATCTTCATTAAAAAGAAAGGCCAGGACATCACCTTGTTTGCAGGACCTACAGAGAAAGGGCCAGAGCGGACCGGAACGAAAGGCTTTTTTTCCTTTTACGACACTTCATTTGCTATTCTCACTCACATCAAACATTCCAAGTAATTATTCTGTAAAATGTGTGGCGAAATAAAAGAGGGATCGAAGAGACGATTTCACGAGAGCGGAGAAATGCTCACTCGCCCAGCCATAATACATGGGCTGCCATCGTCTCATTTAATTCAAAACAAAAACAATTCAGTTGCTTAAGTTTAAGAGTGGGAAACGCATGAAAAAAAAATAACAGCACACCCAACACAATCAATAATGACACATCTGCTTTTCTCTGCAGCAGGGTTCTGTCAACACTGGGCTGGAAAGCCTGCTTGGTGCTAGAGATTATTAAACTTGAATAATATCATGTAAAAGGAAGATTCCGTCAGCACAGGAGCACGCAGCTTCACAGCAGCTAATCCAGACATGACATTTTCCGCCGGCATTCTGTCACGATCAGGCCCGGGCCTGCGACCGGCTGATCGATGGCATTGAACTCCCGCCTACGGGACGGCAAGTCTCCGGGGGGGTGTGACGGAAGGAGAGAGAGGATATGAGGGTCAATGTGAAGCGTCAGTTTCAAATGAGATGGGGGTAAAGCAGAAGCTGCAGGTCTTCATCAGCAGTCGAAGCCACACGCCTGCAGTAACCTTCGCCGTGTCACCGTCACCATGCCATTGTCCTCGGGCATGACAAGGTTACTCTCCAAGGCTGAAACTATGAGAGGCTACTCTGCACGCAGTTCGACTAAGATTTCGGCTGCTGTGTAAAGCTCCTTTCAAAATATGAGCTTAATAGATCCCCAGAACTACAGCCAATCAAAGTCTCTCTCGACCATCCATCCATTCATCCTATACCCACTTCTCCTATGCAGGGTCCAACAGGTCCGGAGCCTATCCTGGAAGCTACGGGCACAAGGCAGGGAATAACCCAGGATGGGGTGCCAACCCATCACAGGGCACTCACCATTCACACATACATTCACACCTGCAGACAATTTGGCAACTCCATTTCACCTCAGCATCTAATTGAACTGTAGGGGAAAGCCGGAGAACCTGGAGGTAACCCCACAACGACACGGGGAGAACATGTAATCTCCACACACACAGAGCCACGGGCGGAGACTCAACCCTGGTCCCAGCAGTGTGAGGCAACAGTGCTAGCCAATGGATCTTCTCAATCGGTATTACAACAGTGTTTTTTCAGATGTTTTACTCAAACCAAGTAGGCAAATACAGCCCAAAAGCATTTAAGGCCAAACATGGTACGATGATGTAAGGTAGTGTTTCCCAATCCGGTCCTCAGGGACCTGCACATTGTCCTACCTGGCAGGGAGCAATAACGTGGACTGTCTGAGGGGTCCCTGAGGACCGGGTTGGAAAATACTGATGCAAGGTGACCTGGTCAGGCGAAGGACGGACGCGCAGCAGGCTGTGGGACCCCCACCAGCTCTATCTGGCCTGAAGGGAGCCTTTCTAAGCTGCCCTTTGCAGAAATGAACACCACTATGATCTCTAATAGTCACATTTGCCAGTGCAAAACCCATATGAATTAAACTCACCCACCCCAGTAATTAAATGTACACTAATTTAGACAACCAGACTGCACTGCAACTGCACTGGCCATAAAATAGTTTGTGCTGCAGGGGCCATTGAATGTTTTGGAAAACTCACTTCCGATTTCAGGCTTGTTAGCAAAACTGACTGAATTTGAACGTGGTCATGAATACGGGATTATTGAACAATTTGTTAAAATTCACATGCCAACGCCGCACCCCGACGTCTAATGAACAGCAAGCGTTTCCCGGAAATGCCACAGCACTCCTAATGAGAGCGCTGCCTCATTAGTTTGCAAATCGTTCCATTCCATCGCTTTTCGTTAATTTTTATGTCGCCGACGCCAACAACTGTCCCCTTTTCACAGATTCGTCATTAGCGCTTGCAGCCGCTCCCTCGCCGTCAAGCAGTCCTTCAGCACCCAGTTCCCACAGACCAGGGACATAGGGACGGCCGACCATTAGCGTTACAGAGTGAAAAAGCAGAGAGCGGGAAGGAGGAGTCGAGGAGCAGAGTGTGGGGGAGGCGCGGGGGAGCTCCCGTTAATCACCACACCGCATGAGGGGAATGCAGCCGATTATGAAACCGAAGGGCAAGAAGGAAAATAAACGCTGTTTCAGTTTAGAGAGAATATCACAGATTCCACGCACTAGCTCTCCATCTCTCTGTATCTGTCTCTCTCTCTCTCTCTCTCTCTCTCTCTCTCTCTCTCTCACACACACACACACACACACACAAAATAAGATTATAGACCATAAAATTGCCACGATATTCTGAATTACATGCCCGCGATCCCAACAACCCTACTCTTGCTGACTTGACATATTCCTCATACGACCTTCAGACATCCATTAAACCACAGTGTGTCTCTGATGTTTGTACCGCTACCATCACATCACGGTTTTTATCTCGGGATGTGCTTAAGGGGCCAGGTGTCGTGGCAAATTTGCCATGACGTGGCCTCCTGTTCCCCACATGGTGGGAACAGCAGACGCCAGTACGGTTACAGGAAGTACAGATCGAACAGTACAAAGGGACGAGCGGGAGAGTAAATGGCTAATCTGTAGGAGAAAGCCCAGACCTCTGGACGTGCAGCATGGGGAGAAAGGTGTATTGCGAAGTGGATGATCAAAGGACTATCTTGAGACAACCCAGTTGGTGTTCTGCTGGTTAATGAGCTAGGCTTGAAGACCAGGTAGCTTCTGTGAATGTCCTTCTGTAAATCTACACACCAAAATATGGAACGCAAAGACCTTATTTTATAATAATCTGCATAAAAAACTCAGCATAGCAGATCTAGGGCTCTGTGTTCAAGAGACAACAAAAACATAACACTTCAATACGTTAAAAAAAAAATCGTCACATTTCAATATCAAGAGTTAAAGAAAAAAATTTAAAATCACCCTCCCACAAGAGTGTTTTGTAACACATTAGACGTCCCCCTTGGCACTTAAAAAAAGCCGCCTGTGATTCAGGAGTGTGGACAAACTCCGCTGACGAATCCGCGCTCCAGCCGCCCTCGCGGACAATTCATGGCATTAGTAATCAGGCAGGCAGGCAGGGCCGCCCAGGCCGCGCCATACACCATGGCCCCGCGCTCCCGCACAAACAAGGAGCTGTTATCCGTGGGCTGGATTAAATCGCTCCTTGTGGCAGATCGTGACGAGCACAGCTGGGCTGTGAGGAAGTCCAGGCAGTGTAAGGAGGGGGGTGAAAAAAAGAAAAAAAAAAAAAAAGAGGACAACGGCTTCTGTGAGCGATACCGGCTACTGCAGCGAAACGAAGTGGAACCTGCCAGTATCGGTTAAAACGTATTCGCTGTGACACCACAAGCACAGGCTCAGGTTATTGCTACAGGCAGTATATACACACACACACCTTCCTTTCAAAATAAACCATCTGTCGGATCACGGACAGCAGCTGTTAAAGAAATTTAACCCTGAACACAGAGACAATCGACATCAAAAACACTGGGTTAAGCTTTCCGCCGCAAAGGACACGTTTTAATTCTGTCCAGGTGGATTTGAAATAAACATCACCTCAGCACAAAAGCAAGAGTAAGCTCGCCCTTCATCTTAATGCGAGACACATGACTGCATATTCATTAAGCAAGAATATCTATCTACTGCTTTTTACATTTTACATTTCACCCCGTGTCCTTTGTTGATTAAAAGCTACAGTATAAGACCTTAGAACAAAGTTTTCTCATAGGAATGAAACCCATTTAAAGAAAAAATGGTAATCATGAGTTTCAGAGAGACAAGTACGCAACTCCAAAAAAAAAAAAACATGATTGAGGCTCACGTTTCATGCACGACACATTATTTTCAAAATGCACATGAAATATGACAATAGCTTTCAGTCTTTTCTCTGGAGTAAGAAAAACCAGGGCAGAGATCCCAGAATTCTCACTTATGTGGGAAGCAAAATTATAAGATTTTTTTAAGCATAGATTTCAAAACAAATGCAGGTCACGCAGTACAAAAAAAAAAAAAAAAACAAAAAAAGGACTATCAAGGCCTGGACTCCACAAAACTTCTGAAGGCCTCCTGTGGTATCTGGCTCCAAGATGCAGCAGATCCTTTGAATCCTGTAAGCTGCGAGGTGGGGCCTCCATGTACCGGACATGTTTGTCCAGCACATCCCAGCGATGCTCGATGGGATTGAGATCTGGGGAATCTGGAGGCCAAGACAACACCTTGAACCATTTCTCATGTTCCTCAAACCATCCCTGAACAATTTTTGCAGTGTGGCAAAAGAGGCCACTTCCATCAGGGAAAACCATTGCCAAGAAGGGTACACTTGGTCTGCAACAATGTTAAGTAGATGGTATGGGTCAAAGTAACATCCAAATGAATGCCAGCAGAATATTGCCCAGAGCGTCACACTACCTCGGCCGGCTTCCCCATAAAGCATCCTGGTGTCATCTCTTTCTCAGGTAAACGACGCACAAGCACCCAGCCATCCACATGATGCACAACAGAAAATGTGACTCATCAGATCAAGCCACCTTCTTCCATTTCTCCATGATCCAGGTCTGAAGCTCAGGAGCTTGCGGCGGTGGACAGGGGTCACCACGGGCACTGCGCAGCCGCATACACAGCCAACTGCAATGCGCTGTGTGTTCTGACACTTTTCTATCATAGCCAGTATTAACTTTTTCAGCAATTTGTGCTATAGTAGATCACCAGACAGGTTAGCCTTCACTCCCCAGGCACATCAATAAGGCTTGGGCACCCATGACCCCAACGCCATCACTGGGTCACCGGTTGGCCTTCCGTGGACCAATTTTGGTAGGTACTGACCACTACATACTGGGAACACCCCACAAGATCTGCTGTTTAGGAGACGCTTCTGCTTAGAAGTCGTCTAGCAATCACAATTTGACCCTTGTCAATTTATCCAGATCCTTATGTTTGCCTACAACACATCAACTTCAAGAACCAACCTTGACAGGCACCATTGTAATATGATAATCAATGTTATTCACTTCACTTGTTAGCGACTTTAATATGTTATGGCTGATTTAATATGTTATGGCTGATATATTTCACAACAAAAACACTTTCAGAGAATTGAAAGGTAACAGCTGAGGCTCCCGTTTGCAAACCTCTTGACAGTTGAATTCCAAAAGCCGAAAGTAAACATGGAACAGAGCATTCGTATTCAGTGTGTCCTTGGGCTGCCTCAAGTCCTGGGCTGTCCTCACACTGTTCTTCAGCCAAGACACAACTTACTACAGCCCCTCCACTGCCTGTATCACCTCCAACTATCCGTGTGATGGTCATTCCAAAAGCACGTTATAATACCTGAACTAGTAAGTCTGCCCCCTGGGCAGCATAATATAAAAGGAGCCATTTTTCCTCTAGAAATAAACCTCCAGCTTACGAAAGCTTAGATCAAAGCATTAGCAAAAAGATAATGTTGCTAAAAATGATCTTAAAAACAACTTTATCTATATACCTGTGAGTAATAGCAACAAAATACAAGCCACACGGGGAGGAACCAACTCTTCACCTAGCCCTTAAGGTAGCAAACTTGTCAGGCTGGTCTCTTATGTAGAACCGTATAGCATTAACATGATCTTCACCCAGAAGTTTCCATAAAAAGAGCAACAGTCTTTCCACAGCAGCTAATGCTTTCTAAAGCAGCTCTAAATCAATACGGCACTGCAAACGCTGTTATGACTAAGCATTTGCCCGCATCCGCAATAAATCAGAGGATACAAGAGGCCATATAAAATCACCAGGGCTAAAGAAGGAGCATCGGAGAGAGATGGGGGCCCTGGTCTTCGTGTCTAGCCAGGGTCATGTGATCAAGGCCACGGTATGAGAGCCTGTCTTGCCACTGATGTATGACAAAAGCATCTAAGCAGAGTCCACAGTGAACGAGCTGGTGAACAGGCATGTAGCCATGGAGGATAACAACAAATTTGGACCCCTACCCCCAGATGTTTTTTTGCTATGGATCAGTAACATAGGTAGTAAAATGATGAGATAGTAAAATAATGAGGTTGATCCCCCACCCCGAATAGGCAGAAAATGTACAAAGGGAGATCCCCCCCCAACACAAACCTGTCATCAATGAGGTTGTCAGACTCCCAGTAAAATCTTTTTTCTAGCCGCAGGCCGGCAGATGAAGTCACTGGGGGGCCAGGCCCGGATACAATCTTACCCTCAAATCAAAGAAAAGTTGCAAGCCACATCGCTACAGGTTACCCATCTAATTTCCAGTGCAGGAGTACCAAGGACAACTTACCACAAATCCAACACAGACATTGTCCAGATTCTCATTTTGAGACGCTAAAGTATAATTAGAGCTGACATCCACATCGACCATCCAGTCTGAAACTAACCCAGAATTCACACGTGAACTTTACCTGTGTAGATATACCTCAGACACAAACTCGGTCTCTTATTCAGACTATACTAATATCATCTTTTACCTTTTCCAGCTCAAATTTACTTCTGTAATTGATTAGGTCTCCATAAAAGATCACTCACAGAATTTGAAAGAACTTCTATAATATGCTAATAGCTGCCCCTGGGTCTAATTATTCATGTTATAGTAAGTGACAATGACCTCATTAATGGTTCTTTCCTTCTCCTAAGGAAGAATTTTAATATAAATCTACCCTGGAGGTGTATCTTCTAAGGTCAACTGACCCAACATGCTACTTAAGGGGTAATTAAGTTCTTGTCCATGGTCTGCTATGGCTCTTATTCTCTGCCGAAAAACAAACAAACAAATAAAAAGAAAATGTCATGGTGCTTTTTGAACACCACGAACTTCACCTGCATAAGCAGTCTGAATGACGGATGTGCACACTCCCACATCTGGCATTTTCTCAAAGAGTGGCACACTTCTGCAGTCCGCGTCCAAGTGCCTTACAGACATCTCTATCCAGCAGAGCGGCTGACGTCCGTTTCATGAAAGCAAGAAGCGCTGTATTCCTCCGGGAACATTACAGCGCTGACATTCCTTTCCAGACACAGCAGAATGCACCGATTACTTCATTTCAGCGATAATCGTCCCTAACATGCACTCATCCGAAGTCCAACAGACTCGACACAACATTTCGCTTGGGTCCAACTGCATGCCGCGCATTGCAACTTATAATTTAGCATCCTGAATCAGGCATTTCACTCGCTTACCCCTGTCTTACTTTACCGACCTCCTTCGTCACAACACCTGTTTTCCCCGGTCACCAGCACACCTGCATCTCCTCTGCCCAAGGGAACAAATGTTACATCCAAAAACTCAAAACCAATGAAAAATGACTAGCACTAGTTTTTACACCCAAGTCCACCTAACTGTGCAAGATATATTAGACCTATCCAGAAGTTCCCCATTCTATTTTGGGTTTCACTTTAATTTAATTTCATCCATAGTTTCTACTTAATGCGAACTTCAATATTTATCCGACATATCCTGCTTGATTCAATGTAACCTGCTTGATTGTATTTTTGGAGCTTACGGCTCACAAATACCCAATTCAAGTTACTTTCCCAAACGCACGAACAAGAATCCATCGTGAAGTTGGTACATTTTGACCTATTTATCCCTCGTTTTCACCGATCAATCCCGTGCACTTTAGTGTAAAGTCTACAGACTCGTTGTAATCAAATGCGGCGGAGCGCTGAATTACTGCTACAGACACCCAAGGACCCGGTCATGAAGACCGAGCATCAAGTAAAAACCAGCATTCGCTACGGTAAATCACCGAATCCTACTCTTACCTCATAAATGTATCCACTTTCCACTCTTAGGTGGGACACCAGGCACTCACGCACGGAAGCCTCGGCATTGGGTTGGAAAGGAAATAGAGTGATAGCAATAAATGCGCCTATAGCGCGATCCTGCGCAAAGACACCGCGCTCTGCCTTCCACAGTATCTAGTTATGTATCACTTCTGCCTTCCCAGGCTGATACTGAAGTAGATCAATCCTTCGGTTGCTGTGCACTTGCACGCTGCGCGCCTCTGCCCCGATAAATGCGCGTTTGTATCTAAGCCCGTTTCTTTCTGCTGCCGCCGCCTGAATCCCTGATAAGGCGAGCTCCGGAGGGTGGATCACGGGCGTCCTTAATGCGCTACGGGCTCTGGCAATACGGAAACCTCATTATCAGATTAACTGTACCTCCCAAAAAACAGGCATTTTTAGTTAGCTGATAATTCCTCTTTGCGATCGCTTCGCCTGGTTTTTCCAAACTGAGCCCGTAACCTAAGCAATAAATATGTCGGCATTGTTCTCAACGCTAACATCCTTGAAACGCTGCGGACCGAGGATTATCGTAATAATTCGAGAGGAAATCCTGAAAATTATTTTCGGTCCTTCGCCACAGATTTTGTGATACAAAATAAAGTAATGGTTGATCTGAAATGATACAGCTTCGCGGGACTAAAGCACGTATTGACTTATCCTTGAATATTAATTGCAATACCAACATAGTAAATACATTGTATATAATAAAAGTAGATATGCTGCTTTATAAAATGCATGTTAGTACAAGTGGTTTTGCGTAATGATGTCATTGCTTTGATTAGTTTGAGTAACATCAAATGAATATTGCGTTAAAAAAGCACTGTTATCATGGATTAAATCTAATATACAGTAGCTACTGGATGGACGCTCACAAAGGGAGATGTTTTGAAAACACCAGTTTCATCTAAACTCGATAAAATCAACACATTAACCGGCATTTTCGGTAAAATCCTTTAATCGTTAGCCCATGTTACCTAAATAAGCTGACAGTAAGTAGCAATGGACTGCAGTTCGATTAAATAAATCGAAAGTTAAATAAATAACGGGTGTTAATTTGCACCCTAGAAAGGTAGGCTAACCGCAGACCAAATGTATTATCGTTCATTTCATGTTTATGGCCATTACCCGATTTAAGATTTAATTGTTTAAATACGTTGTTCATATTAGAAAATTCATTTGTATTCACGGGTAAAACATGATTCATGCTATATGTTATATTGTAAACCCAGGAGTGTAGAAAGCCTGCAAAATTGTGGCGCTGGATGCTGATCGGAAAATTATATTTTTATATTAAGATAAATATAATCACTGGCATGACGTAATGTTGCAAATGCATGTATCCTTCTGCGCAACAGTCATCGCTGAGCTAGTAATGAATTCATCGCGGAGAACAATCTGGTGCCTTCATGATGTTTTATCGCTTAATAAAGTATAATTAATAAATTAATATTATTGCTTGCTTAACCACGACAAAATATGGGCGCTCCTGCGGTTAACAATTAGCAAGTTAATAAACATATGTTCGGGGTATTAAGCACAAGTAGTGTGCTAAACAATCTGGAGTTCCTGCGGTTCGCGTTGCTTTGTTTACAGACTATAAATTACATTTGCATTTTACACTGATCTGCAATTGGACTGCAGTGCACTTGTGTAGACCGGAGGGCATTTGCTTACTGTTCGGTTGCTTCCTGTATGATTATTTGCTGGTGCACATTATATTTTGTCAATTGAATTTTGCTTGTCATGCTGTACTTACTAGAGATTATTAGTCTAAAATGCGGGTCTAACAGCAGGCGATTTTTTTGCGACAAAAAAGCATCTTTCTAACTCTACAGATTGTTTGCACTGGTAATTCTCTAATTTACGTGATATCTGACCATCCCCTTTAACACAACTTTGAAGACGGAGTCAGATATGCGGCGGGTGCATTAGCAAATTTTCAATGCACGAAGAATATGGTATGGATTAACCAATTGATTTTCCATAACCACTTAACCAATGCGGAAAGGCTACAGCCCACCCCACGAGGCACAAGGTACCGGGCTTGGGACTCCCTGGACAGGACACCGTCCGTTACATCACGGGGCACACAGTCACACACCAAGGGCAAATCAGAGACGCTGATTCACCGAAAACCCAGGCAAAGGTGGGGGGAACGAAAACTCTAGAAACAATATCTTGGAAGCGTGCGGACACAGTCCTACCCAGTGAGCAACCATGCCACCCCAATGATAATGAAGAATTCTATACATTAAACATACCGCCCAGGGAAGAAGGTGCATGTGAGAAAAATAATGAAAGCCACAAAGAAAATTAAGACTTATGCAGGACTATTATACAGTATGATTTTCTTTAAGTAAGCCTATAATTTTACTCTGTAAAACATCTCCTGCACGTAAATAGAAAACTGGGGTAACTGGTAAGCGATTTATAGTTACTTTACAATTCTCCTTAATAAATAAAGGGTATTTAATGCATGAATATTTCATTGATGTCTTTTGCCTACTTATTTCTGTAATTATGTTTGCGAAAGGCTTTGGCCCTTAGTGTTCTAAATGCTTTCTAAAGAATACAGCCCGGATTTTTAAAAAGGACCGTTTGCCTGCCCTTGCTTCTCATGAACACACACGGGTTAAATCACGCCCCTGGGCTTCTCTCATTCACCAGCTATTTCATTGATTGGGTCCCGTCATTTGCATGTTAAGAGTGTTAGAATTATAACTGGCCTTGAGGCCTTCATTGCCTCACCTTCATGCCATTTATTTATTCCGTAGCCTAAGGTGAGTGTTCGCCATTAAGGCATTTACACACAACCTTAAAAGCACAACCTTCACATGTTGACGACCTGTGTGCACCTCTGTTGACTGTGCCATCTGTTATTTCTGCCAACAGCAGAAACAAAATGTCAAATGATCTACAAATGATGTACAATGATCCCAGAGATGTTGCCTGGTAACAGTCATTCCAAGATGTACCATCTTCTACAGAAGTGTCACACCCAGCCCCGATTGCCCTCCTGTGGACCACGCCTCCTCGTTAACCCCATGTGGAATCCTTCCGTTTACCTGCTGTTTCCCATTTCCTGCTCGTTACCCGGTGTATTTAGTCCACGTTCTAGTCAGTCTTCCCCAGATCTGTCATTGTATTGTCAATGTCTTGTGACGCCTGTCCCGTACGCTGCCCTTGTCTACCCGGAATAAACGCCGTTCTCCCCGTATCCTGAGCTCTCTCGCCTCCTTCCCCGCTCGCCGCAGCCCTGACGCTGACAAGAAGTTTCTCAGACTTCAAGTATCATAAAAATTACTTTCAAGAGCAGCTCGGGTTGGGATGGCTGGTTTTAAGCCTGCTGATTTTAGCAAGCACCCTCATTTTTCTAACCTAAATCTCGTTTAAATTTACATCCCCCCCCCCCCATGCTTCCCGAATGCCAACCAGCTCCAGCTAATTGACAATCACCAGAAGAAGATGCATCCAATTAATTCCCCTATAGAAGAGAGACGTCAGGATTTGTACCATTAACAATGTTTACAGACAGCTTAGAAGTCTGCTTTTTCCAAAACAATTTCCCTTCTGTTCAACTGACTGGGGAGGCAGAAATGAACAAGGAAATCAGAATGCAATTCAGAAACAAGGCAGGTTAATTAATTGAGCATAATCCAGTCTGAGATACTAGGGCTTGTATTCTCTTTGCATGTCTCTGACTCAAAGCACTGTGTCCCCAACATGCCAGGAGGGATAATGAGCAGAGCACACATCTTCTGATGCATGAGCTGTCAGTTGCCAGCTTATTTTCACTCTACGGGCCACACAGGTAACACGCTTGGGGTTTATTTCTATAATCACAGTTTGGTCATTTTCAGCTCCTTCCATACAAATCACATTAGATCAGTGTTTTGCTTGTGTAAGTTTTAATTACACAAAAATGTTCTGAGGGCAGAAGGAACAATGATTGGTTCAGAGTGATAACCAATCAATTTGTAGAGAAGGTGGGTCAAAGCAACGAGAGAAGGCAGGGCCTAGATGTCTGATTGGTTGAACCCACCTCATCTACACTCTGATTGGTTATCTCTCTGGACCAATCATTGTTCCTTCTGCCCTCAGAACATTTTTGTGTAAGTAAATCTCCCATGAGCCAGTGTTTCCCAACCCAGTCCTATGGGACCCCCAGACAGCCATGTTTTGATTCAATTTTTATTTAAATCAATATTGCGTACAGGACAATATACTTCTCTAGCAATGTACAAAAATAATTCTGCCAATATTTCAAATGTGTGCTTGCAATACATAAAGGTAGACAGTCATACATAATTTAGAATTATATGATAATAAGAAATACTGTAGATATCCTAGCAGGGTGACAAAGGCCTGGGCTTATGTGATGCAATGAAGCAGTTGGCTCTCTGCTTTCAGCGTGGGAGACCATACCTGCCGCTAGCAGAGTTACAACAGCATTATCAATCAATTAAAACAACCCAAGGACATTTTCCATTCTATCTGGAGAACTGGAGAAAGAAGAAAAAAAAATTGATACAACAATTGTGGACTGTCTGACAGGGAGATGGGAGGGAGCAAAAATGTGGACTGTCCGACAGGGAGATGGGAGGGAGCAAAAATGTGGACTGTCCGACAGGGAGATGGGAGGGAGCAAAAATGTGGGCTGTCTGACAGTGAGATGGGAGGGAGCAAAAATGTGGACTGTCCGACAGGGAGATGGGAGGGAGCAAAAATGTGGGCTGTCCGACAGGGAGATGGGAGGGAGCAAAAATGTGGGCTGTCTGGGAGTCCCCGAGGACCGGGTTGAGGAACACTGTATTAGGGTGCACTAATGGCAGCCAGCATTCCCCGTTAGTTGGCAGCAGGGAGGAATAGCGATAAATAGCCTGCTTCAGTCTGGTAACATCCCCCTCCCATCTTTCTCACCCAGCACTGATTACATAATACCTGCGCTACTTGTTTGTTTTTTGAAATTCATCAAAGCACATTTCAGCGTTTCTTGATCTTCCCCCTCTGCCAGCCTAATGCACCTTCAGCTCATTACGGTTTTGGGATGTCAGTGCACAACTTTATCTCAAGTGTAAAACTGTCACATACCCCCCCCATGTTTCTTAAAATATGTATGGAGTGGTCTTTGTAGTCAAGGATAAATTTGGTTTTCTAAACATCCACCCAGCATTCACTGGGAGCATGCGGTGAATGCAGCCAAGTAGCCCGTAACGTTCTGGACAGAGGAAACAGATACCTAATCTGCTAAAGCTTCGCACCACAACACCGAAATGACCTTTTGAAGGCTTTTATAGGCTTCCATCTTATAAGATTAATGGAAGCTAACATATTAGCCTAATGCTAAATCATTAGGTTGTGTTTAATTCTTAAATGGTGGCAAAGATTACTGAATTCTGAAGATGATAAAAATTCCGTCAGTCACAAAGGTCATATATACATTGTGAAATGCGTAAGATTTTTAGGTCCAGACACAGAATGGCATAATAAAATCTTAGTTGATTTGTGTATGTGCTACTGGACAGGGTTGTATTAATGTATTACCTGCAAAGACAAGACAGGTGTGTTGAATTCCTCAAATTCCCTTATTCAACAGAAAATTACATTTTCAGCAGGATTTCACAGGTGTAAGAGAGTCACTTTGGTGATGAGTCAGCTTAAGGTGCAGTGACCTTCCAAGCAGTTCGATGAAGTGAAAATTGAGCAAAAATGAAAAAGGGGAAATAATTACAATATAGTATTAGCGAGATTTGTAAGATGAAATGAAACTAAAATATAAATGAGAACATAAGGAATAATATGATATTAATATATTAGAAATATATTTAACTAGATATGTTATATATAAAAACCTGAACAATTAGCCGTGTAAAAGACAAAAGTTCCAAGCTTAAATGAATGAATAATGAATGTCTGTAGAGAAGTGTACATTATCCCCTACAGTATAGGTATGAGAATTTCACAGGCCAATCCTCAGAGGCCGCATTTTACTTGATTGGAACATTCTCCAATAATGTAATGACAAGGTACAGCAAACGAGCAATGTTTGTCTTATGGATGCCAGCATACACTTATTCAGCTCTAGGCTACGGGGACCACTGTGTCTTTGGATTTTTGATCCAGCTCAGGACATACAAGTATCCCTTGACATACCTTTCCATGTCATAACAGTGTTTCCCAATCTGGTCCTCGGGCACCCACAGTCGGTCCATGTTTTCGCTCCCTTCGAGCTCCCTGCCAGACAGTCCACATTTTTCCTCCGTCCCAGTCTCCGGTAAGTGTCACATGGGGAGAGGTGAGGTCAGGTCCTTCTACTCACCTGTAACTATTTGTCCAAGAGTAATAAAACAAGTTTAGCGTGTGTTAGGAGGAATGCCGAGGTCTGGCCCTTGTGGGTTCAAGGTCTGACATTTTGCTCTTTAGCGAACGGTTGTTATGTATGCTGCTTGTCCTGCCTGCCAGCCTTCTGACAGTCCCGAAAAAACACCCCCATCCCGTCTTCCAATCCCTGTGTCTTGTGCATCAAATCCGCATTCCAGAACATAAAGGTTTTTCAACAGAAGAGAATGAATAACATGTAACTTCTATTAAAAAGTGCTGATAAACTATGCGAAATGCTAAATAAATGTAATGTGTTTTGTCAGTGTGTATATTTGTCTATATGGTGTTATATTGTGGGAGAAAGTCATTGTATTCCTATAAATATAACACTCCCATCGAACATCAGTAAGACTTTACCTATAATATACTGTGTTACATTATATTTTCAGAAATCGCAGCTCAAAATAAATGATTAAACAGCAGTGATTCTTGGTCTTAAATGACCCCATAAAAAGGCAAAGCTAAGAGCTTTAAATCTCCTCAGATTGGCATGTAGGTTTTTTAAATCTTGAGGGGGAAATACAAGGACTGTGCAATCAATGCTGAGGAGGTCAATCCCAAACAATCTCACGCTTGAGTTTTAAACGTCATCACGCATTACTGCATAATCAATATACACCATATATCGACAGCCACGATTCATGCCACTTGGGGATTCTTGAGCTGCGGCTTTATGCCTTTGCCATGGGAACTGTATTGAAAAGCTGAATCAGACCAGCAAGGAGCTAATAGCGGTTAATTCATGGCCCTACACATCAGGCCTGAAGCTAGGAGCTTCATTCAGTGCCACCTAGGGGTTCTTCTCAAAAGCAATGCTACTTATTGCTTTTACAAGAGCAGGAACCATGCTGAGAAAACTACTTGCTCTCCAGGGTACACATGCACACAGTGACCGGCGGTGACTTCGGCGACTGCCGTCAGCATCTTCTGCTCTGCAATCACCGTGTACCCCATGGCTGACAGCTTCTGTTTAACCTACAACCAGGTCTCATGCATCTTATTCATGCACATCGCCATCTTGCCATTTTTGATAAAAGATTATAATGTTACTTTTCCGTCAGTAATCAATAGCTTACTGTAGCTCTAATGATGGGGAAGTCAAGGTATAGTAAGTACCTTGAGATCAATAGTCATCATATATAATGTGATTTTGAAGAACAAACCTGCATCACTCCCCCTATTCAAAATCTAGCCAAATGAAAGTGAATACCAAAGTTCAAACGAGGAGACCTAAAGAATGCAAACAGATCCAATCACATCGATCAGGGGTTTATATAAGGAGCAAGTCTAACCCACTTCT
>JAODLD010000049.1:8308299-8323595 GCA_026781065.1 Mormyrops boulengeri
AAACCAACTTTCTCATTTTATTTACATTGTTTAATCAAATAAACACTCGTGTCATATATCCCTTGAGGTCTCCTTGGCTGAACTATAATTCATATAATTCTAGATGACGGGGTAGACGTGCTCTATTGGTCAGTTCCCATCGATACTGTGAAGACTGTACTCACCTAGACTGAATGAGACTCAGAATCTGTGACTCAGTAGTAGGTTATAGCAAAGCCTTCATAGAGCTTTGAGTTAAGCCTTCTACATGTGGCTATACGCTACATCGGTAACAGCTGTGCAAAAGGCCATCAGCTCATTTAGCTTTTAGCAATAGCAGCTACTTATTACATTTCTCAGATAATTGTTTTAGGTAGGAGAGACTGGTTACTGCACCTGTTTGCAATAAAAATTTAATAAAACAAGCATGTTCAAAACCTTAAGAGAAAGGCTAATTTCTGCATATCTTTGTCCCTTTTTGGTCTAAATTTTTTTTTTAAAAATCTCCATTTTAACTGATTATCTGAGAGATTTTGGCCAAGCAAAGCAACCCTCGTCCCTATTGAATGGCAATTAAAGAATCTGGGAAAACGGATTAAACTCTGCACCCAGTAAAAATTGTGACACTTATAGGCATCAGAGAAGCGTCATCAAGCCGACTTGTCCGGAATTCACTGCATCTGAGACACAAAGTCATAGATTTCTCAGATGCGTTGGCATCAAGCCAACAGTGAAAACATAGCTTCCCACACATGGTTCCCACACATTGCTGCAAGCCTTAAATGCACACAGCACGCATTAAGAGTACTGCATGGTCTGATCCAGAAGGGGTAGCTCTTGCACCATTTTGGGAGACTTTCCAACAGGAATTCGATTATATTATTCTAACAGGAATTTAATAAGTTTCAACCATGGTATATTAAATGCATACCACAGTAATTATTACTCAATACTGGAGCTAATTTGAAACAGCAATATTTGTTGAGACTTTTTTAGCGAACATCTGAATAAGTTGGCTTGCTGTGGGAATACACTGTTCTAACCACACCATGCCCCTTATTTGATAAAAAAAAAGACAGAACGCTTTAGTATCTTTAATTAGCACTCTTTAATTGGCCACACTTGATTTTAATGGGCCCGTTCCTGAGGTACAGCCATATTGGGGAGCAAACAGGTAAGCAGGGATACTATGACATGACATAGAGAATGCAGGCAAATCCTTTCACAAATAAAATCATAATCATTTGTAAAAATTAAATTCTCATTTTCCACAACATGAGGAGAGTGATATGATGAAGCAATTATATACACCAGTCTAAAACCAACATTTAATTAGGGATGTTTTTTAAATGATTACATTTTGCATTTAGAAAATGCAAGATAAGCTTATAATTAATTTTAACACCAGAAAAAGTAGTGAGTTGATGTTATAAATGGGAAATGATCCATCTGAACACTTAACTGATTGACTGACCTCTTAAATAGCTTCTCCAGTCTGTTCTCTTATTCAACGTCTTGGCCCTCTACAAATATGAATAATCAATACCATTTTATACAAAAAACTAACTTTTTGAACACTGTGGTATCAACGTTTAATGACATGTGTGAGCATGACCGTGGATGAAGTAGCAGTTTTTGGAACGGAAATGCATACCTTACATGAGTCAAGCTCGCATTTTTTTTTCTCCTTTCCAAAGAGGTTTCACACGAAAGTTTCGCTTCCGAACGGCGAACGTGGCAAACACATTTCGCAACATGAACGGTCAAACTAGATGAGCGATTCGGATTGTTCACAAGTTATGTGGCAAGTCGTTTACGATGTTTTGAAACAACATGTCAGATGTGCCCTTGAGCTGTTCGAGACATGAAAGGTTAACAAACAGATAATGCCAATCTAAATTGCATGCATATTAATTTTCTTATCAATTAGACTTTTCTGTATGCTATAGTAATTAGTTCATGAATGAAACTTAATGAATGAAGTAGGTGATTGAGGATTCATTGTTTGTACTGTATCTTAGCAAAAAAATTAGTTGTTTGGCATTCAAACAACTATCAAAGATTTCCCATTGTCTTTGTGTGACTTGTTTGACATGAATGCATTTTGCTTTACCTGAACCGGAACATGTCATTGTATTGTCTTGCCTGTCTATTAGCAGTAGTGTGTTCAGCCTTTTGTTTGTTTAGAATGCGTTTTTTTGCACGGTCACAAGTCACATTTTCTAAACAAACAAGGCCCCACACTGTCAGGTGAAACAGGAACCTTACTTCAAGAAACTGAGTCTTCTTTTGACTCCCAAGCCATTTTGGGTGAATTTGGCTTTTTGGGAGGATTCACTTCGAATTTCACTGAGATGGAATAATAAACAAAGCCTTAAACTCAAGTAAACTGAAATAAAAAGCAACAATAAAACACATTTCTTCTTCTAAACTCTGAACACTAGTCCAGCCACATCAAGTATTTTAACACAGTTCCAAAAACAATTATTTTAAGTATTGTTCCAAAAACAAGTATTTTAACAATTTTAACACAGTTCCAAAAACTCTGTCATAAATCTTTAAGTCGATTTATAGCATGCATGTTTTCTGTTAGCCACAGAGAGGATAGAACAACAGAAAAGCACACTTCTTCTGAAGGGGGCAGAGACGGTTATCAAAACATACTGGAAATGGAGAAGTAAATTTGCAGCACATTGCACAATTATAACAATTATAACCAATCTCATATAAAAATAAATATACAACATTAAAGCCACACTTCAGGAGTCACAGAATAGTACAGCACTCCATTACCAATATCAGCCGTGGGGTAACAGCTATCATATTTTGACAGTGCATTGCAGCCTTAAGGATCACGCTGTACACACAAAGGGTAAACATACAGAGTGTTCAGTTCTGCCTCTGTGTTTTTCTTTTCAAGCTTCAGAAATCCAATCTGGTGTTCTGCCTCTGTGTTTTTCTTTTCAAGCTTCAGAAATCCAATCTGGTGTTCTGCCTCTGGGATTCCGAATGGATACAGTCTGGAGTTGCGGCACATACAGAGGGACGATGTGAGCCGGTGTGTCGCCCAAATTGCATGTGGACTCCTGATGATAAAGCAGGGAGACAGATTCTAGGGGGTTCAGGTCAGATCTCTCCTTGGCAGCTTGCCTCTGCAAACTCTCCCCTTGTTCTCGGTCACCAGAATTCATGCCCACGCCAAAACACTCCCAGCCAACAGCCAGGCCACTGACAGCCTCATCGTCACAGTCCAGGGTGTCTGAAAACTCATCCTGTGAGTTGAAAGAACAAGAGCGGAAGCGGGTCGCTTCCAAAAAACGGGCGAGGCGCCCATCCCAAAGACCCCAGAAGGAGGACTCGGGGATATTGGAGTTGCCTGAAGACTTGTCCTCATCTGAGGAACTACTGAAGCTCTTGGGAAGTCTACAGCAGAGACCAGCCTCATGCTGGAACAGTATAGAGGCATAGATGGTTGTTGATGGTGTCAGACTAGAAGTAGACGTTATGGACATCTTTGGAGCTGGTAGCTCCTGGTAGCCCTCCAAATCAGGAGAAACAGAGGTCTCCCTTTCCTCAGTCTTGTCAAAGGTCCACTCCATCTCTTTGATCTCTATTGGTAGCTTTGTCTTATCCACAATCAGAGCCTCTGAGACGGTCTCCAGTTCCAAGAGAAGGGGGTAAGACATGGGCATCTCGTGCTGCTTAAAGAGATTCTCGACAGTCTTGGCCTGAAAACACAAAAGGCTTGCTTTAGGTATAGCATTACAACCCACAAAGTCCAGAGATCGCTTGGTCTCTGATGATACAATTCTGAAATTCAAAAATACATTCACCTTGGTAAAATCCACACCCTTGGCCCAAGAGCAGTTGTTGGGATCTGGGACATCTCGCCAAACCAGCTTCATCTTCCTGCGCCAGATGTGACAAACGTGACCACACACTCAGACAACATTGTCCTTCCTGAGTGCCGCGATGCACAACAACACTGCCCCATTGTGAATTCTGAATCTGGGGCAGTATCTGTGTGACTGTTCAGTATATGGGAACATCGAATTTCATTTTTGGTAGATGACACACTCTCCGTAATATGAATCAAAAATAAATGCTATGCAAGCTCAGGCTTTAAGAAAACCAGCCTGATTCATAATATTAAAAAATCATGTTTGGCATTAAAAACGCGCTCCCTCTGCATTTCCTAATGGCATTAAGACACAATTAATACAATGCCCAGAACTTAATATTAATTGATACCCTTTGATTCAGAGTGAGATGCTATACAGACAGTGGTCCCAATACTTTTGTCCATATAGTGTACATCATATAAACTCCACAATCTCAGAGTGGTAGAAGGATTCAAATCACCATCCATGGAGATGTGAGGCAATGGTGCTACACAGTGCAACATCATGCTGCCCATTATGGTTTTTTTTCTGGAAAACAATTTACTAGTCACTTCATATAACTAATTCACCATAAAATAAAAGAGAAAGGATTTCATACTGGTGCTGGGAAATTGCCAGGGCCAGAACCAACAGGAAGGCAATAATTAGCATTAGCAAATAAGGAGCGTGCTGTCCTGTGAAGTGGCCCCTGTCTTCTGGAGAAAAACAAACAAAATAAAACAGTGAGTCGACGTCTCTCCATTCGAACTGGCAAACAAATACCCAGGAAAACAAGACTTACCTTGGACAAAAATTGACTCCCCTTCACCGTCAGGAAATATTGGATACAAAGTAAAACCATAGTCCTCAGAACTTAAAAAATTATCTGGAAAAAAACACACACACATAAATAAACATACCTTGACAGCTTTATTATGCATTAATAACAAACATTACAAGAAGTTTGTTTTTGTCATATCATGTTTGTTATCAATGTATATTTAAGCTCTTAAGGTGTGATAGGATATTAAGGTATACTTACAGGCTGCTTATGAATTTTCTATGAATGCATTATGAATGCATTATGAATGCTTTATGAAGGTGCAGTTAATGTAATGCGGTACCAAAAAAGCAATGACAAAACTGCATAGGCTACAAGTACTATCTACTGTATGAAGTTAATTTGGTACCAAAGAAAAAATCTAATTCACTGCCTTGGGCTTGTCATATACATAAACTGGAATAAAAATATTTCACACAGCATGTTTTAGTGACACTATTCATGACGGACACAATTAAATATAAGTTGACCAAAAAAACATGTGGTACTGAGCATCATAGGGATGCTTGTAGTTGCGCTCCCTACCTTGTAGGTTGAAGGTGCGGATGTGGGCAGGGACTCGAACCCACTTCACCCCGCCCACAGTGCTCTGGGACCTCCATTCAATAACAAATGACAGTGGATTTGAGGGCACTGGGAGCAGGGTCCACGCCAGGGTGACGCAGCTGCTGTTTATCCTCATTACACTGAACTGAGACAGTGATTTCACTGGGGATGGGGGGAAATGGAGACGCCTTCCTTTCAAAACATCAACTAGAAATCACTTTGTAAGAAAGTGTATCTTGTATATTAATGGATTTAAAGTAACATTTATCCAGTCATTTAGTACTTAATGACTCTGATTAATAGAAAGCTAAGAGGCTAACAACCAACACTGCGTTTATCCATATGCAGAGATAATACTGTGTGAATTTGAATTCTTTTACCTGCACTTTCTACTAATAATGCTGTTCCATACTGTTTCCATATTAAACGCTCCTGAATGCATCGACAAATTAACTGAGCACATTCCAAAATGCCCCATTACAGACATTTGGCATTATGTCAGTTACAGTTCCCCTAATAAAAATTTTCACAATTGGTATCTCTGAGAGGCTAATTTTTTTATTCAGTCACTCTTTTTCTTTGGCTGGCATTTTGGTATTCAATACAGCAAAGGCTCCTTCATTCTCTGAACTGCAATTTTCTATCAGAGTCTGAGACAATTTTCGACACTCTGCTCTGACAGAACATTACAGTGTGGTAACCAAGTCAAGGTCAAGCTTCAAGTACACCCAGGATTAAATAGTTTGTGCAGTATTTTCATAATGTCAGAAATATGCCTTTGCTATAAGAGTCACTTGAAATCATACTGTGCATTCATAAATTTTTGACTGCTGCACCAAAGAATTGGTGGTTCTGATCTTACCAGAGGATATTTGCAACACTCCATAGCTGTGACAAACTGAGCAAAGGGGTTTAAACCCTTTCATGTTCTTCAGATCTTACGTGTGGTGATAGCTTGCTTACATTTTTTAGTGGGTGGTGCTAGAGTCATTCTCGTGTTCCTGATGGACAACCCCACATCATTCCTGGCCATGACGGTTACAGTGTGGATGGTCTCGTTCCAGAGAAATGAGTAAAACGCAACCAGTCCCAGCCTGTTAGACCACACCTGGCCAGAAAGGTTGTGGAACTCCACCAGGAAGCCCTCAACACAGCACAAAGGCTCCTCTTTCTCCAGAGGCTGAGGGACAGAAAAAAGGAGCTCTAACACAGAAAATGACACTGTCGTCTATGCACAATGAGGCCATGTATTTCCTGATGACACCTTACCATCACCTTACCCTGAAATGAAGAGTGATGTTCGTTTGGTTCTTCCCCGGATGTTTCTGAAGCACCCTCCAAAAATCTGGTCCCTTGATTGGAGCTAAAAACACAGGCAAAAATGACATGGTCTTTCAGAACGGCATTACAGTGAACCCCCAGCTTACTGGATATTCTCTTCCGTAACTTACTTTCCTGATGGTCTTTTCTGGAATCACTTACACCTTGGATCAACCATCTAAGCATTTACCTTTAACATTTTCACTGTCAGGTTTGGGATATCAACAACATTTTTCTTGAAGGCATGGTACACATGCAAAAAAAGAGAGGGTAGCTGAAATCACATAGTTGTTCTTGCACCTCTAGAATTCCGGATGTGGCTGTAGCACTGATTACTCCAGTCACTCCACAGACCGTCCTCGTCGTGAGGACTGCAGCGCACCTGGACGATGTAAATCTGACATGGGTCCGACACCGGAACAACAGCTGACTGATTGTAAGAGGTAAGAACCTGTGAAAAAGAGACATTCATTCATATTCAGTCTAACAATTGCGTTAATTGAATACTTGTACACTTATGTGACCTGTGATATAAACAAAAACATTTTCAGATAATCAGACCTTGCTGCTAGAACTAATGGCAGATTCCTTCCCACTACTCTCAACTTACATGCAGTGTTTATTATCGGTATATATTCTTATGTTAATTACTGCCTAGCTATGGTCTGTGTTCTAGGTCTAGGTCTAGGTCAAGGTCAAAGCATCTTTGAGTTCTTGAAAAGTACCATACAAATGAAATGTATCACATTTACGTTTCTAAAATGTATTTAGCTGACATGATTATCCAAAGTGGCATATATTTTTGAGAGAAAGCAGGGTCAGACAGTCCATGGAGTGGTATGGGCTCAATGGTAAAATTACTCTACCAACAGCAGGAGTTGAACTGGTGACCTTCTGATTATAGATACAACAGCTTAACCCCCTGAGCCGCACACCATCTCCGAGTCAATAAGTTTGGTGGTACCTTCAGCTACCGTCACTGAGCAATAGCTAAAAATACTAAAATAGCTATTGTCGGCACCACAATTTACTACGTGTGGCCATCACTGAATCAACTGCGGAAGCACCACTTGCGAGACACTTTAACACACCTCCCAGTTGGAATCAGGTGAGTCCATTCTGTAACGCATCTCATACTTGAGTTCGAACGGAAGCAATTCAAGCTTTTTCCATTCAATATTCAGATAGCCCTCTGGATCAGTGATGGCCACCAGGTCGTATGGAGGATTTGGCTTAACTGCAGAAAGTGAGAAGGTACAGGACACTAACTTCCACTACATTCTGTCATCAGAGGTTGCAATTCTAGTCGCTTAATAACGCTACAGTGTTGCTATAATCATATATTATATATGTTATATAAATCTTATTGCGAGAATCAATGACAAAAAAACTGTGATACACTAAGAAATTAAGGGCAAAAGACACACATGTTGATGGTGGATGTTTCAAAATACTTGACACAAAGCAGTTAGTACACGAGAAACGATACTGGCATGCTGTTGATGTACTTTCGTGGAACTCAACAAAACTGTCAATAAAAGTGTCAAACAAGCCCAGGGTTCGAAATGCAGGCTTATGAGAAGTCAGGGAGGACTGACTCACCCCAGTCAAAAGGCACGACTTGGATAGGGGCTGATCTGAGCGGGCCCAACTCTGTCCAAAATTCCACCCACATCTGGTAGCAAGCCATTATAAAAAGGGGCTGGAGGGTGCAACTGCCGATACCAAGTCCCCCCTGGGGGCACCCCAGGACCGAAGAGAAGTTCCCTGCACCCTCTGTTATGCTGCACGGCATATGCCTAACTCTGGGACAAAATAGTATGAAATCTAAGTTCCGATGGCTATGACAGGCCAAAGAACATGTTAGCAGAAGAACTCAAAGAGACAACAGAGAGATCTTACTGGTATTGGAACGTCACGCTCTGTATGGTGTTCCAGCTGCAGGTCATGGCTGTGACGTCCCCATTGGTCTCGCAGGAAATTAATACGTCACTATCTGAAAAGCAGCCAACCAGGTATAAATAATAGTGTAGCATTAGCGTGTCTACAGCCCAGACTCATTTTACTCACACTGTAACTTAGCATTAGCATGGTTATAGTCCATTTACACTTACTGTAAAGGATAAGGTCGCATTAGACTGTAACTTAGTATTAGCATGGTTATAGTCCATTTACACTTACTGTAAGGGTAAGGTAGCATTAGACCCTAACTTAGCATTAGCATGGTTACAGTCCATTTACAGTTACTGTAAGGGTAAGGTAGCATTAGACTGTAACTTAGCATTAGCATGGTTATAATCCATTTACAGTTTCTGTAAAAGATAAGGTAGCATTAGTGCAGTCCTACCAAACCCCAGAATCAGCTCACCGATAATGTACAAGGCTGCAGAACTCAAGCGACAGAATGACCGTTCTCCGATCTGCGGACAGCAATGTAGAGTGTATGATTCCTGTCGCGCTTTTGGCTCCAAGTTCAGCAGAGTGACTCCACTCACATGGTCATTGATAACAGAGTATTGTCTTTCTGGAACTTTCTCTCGTATGTCCAGCCACCAGACGGCGTTCCTGGCATTGACGCTCCAGTTGTGCAATATGCAGTAAATTGTCACATTTGACCCAGCGCTCGCCAACACTTTTTCAGGTAGATAAGTCACCTCTGTAATAAAAATGAATCAGTCACTCTTCAAAAATACATTTTTATATGTGTATTCATTATATATTCGCATTCAGCATTTCTATGAATCCATTCATATCTATCTACTCTGCTTTTAGTTAATGCATGATCTTAAGTGCCTTATTTGGTCAATGTGTGCCTTTGATCTGTATTTGAACATATTACAGAATCATACTAAATATTATTACATGTGGAAATGAATTTTCTATCTATATTTACAGTAGCTGGACAGTTTTCCCAAGGTTATTAATGACATATTAATGATTATATGAAAAGATATACACTATAAGGACAAAAGTATTGGGACAACTGGCCATTACACCATGACAAAAGCATTCAAAAACCTTAAATTCTGAAGCAGTGCATTGCACCAACAGAAGATTCTTCACCTTCACTATCAGTGTATAGGGGTTGACTCCAAGAGCTCCCTGGCCCTGGTATGTGCTGGAACCTGCATCGAACCTGAATGACATAAGTGACTCCAACGATCAGCTTCCTCAGGGAGACCGGATGCATGGTCACCCCATCCACATACTGTCAGGGGTAAAACAAAGCTTCAGTTCACCTGCATTCAGTTCACTTAAAGAACAATGTCATTGTTTCATATAAATTAAATTTATTCTATGTATAGTTTGAGTATTTGTATGTGTTTAGTTTGTGTTCATATTAATCATCTCTGTATGTATGTATATGAAACTTTTGTCTTATTTTTCTTATTTGCTGCCATCTTGGCCAGGACTTCCTCAATGGGAATCTTCCTGGTAAATAAAGTATAAATAAAATAAAATGCCAATAAGATAACCAATCAGACTGCAGCGGAGGTGGGTTCAAGCAACTAGAGGAGGTGGGACCAAGACATCTAATTAGATGGTCCCACTGCTTCTAGTTGCTTGGACCCACCTCCTCTACAATCTGACTGGTTATCTCTCTGAACCAATCATTTTTCGTTCTGTCCTCAGGCAAAGAGAACTTCACACACATCACATATGCTGTATGTCCTTGCTATTTCCGGTAAATTCACATTTATTTACAGCTTATTTACCTTAGTTACTCTGCTGTTTAGTTACTGACTGGTTTAACCTCCTTCCTCTTGGTTACTGTACTGTTCCTATTTGGGTCAAGCCATGCCTGGAATTTAGAACCATTCTTCCCATAACTACTTGGACAGTTAGACAGTCCATGCCCTTACCCATTACGCTCCCTGCGTTACAAACTTATTATGCACAGTAGCATTTGTATCTGTTTTTTTTCAACCTGAACATTACAGACTTAAGACACGCAACGGGACATACCTCCCAAGAGTCCTGTGTGTCTTCGGGGGAGTAGCGGACATCGTAGGCAAGTGGGTGAGCAACAGACTGTGAATCAGTCCAGTTCAGTAACAAATCTCCCTCAATGGTTACTTTGTAGTACAGATCAACTGGGGGCTTCAAATTTACTGCAGAACATGTAGCAGAACAATTATTTTAGTAGTAGGCAAATTGATTATATCCATCCATCCATCCATCCATCCATCACCACCCGATGATGGATCCGGGTCGCGGGGGTAGCAACTTCAGGAGAGATACCCAGACCTCCCTCTCCCCAGCCACCTCTACCAGCTCTTTGGGGGGGATGCCTATGATTATATCAGAGACGTAAAATCTGGCTTCATTTATTTATTTTCAATGTAGAAATTAAGGTACGATTCGTTATCAATATGTTTCAGATTGCATGTTGGTAGATGAGCTGTTTATTCTAATCAGAAGCAAACACAGCTCTCTGTGTACCTGCATGATTGTAAAACTACATGCTGAAATGTTAATGCTTCAGCAATATCAGAGGCCAAACATTTGCTCCCACACTGGTGATTTGAAAGTGGCAAACTGCTAAACTATCGTCAACTTGCATGAAGCCATTCAGATGAATTGTCAAGAAGTTTCCAGAAGGAAATCACGACGACAGACGAATTTGCAAGTAATACTTAAGTCTTGTTTGACAATTCAATGTGTACTGAAGTAAAAAAAAAATAATAACTAAAGGAAGACAATTTTTATTGCACAACTTGGTCTGTGGAATGAACTAACGAGATTATACACATTGCAACTGAAGAGCAAATTTTTCTCATTTTTGAGAAAATTTCTGTGGACTTAGAAAGTCTTGGAAATTTAACAAAAGTTCTCCCTTGGATTACTTTAGGGCTTTGGGAGTTTTGGCTGCCAATATTGTAAGATATGATGGGGAAGCCTGACTTTAGGTTAATGGTGGTTTCATCTCAAAAACAACAAAAAATTAACTGATATTTGTTCTTCAGTTGCCATAAATTAAAGAAACAACCAGTGGTTGCATTAAGAGAAACTTGAGAAACCTTACTGTGATCCCATGGCAGAAAACTCATGATGGGGGAGTGGGCGATCAGTGGGCCACTGGAAACGGTGACCTCCATGGAGATCAGGTGGTCCACTGTGCCAGCACTCGAGAAGCACCTGACAACATCATCAGCGACACACCTGCACTCAGTCTCCCCTCTGAATGTCCCATTTGTTGAGTTTGACTCTGGTCTACAAACAAATATGACAAGGAACATTTAACAAGGAGATAATGCACTCTGCATGGAAAACATATTTGGTAACACTTTACTTAAAACTGTCACCATAATGCATTATAGATATCTTCGTAATGCATTATAATGGTTAGTATAAGCCATTATAATGCCATTATAATGCATTATGAAGGTATCTATAATGCACAATAAACATGCCTATAATGTGTTATGTCTTTTTTCTAAATGGTTATAGCTGTGTTTATAATACTTTATGAATGCATTATAATGTATTATGAAGGGATCTATAATGCATTATGATGACTGCTTTAGGTAAAGTGTTACCACATAGTTAAACAGGTAAGGTTGGGGACTTTTTGGAAACATATAACAGCACAACTACTTGGTTTTCACTGTCAGTGTCTAGCTTAGCTGACGTCATTAACCATTAGTAAAAGCCACAATGTTTATGCGGTGTAACATATGTGTCCTTTGCGCTGTGATCGAAAAGCAGATTTTCAAATAAGATGCTACATCTTCAAACGCTGGATGTAGCTTCACTGCACAAGTTAGACACGATCATTCTGTTAACACAGATTTGAATGTTGGTACAATCATGTCCTCTGCGTTGACTCGCTTCATTAGGGAATGACCACTCAATACTCTGCCACCGAATACTCACTGCAAGGACCAAATACTCACTGCAAACAGTTTGAGATCACTGCAATGGGGGTGTCCAGCTGCCTGGTAATTGGCTTTATATTACAAATGAACTGTCCTGGGCTGGTGTCAAGCCAGCACAGGATGTCAAAGCAGACAGCTGGAGAGAAACACAAATCAGCACGTTAGACTCAACACTGTTCTCAGGATCAGTTGAATGAAGTCAACTGAAAGCTACAAAGTAAGTGATATCTGAACACAAGACACTAAAAGGCTTGTGCAAAAAAAGACAGGACAATATTAGGGAGTGGGGGTGCTTTTCTAGACCATGAGGCTCATTGGCTTCACTAATAATGGAATTAAAATCTTCTCTCTGCATGTCTTTCATGGAATAACAGCTCCTGTGACGTGGAGTAGAATATCCATATAATCACTATGGTTTTATGACATTAGTTTCCATTACTTCCATGCGTTTCAATCTGGATGAGGGATAGCTGTAAGCCGACGAGGACGCTAACAGGACTCTGGGAAGGGGTGGGTCGCTGTGGTCCTGCAGGACTGTGGTAGCTTGGTACACAGTGGCGGCTGCCGTCTCCTTCCGGTGGCCTGTCAGCCAGGTCGCAGCACAGGGTGACAGGCAGAGGGAGCGCTTGGAGCCCGGCGTGAAGACCTGCACTGAGGCTCAGTGACAACATGCCTGAAGAAAATGTTATCAGTCATCTCTATCTCTGGGAAATATTGCTTAAACTTAATGCAGAAACACATGGTCATGACCACAGAGGGGGGAGAAAAATAACAGAAAAACTGCACGGTGATCTTAATAAGAATATAGAAAGTGCACCTCGGTTTATCAGATAATTAGGCCGGATGAAAAATATCACAGTTGTTATTAACAATTATTCCGTGGAGTTTTGACTTGACTACATTGTTATTGCACAGGCCAGTGACACAAAAACAATGTTGGTGGTGATCCAGCTACTGCAATCCAGGCAGATAACATCTCAAACAAACACATACTGTATGTTTACAAGGTAAGATCGTGAAATCGAAGCTTTTAACAGGATGTTCATGAGACATTAGATAAACGATAAACAATATGGGTAATGCTTATTTAATTTGGTTGAAAAAAGTCTTCAGGACGAGAATTATGGAAACATCGTGGAGAGACTATGATTTGTCCATTGTTGCAATAATCTTACCGAGAAAGGAGGTGATAAGCAACACGGGAAACATTTCGTTCACTGTAAAGAGAAACGGAAACTTAAATATCATAAGTGCTTTTATCACAGCTAATTTTTTACATCCCCTTGAGAAATGGCTAAAACATATCCACTCAGGCTGAAATTTCCTTTTGCACCATCACACAAATCACACAAAGATGGAAGGATATCTTGAAAAGAAAGCGACATTTCTGCGATTCATTCAGATGTAAAAGAACACGACTATTCGTCTTGAACAACCAAAGCAACCGGCGTAAAGTTAGTTTAATGTTCAACATTCATTTGACATTCAAAATGCAAACTTATTATGCGCTTCGACCATTTCAGTGAATGATGTCAAGCCACCTGTGCAGCATCGAGAATAACGTTCTTCATGTGTCACAAGGCTTGTCTTTGAAATATTCAATGAGAAAAGTTTCATTGCAACTAAACTGCTGCACAGTTGGTTTGACATCATGAGGTCACATGGTGCAGGAGCATAATAGCTTTATGTGCATGTATACGTCGTTTTTAGTTGCAATGAAACTGTACTTGAGGAATATTTCAAAAAGAAGCCTTGTGACACATGAAGAACGTTATTCTCGATGCTGCACAGGTGGCTTGACATAATTCACTGAAATCGTCGAAGCGCATAATAAGTTTGCATTTTGAATGCCAAATGAATGTTGAATATTAAACTAACTTTACGCCAGTACCAAAGCAACGGCAAAAAAGGAAAGCCAAATCGATTGTTTTTATTAATGGAAACAAACATGTGCGCAAACTGGAAGAGGCTTTGAGCAGGTGCTATATGGTGCTGAAGAGATTCAAATAGAGTGGTCAGAGAAGAGAGGTATGTTGTAAAGGTACCAGCCTGATGAAAAGTGTGATCAACAAACTGCCAGTCATTCACCACAAGCTCTACTCCTCGTATTTCTAGAACCTCAATTTTGCAATAAATAGCTATGATACCTTTCTTAATGGGTTATAGCTACCGCTGTAAGGTTACAAAAAACCAACCATATAAATGGTTGATGCTAGGCTCACTTTAAATAGATTTTTTTAACTGAATACCACTACAGATATTAGATGAGTAGAACGCTGCGGTCAAGCTATCTGCTCTTTGCCGATACGCGGTTAAATTATCTGCTCTTCAAATATGTGCTGCACGAATAGGCATAAAATTATCAGATAACTAGGTGTGATGGGAAAATTCTTAGAAGGAGCTGGTCAAAATAAATACAAGAATAAAAGTTTGATTTTACTTGACAAAAGTAAAGAAGTTGTTGACCAAATTTTGTCTTGAAATAGCCCCGGACCTTGCCTTTCAGAAGGTAATGGACAGGTTTATACATTACTGGTTAATAGACAGGAAGCAGCAGGAGGCACAATGTCGCAGTGGGCATGTGGGGTACCGCAGGGTTCAGTTTTAGGACCATTATTGTTCCTAATTTACATTAATGATATTGACACCAATAAATACAGTAAAAACTGGTTACATTTGCAGACGACACCAAGGTGGGTGGTATAGCAGATACTAATTAGCAGCACAGAGGCTAAAACGGGATCTTGATTTAATTAGCGACTGGGCGGATACATGACAGATGAAATTTAACATAGATAAATGTAAGGTAATCCATGCAGGGAGCAGAAATATAAAGTACAGATATTTTAT
>JAODLD010000049.1:8336474-8385121 GCA_026781065.1 Mormyrops boulengeri
CCCACCCAGTGCAGAATAAAGAGCCACAGTCACAGAGCACGCCGCTGGTTGTTTGAAACAAAACCTCAGACTGGATTTGTACTTTCCAGCTCTGTCTGTAATAGACACTGCCAATGATACAAAGTAACTTCAGTAAAATCTATTGTTCTGACTTACAGCACACTGAGCTCAAAATGTTTCCCCGCACTTATGATACGGCCCCCTAAAAAAAACTGTTATAATTGCAGTGATATACAGTATATGTACAGTCCTGCCGCCTCCTCAGTGTAAAAAAAAAAAAAAAACTTACATCCCTTCATAAGTCAGTGCTTTAGACTGAAGTGGCAGGCAATAAAAGCCATTAAACTTATAATGTAGATCTACATAACAAATGATGGTTGGGGAAAGCTATAATGTCATAGGGGTGTGGCTTTACCAAAGCTTGGGGCCTGCCTCCCGTTACCACTAGGGGCGCCGGCTGGAGTGGAGAAGCTGATATTGTAGTTGGGCCGGTGCTGCGGGGAAGACTGCGGCTGCCACTGTGAGGCGCCCCCTGGCTGCCGGGAGGGCTGCCAACCGCCGCCGCCCGCTGCAGACTGGGAAGGGGGCCGCTGCGGGGATGCCATGGGTGGGAAGGCACCCGCGGAAGTGGTAGGGGTGGTGGGCTTACTGGAAAACCCAGACCCCCCTGAGAGAAACAAAAAAACATGAAAATGTCTACAGGCATTTTCTTAGCGAGTAAAGGTAAAACGTGGTAGGGTGGTGCAGGAAAAAAAAAAGTTTGTATGCCAGCCACACTATATGTGCGGGCAGAATTGTGCAGGATTCCCCCACACACTGCAGTTTCACCCAGCAATCAGACATTCAACTAGGTGAACTTGCCTTTCTAAATCATCTGTAATGTCAGTGAGACCTTTGATTAACTGGAGTCCCTTGCTCTTGGGAGTTTTACTTACGCAAAAATGTTCAGAGAGAGAACCAATCAGATTGGAGAGGAGGTAGGTCCAAGCAACTAGGTGGGACCCAGACATCTGATTGGTTCATCCTGCCTCCTCTAGTTGCTTGGACCCACCTCCTCTACAATCTGATTGGTTCTTGCTTTGAAGCAGTAGAAAGTTGAAGGGCAGATGTACGACTAACTTTAAAATCCTATAGTGAAAAGAGAGATTCTCTCTAGCTGGAGTCAATATGAAGCTACCTGCAGACAAGGAAGCTGACCGGAGTCCCAAAACTCACCTCCCAGTGCTCCCAGATCAGCAAAGGGGTCCAAAGTATTGGGTTTCGGCTGATGAGTGGGCGTGCTATGGACCGAGCCTGTGGGGCTGGTGTTGGCTGATTTGCTTCCCATCCCAAAACCTCCTGCACCAACACAAAAGGAAAACAAGACATCGGGATGGATGGCGAGAGACTTCATAGCCCTCTTGCTGACGCAAGACCCTTTAATCCCCACTCCGAGAAATGGTATGAGCGATACACTCTGAGGCTGATTTGGGGGTTAAAGGACTGCAACAGAACGCAAATAGAAAAAGATTCAGCTGTACAAATGAGGGGTTTAAGAAATTTAAAATGAGTTTCCATTGATTTTGATTAATTCTATATTACTAACTTGATAAAAGTATTAAAATGACAAGAACTGGAATATAAAACAGGATTAAAAAAAAATCGACAAATTGGTGCACAACTGCGGTCAGACTCTTCATGTGATTACAAATGTACCATTAGAGGGAGCTGCTGAGTTTGCTGAGTTTCCGCTACCACTTGCAGAACAGAATTAGCTTAGAACTGCTGGCACCGCACCTGCAGTGGCTGGCTTATCCCACTCCCACCCGCCCATCAGGTTCTGCTGCTGGACGTTGACGGTTGGGGTGGTGGGGGGCGCTGGCGACGTCCGGCCTGCGAGGACAGACCACGGCTCGCTAGCACACTTCATAGGAAAAACTATATGCATTTACAAACAGAGCACGCACTTCATGCTGCATAAACACCCAGTGCGAACCACAAACGGCTATCTGCAAAACTGCCGGCGAAGGCGAGATGACGTACTGGCAGAGTACCGGTCGATGCACATCCTCTACCCGTAATCATATCCTGCACAGTAGGCGATACAGGAAACATGGAAGCAAAGGACGACATTACCTGGGTCCAGGAATGACGCCTTTGATTCCTGCACAGTCGTGCCAGACCCAAACGGATCGAAACCTGTTGAGCAGAACCTGACAGTTATGGAGAGACGACATTAACTCCAAAACCACCATGTCGTCAAAGTGTGCCCCGTTATGGAAGCAGTGGCAAACACACTCTCGTGGAACCCACCTTGGTTGGGACACGGGGAGACACTGGGGGAGGCAGGGGGCACTGTCTTTTGGGGGGTGGACTCTGTGGACCCAGAGTCAGCCCCAAAGAGGTCACCCAGGAGGTCGGTGTTTGTCGGGGGCTGCTTTGGAGGCTGGGAGGAGGCGAAGGCCTGATCCCCGGAACCATCGTCGAGACCCAGAAGGTCTACTTCCTGCACTGGGGGAGGGGCCTCAGGGGGAGGGACCTCTGGCTCCTTGCCCTTGCTTGCAGCCTGGGAGTCAGACTTCTCGCCAGCGTTAGCCTTCTGGCCAGCCAGGGTCAACATCTCGTCGTCAGAGGGCTCGCTCTCTGCGCTGGCTGGCTCCGCGTGGCTGTCTGGACCCGCACAGGCCTTTCCCCTTCCTGGGACACATGAGGGGCAAAAAAAACACTTCAACAGTACTGGAATAAATAGAGTGTCTGTTTTGAGTTTCAACTATCTGTCACATGCACGATTATACTCAGAATAACATGCAGAGAGAAGCATGGATGCCAAGTTCCAGACTGTGAATAGGGGACATACTCATGTACCCGATATACTTGCTGTATGAAGAGACAAGACAGTAACAATACAGTAAAACACTAAACAAAAACTATAAATCCTAGCACAAGTCATAGAAGGTTCTGCATCTTTGAAATGTTCTGATTTGAATACAGGGGGCCACTGGGTCAACTTTTGCAACTGCATTCTAGAATAAGGAGAACACATCCATCCAACCAACCGACCAACCAATCCATCCATCAATCCATCCATCCACTCACTAAATTGGGGGGGGGGGGTTCTGAAGCCTATACCGGGCAGCACAGGGCACAAGACAGGAGGACCTCCTGGACAGGAGACCATGCCATCCCTCGGAAGGTACACACAGTAGCAAAGGGCAGTTTAGAGACACACAAACTAAACATATATTTGTACTGTGACAGAAAACCCACACAAACACAGATTATGTGCAAATTCCCCCCACGCGGTGCAGGGGTGGGACTGGTGCTGCCAGCCGTGGAGGTGGGAGGTGACGGCACCCCCCCACCGAGCCTCCAGACTGCCCTTTGTTATTTAGCACGCTGTCCTTCTAAAAGCTATCAGCTACAAATGTAATAGAAGATAAAAATCAGCCAATCATCCACTGAGCTCATCCAATCATACGCCGATCGATTGCAAACAACCAAACAAAGATACTCATTTTTTTTTAGGTCAACACACCTATTGTTTTAGAAAAGCCGGTTCTGTGCTGCGGATTCTTACCCCTGTCCAGTATCACTCTTTCTAGTCTTCTTCTTGCAATTCTTGTAATTAGCCATTAACAATGTCCAAGAAGTCATCCGATACAGAACTATCCATCATCAAATTCTGAATGTTGTTAAGATGAGTGGGATTACAAAGTCTGTTATATAGGTCATGTAAGCCATCACTGCCCGGGAAACACACAGGTAGTATATATTTAATAGCACTTTACAATTTATGGCAAACATTCTGTGGACATTGACTGGATGAAGGTGGGATGTGTGTGTGTGTGTGTGTATGGGTGGGGGGACGGTCATTGTCAATCGCCATGGGAACGGCAAATGAGCCACCTGGCCCATTCAGCACCACAGACAGGGACAGCGGCTACTGCCGGAGTGCGGCCGTATGCGGTGAAGCCGAAAGGAATGCACACACTATACCGGGTAAACGAAACGATCAACAACTGCACTGCCTTCCCAAAATCGATCAGCCTTCTCTCTTCTGCAGACTCTCCAAAGGATGACCAACCTGAATAAGGCCGTCGCCGCCATTGTGTCACGTGACATTCACACCTATTTAGGGTCTCCTGGGAAGTATCCTCAGTTGTACTTGTTTTTTTTTGTTTGTTTTCTGTCTTACTCTCACCCCCTGCTTCACCCCATAACAAACACAACCCAGAGTTTCCAGACCCAGCACATTACCCTGGTCCTCCCATCCCACTAGGGGGGTAATTCCTAATTCTGCTTTGCTCAGCCTGAGTCACTGAGTTGCTTAGAGTTTAGAGTTTACTCCTACAGTAATGGGTGTCAAGCAGACAATTTTACTGCCTGCATGCATATATAACAATGTATCATATACACCCTTGTGCAAATTAATTGAAACGAAAGTTGTCACACAAACTTGCATGCAGTGACCTGGGACCTGCTGGTCTTCACGGCCAACAGGGAAGAGAGTATGCTGAGTGGATGGACAGAGCAGGCCCTGTGCCCACAGACTGGCAGGCCTGCTCAGGTGGGGTTAGAGCTGAGTGGTATGACAGCCATCCCCGTATGTTTCAAGTGAATGCTCTGGGTTCGGGTACCTCCCTGTGTTGTTGTTGGGTTTCCGGTTCTCCGATTTCCCCCCACAGTCCAAAAACATGCTAAGGTTAATTAGAGTTGCCAAATTACCCATAGACATTAATGGTGTGTGTGCCCGGCGATGGATTGGCGCCCCATCCTGGGTTATTCCCATATAATTTTTATCAATCCACCAGGTCCTAAATCCGGAGCCAAGGTGATAAGAATGAATTAATTTGACTGTGATGTCTTTCTTAACTGTGGTCAGTCGCATCTAGACACGACAGCTTGTTTCAATTAACTTACACCCTTGTGCAAATTATTAGGTGAAAAATTAAATGGCAGCTTATTATGACATGAGGAAGAATCTCCCACCTGCGATGGCCAGGGCATCCTGGTGCTCCTGATAGCAGGAGAAGAGGATGTTGGGACTCAGGTCCTTGCTGGGGAACTGCTCCCAAGGTGGGGTGAGGTCCACCTGTTTGTCCGTGCTCTCCACTTCGATGTCCAGCACCACGTGGAACAGCTGGGGGTATTTCTCAGGCGAATCGCAGGCGTCTAGTTCCGGCCTACAGAGACACACAGACTGATTAACCCCACACCTGCAACTTCACTGTCAACACATACTGAGCTGCCCAAAAGATGCTATAAAAGCCAATACAGCATTGTTTTACATTTCATTTAAACAGATGAGGATTTTAACCACAGAGACCGGACACTTCCTAAAACCGTAAAAGTAGAAGTTTTCTTAACATTCCAAATGCCAGAGCTTTGATCAGACACCCATTTGCTTAAAGACTATAGCGTCCGTAGGCCAAGTCACCACAATAAAATAAGCAAAAATACTGCTGACCCTTTATAGAGGTTCTCTCATTCACTCAAGGCTTGTGTTTGACAAACAGGACATAGACCAATCAAAATAAAATGACTGTCAGTGGATTAACACAAAGCACTGAGGGAACCGTTTAGGTCCAGCTGAAGACGCACAGGTGAAGCGACTTTTGGAAAAATGACTTACTTTGTAAACTTCAAGACAGTCATGCTTGGAGAGATGAACCCAGTGTGGAACTGTATCTGAAATATCTGAGTGTTGGTCACCTAAACAACAATAATAAAATTGTGTCAATACCACATACATTGGAATTATTTTCGGGAAAATATCATCATAGTGTTTATTATTGTCAATATACATAATAATCTCAGATTGTATTGATATAATCTGCAATATTAAATATAACAGCCGTGACAGTGACAAACGGTGCTGACAGATGTTAAGACTCAAGCCTACCGTGCCCTGGAGCCTGTCTCCGATGGTAGACCTCATATGAAACACAGAGACCACCACATCTCCATGGACATTCACACCCAGGGGGAAGACCACTTTCCCCTCTTGCACCCGGTTCTCTCTGGTGGAAGAGACAGCAAAAAATTAAAGGCCGTCACTTCAGCAGCCAGGCTGCTTAATTAACTACCAGCATCGCCAGCTCTTACGCATCTGACATGACACTGTCACGCAAGAAATCTTATGGGCCATTACAAACCTAAAATTAGCCACATCAGAATCGTCTGGCTAGTTGCAAACCCCGAAAAGACTATTTACTAAGGCAATAAAATTGTAACATATACATAAATGTGTGTGCAGACTTGTCTCAAATAGAAAATCTCACACCGGCCAACGGACCAAAGTTGGCAGCCCCGTAGCACGCTAGCACGCCAACGGGTTAGCATCCCTGCAGGCCAGCAGCATGTAAATGGGGGATGATGTCATCGTTTTACCAATAGCCGATGTTGTTACGGCCCGGAACACCACAACTACGGGAAGGCAGCTAAGAACAGATAATGGCACGCAGGATATGACTACCTAAGATGGCTTCTCTCATTTTAGATTCCCTGTAACAGACCGCAGGGGTTTGTAGTTTGCCAGGGTACAGGGTGCCGCAAACCTCATCCTCTCATAGTCTTGCGCAGTAGAGAAGATCTTGGTGTCACCGACGAGGACGTCGCAGAAGGGACGGCAGCCTGTGCGCTGCTTGTTGAAGCAGGGCACGGGGGCCATGGTGACGGCTTTGATGACCAAGGGCTTGCAGTGGGGCAGTTTCGGTTTCTCCGACACCATGCTGCACACATAGCCAACGTACCTGGAGAGCCAGGGGGCCCAGACTTGAGGTATAACTTCAAGCACTTTAGAACTCGTAGGACCTATACTACCATTACTACCATTATGAAGATCATCCTGCTCCTTCTTAATTGTTTCAATATCCTATCAAAACGTCATGCTAAATGGCACAAATTACCAGAATTTTTTTTGGAGAAATTTCCAGAAAGCTATAAGACCATTAATTTTTTTTTAGCATATCTAGCTATGCGTAGTTCTGTAGAGCTGACAGGTTAACATATCTGCACCTACCGTTTGTGTGAGGGCCAGAGGCCAGCTCCAGGTTTCTTGGCACCAAACAGCTGCACTGCAGGTATGGGATTGTTGAAGAGATGACAGAAGCAGAACATGGCACAGACCAGAACACCAGGGGGCGCTCTTCCTTCCTGAGAAATGGGCAACAGTAACACAAACACAGAACCAAATTTAAAAAAAAAAAAACAAACAGGAAATAGTCATGAAGTGTTGATATATTACTGCATTTAACTGCAACCTAGAAATGAAGCAGAGAACCATAGACTGGAAAGTTAAATGTGACAAAGGATGGTGCACACCCTGACACGAACAAAAGGACTCCGCACATGACACCAATGACAACTTGGGTGGGTTACCGTGCAGGTGATGACACAGACGTTTTTGGGGTTCTGCCGCAGCCAGTGGTGCATGTTCTTGCAGACGGCAAAGAGGTTGTGGAGACTCGGGGCGTGTCTGGCCGGCCAGTTGCACTCAGACACCTGAGGTATGGGAGGGAGATGGGAGTAGCGCACCAATAAAACACTTTGGGGTGATACCCAATCCGCACCGGCAGTCATGCACGAAAGCAGCCATTTTACAATGTCACCGGAGAATGATGCAACGAAATCCACGCGGGTGTGACCGTTTCCCCGAATGTGCTTAATAAAACTGCTCAGGATTATGAAGAACGGTGAAAAGCAAATTCATTTCAGCAGAAAGAAAGTGGTCCTGGCTATTTAAAATTAAACGGAAGTTCCCAAAAACATCCCTGAAGAGGAAATAGCCAGTCTGATCGTTCTATCATTCTGAAAGGCTGATAAAGATTTGAGACCTCGTACTGTGCGATCTTTCAGAAGCCAATAATCTTTTTTTATGAGTTTCCTCAAGAGATCTTCTTTTGTTGGATATGTAAAAATCCAGGGTAGTGAACAAAAAAGGGACCAACGCCAGGCTTTTAGTCAACCTGTTGACTAATATCAATTCTGTTACAGAAAAATATCATCTTGGCTGCCATTGACATGACTTCATCAGTCAAAAATAGACCGCACACTATAAAAAGGGATGAGCTTCCCCAAGAGAACAAGTTTTGTATCTCTGATTGCTGAAAGCAACTCATTTTTCCATTGACGATAAAAGACGACTTACCTGTTCCAGTAATCAGGGCAAGACAACAATGGAAAATAATGCATCATAAACGGCAGGATTTCATAATGCCAAGCCACCGCACACCAGCAGTCCACCCCTTTCACAAAGAATCCAGGGAAGTTCAGTACATGAGTATCTTTTTCCAAGGACAGAAACCCTTATGATATTACTGGAGGAACCATTAACAAATACTATCCCATAGAGTAGGATCAAACAAACGGTACATCTTTACAAAGGAAAAACCGGGCTATTTACCAAACAAAACAAACAAACAAAATTCAGAAAAATCAGTCATATGGGGATACCTTCCCTTTAAGGCACTTTTTTATATTTAAACAGATGCTTTTATCTAAAGCGACATAACTGAGACAGTCCCTAGAGCAACTGGGATTAAGGGCCCTGCTGAAGAGCCCAATGGTGAAATTACTCTGCCAGACTTAGGATTTGACCTAGCAACCTTCCGGTCACAAGCACAGAGTCCTAACACATTGAGTCACACACCTTTGAGTGGAATAAATGGCTCTGACTTATGACAGAAGCTGGTGGTGGGGATTTATGATATTGGCCTGAGGCAGAAAGAGGTTGAAATTAACTTCCTACACCCAAACCCTCAAGGTGTTTTTGTGAAACATTTGTAGATCTAACATCAGAACATGCAACCACAGTAAAAGGAAGAACATACTACCAATGGGGTAAAACCAACACCCGGAGCTTCAAAAGAATGACTTCACGGAAAGATATCCACTTATATGTGACTCAAAAGGGGCATCGTGTCTGACATAATTTAGAAGCTCACCCACACCACATTCAATTATACACTGAACCCCAGTTACTGAGATATTAAGAATGGCACAAACTGTGAAACATATTTTTTTTTATTAATTTGTTTTGAGATAACCAGGGTCAAAAATCAAATTACCAAATTTCCATATTTTTCAAGAGACCTTCTTCCTCAGTTTGAAAGGCATATATGTTAGTTGTAATAAAATCTATAAATAGAGATAGAGATATGCTAGATAGAGAAATGGATAGAGATATGCTGAGGACTTCTTACGAGTGAAATAAAAAAAATCTTAGAGACTCCACTACGCATTTCGAAAGCTACGAAGATGCATTGATAAGAATGTTCTTTTGAAAATTGCGTCAGTTCATAAAACCTGTCACAAAATTAACGGGATTCGACAAAAGCAAGGCCCGTCAATGTTTTAGGAAATGGTAATCACATTCAGAACATCCTTAAGGAACCGCAAAGACACGCCTTTGCAAAGCACACACACACACACACACACGTACCACATCTAGATCTCTAACAGCGATTCAGACTGCGAGTTATCCTCACCCGGTTTGAAAACCTGGCTCCTCGGTAACTTCTCGGAGACAGGTTGAAGACTGTGTAGTGGTCCATATGCCTAGAGTCGAGGAATGAACGTACATCCTCGATATGGTTCCTGTAGCCAACCTCCATGGCCTCGGCGGGATATGACATCACTGCCAGGGAAACAACAATAAAGAGAGGCTACTAGGAGCAAACAGACACTCATAAGAAGATTAAAAAGGATTACAGGCAGTCCCCAGGTTATGAATGAGTATTAAAGTCTGACTTTTAGTTCAATTTGTAGGTAGGCTGGAAAAATAATAACAGTACATAACAGTAATGACAACAAAAATAATTATAGTACAGTCATAGTAAAAGTAACCACAGACGTTATGGTACTGAACCTCAAGCCGACAAAATGCTGAAGCCGCACCATATTTTCACAGGCTTCCCAGAGCAGTGTGTGCGTTCGTTATTACGAATCATTGTATTCAACTCGAATTTTTAATGTAATAGGCTTTATGGAAGTCCGTTTGCCTGAATAGGATGAGCGGTTACAGAAATTGGATGGATGGACGGACGGACGGATGGATGTCCTTTTGTAGTCGGGCGTCCTTAACCCAGGGACTGCCGTACATGATCACAGATCAGTATACCAGTGCTTTAGAACAGTTCCACAAAGGGCGCCTCTGTGCTGAGGTTTACACTTGGGACTTCTATAGAAATGAGCCGCCACTCTGTTGCAGAAAAGTCAGGACACACTCACCTATAATACGTGAGGTGACGTAGGAAATGTCCAGTTCTCCTTTTGCGTAACTGAAATAGAAAGGGATTATTTAAACAAATGAACATGTTAAGTAAATTTTGTTGGGATGGACTGCTGTGGAATTACAGTACATGAGAGCTAAAAGCTCACAGTTTCATCAGAGACTAGATTTTAAGCAAGTCTGTGTCATGCATGCCGGCATGCAGGTCCAGACAAGTCCTCAGGCATTATCAGGTGTTTTTCTGTCGTACACATACATATGAACCTGTACAGGCAAGTATTTGGTCTAGTTGCATCTGGAAGAATTCATGTCTGATTACATTTGGAAGTATTCGACAATACCACAAATGAAATCAGAACGTAACGATAAACTTACAAAAAAAAAAAATCATTCAAAAATGCGGAAAAACTCATCGATTACTAGGACTGTATCTGATCGTATCTGGTTTTCTTTCAGGTGTTGAAGCCTGAGGTTGGAAATTTCATTGAGGTGAATCTACTGGTAGGTGAAGACTGTATGGAACCTATGTGCTCTCTGAACTGGACCAGGTCCTTACCACATACTACTTTCTCCTACACTTCCAGTTTTGGATGTAAGCCGAAAGGATACGTGTAGGACGGAGGCACTCATGTGGGGTGGGCCTGACTCTCACGTTGGTCTTTGCCCAAACATATCCGCCAAGAATTCTATTCAGAGATTCCAGTGACTCACATGCTGTTAATATTTACTTCTTGCATTACTCAGATTCCCAATATAAATTATTAGCCTGAAAGAATAACACTGTTGAGCATCATGCAGTAGTGCCACATTTAAGGAACGCCTTTCGCAAAATTGCCACGGCTGGACTGGGATTTGGGAATCAGACATATATACCCAGGACAAATGTTTCTGATGGGGGGGTCCCCACATAAAATTTTGCCGAGGTGGGGGGGGCAAGGGGAGTGCCACAATAACTTCTTGCTGACCCAAAAACCCATTTCCCAGGCACTGCGAAAATGCCTGATATGCCAGGTGCCCAGTCAAGGCCTGTGTTTGTGGAACAAAAGTACATTTGGAAAAGGAGGTGACACAGCTTGATTTTACAATGTTCTTTGTACAAGTGATGAACTATGGGATTGCCATCTGATATTCTGTGGTGCTACAGGTAGCTTTTTAAAAAATTAATTACTGACAGCAACGTTGGTGGCACGTCTCGTGACCAAGGCTCACACTACCTCATCTATGGAAATATAGCCCCTTTTTTGTATTCTGGAGTGCTGAAAAGAGGATTTAAAAAAAATCCAGTTAGGTGAGTTTGCCACGAGTTTCCTTGGCTGTGACTTTCGTTTTTTATTGTGTTGCATTGTTGGACTTTCTGCCCCAGGGGAGGCCATGACACAGCCAGAAGCCAGAGCTAGAGGAGCTTAGCTCGCTGCTGTGAGAATGCTCTGCTCTGCTCTGCTCTGCTCTGATCTGATCTGATCTGATCTGATCTGATCTGATCTCTCTCCCTTATAACCACCAGAATCTGCTTCCCCTTTGAAAAGTTGCATATAACATGTACCAGTTCCTGGGAAAATTTTCTGCAAGTATTTTATATGATAATTAGACTTCCACAATCGCCGCATCAAACTTTTTCATGCTTAGGTCCAAGATTACCAGGCCAATACAAATTATTGGAATCAATTTGCCCTGTTATGTTCTATTCAGTTCCCACAATAAACAGACAGACAAACAAATACTGCAATAATAATTATTCTTGACCACAAAGAAATCCTATTTTAAGGAAAATATCCACAGAGATTCAAACATCAACCTAAATTTTAAGTTGGAAAAAAAAAACCACTTGGGAGGACCAGATCCTTTAAGACCACAATCCATGTTAAGATGCCCCAGGATCATTCCAGGAGCCTTGGAGAGAGAAAAAGAAACAAAATGGAGAAGACATCAATGAGGACTTACGTTGCAACTTGGTGCATAACTTTTGTTGAAGTGTCCTTCAGAGTGTCCTTGAGGTTGTCCTTAAAGCTGCTGAACAGCTTGCCGGCCCCACCCTTAACCATGTCCAGCAGCCCGCCTGCATCTATGAGGTTAACCACCAACAATAATCCCATAGAAAACCCATCCTTCAAACAAGTTATTTCATCATGTAATCAGCAGTTAATTCAACTGTAATGCAGCAGCAGACATTTAATCCACATCACCGAATAATCCCATCAAGCTACAGCTTCCTTTATTCTAGTGAGCAATCTAGCATTGCTTGAGATTATGCTTAAAAATGTCCACATTAATACATATAAGAAAGCACACAGGGATTTTAAAGCTGGAAGAAGGGCCTGATGGGAAATGTAGTCCTGGCTCTGACATTTTATTGCAAATATAGGGAACTACAGCTTATCGCCGTGCCGCAGCATTCATTAAACATCAGCACATTTAATTCCATCAGGAGCTGTAAATGCATTGTTTGAACTTGAAACGGGGGGGTAAAAATGATGCAACTCATCTTCAGTATTTCCCCTGAAAATTTTAACTTGTAAATGTCACAATCTTTTTCCGATAAGTATGTATCTATAAAGGTTAGGAATGACATGGAAATTATCTTGGAAATATCCTGAAATGTAGGCCAGGAAAAGCCCAAGACTGCAGGCCTCCACAGAGTACACATGTAAGCACTCATACCCCACAGTTTTGACATTCAGACAGTCAACCTGCACCGCAGGAAGAATATGACAACTGGAAAACATCCTAGGAGCAACACGCGCAACTTTACATGCGACACCAAAGCTGGATTCCAGTGAAGTGGCTTAATGTAAAATGCTCTTAATTATTAAAACTGAGTCACGGTTTATGATAAACGCATAATGGTTTCTGTAACCAAACAGTACAATAAAGTGAGTGACCCCATTCCAAAGGCATGATAATTCTCTGTGGGAATTATGTAATATTATATTAGTCAGTGCAATTAAAAACATGACTAGACTTGACAAATAATACGAAACCCATCACTGCTACAGTAATGTCTCAATAGAATAGAACAGAACAATTATCTTTGTGTCTCACACAAGCAAGGCAAGAAATCGCATTCTTGTTCATTCTTCTTAAGGGTTCTGTGGATTTACATTTTATTTCAAGCCCTTTAAGTTATGAATCTATATTCCTAACCTGCTGTATGACATGTAGCACATTAACAGGAATTCTGGGAAGACCTTATGGCCTAGTTCTTTTGAATCTTGGCCATAAAAGTGATGTGCTCTAACCATCTTTCTTGAATAACATTATGTAATTTAATCTATTTCTTCGATTGCCGAGATGGCCTAACAGTGATGCTAATCACCATACTTAAAGCATACAAAATACAAGAAGACAGTATCTATTTCTTGCCTTCCTATCCTGCTCATGCTAAGAATCAGAGTCTTTGTTCTGGTAAAAATGTCATTTTTGGGCAGTGTAAGTTGTTGAAGGATTGCCCATCAGCTCAGTGGGTAGCATTCCCACTGCTGTTCTGCGTCCCCACAACTGGGGCTCGGAACCCCCCCCCCCCAGCCCCCACGGTCCAAAATTGCGCAATCAGGTGCATTGGTGACCCGAAATTAGCCTTAGCGTGAGGTTGTGTGTATGAGAACCTCCCCACTGCCCTCCCCATTTAGCCAATCGCATCACAGATTTTCTGCAATGAGTGGGTATAAGAGTATATTCATGTTTCCCCCAGCTGCAAAATCAAGTCATGTTTTAAATACTGTGAAAAATAGCTACTTTGCAGTCACCATGCTACGTTTTCCATTACACCCTCTATGATACTCTTGCAATGGAAGTAACAATCTGGGTTTCAGTGTGTGTTTTAACTATGAATTAGTTTCTGTCGAAGTCCATGATATAGGAGGGAGTAACAAATGTAGGTCTACAACATAAAATAGCCGCCTCTGGAATCAAAGGGCTTACCTGAGCTGTCCATGGTGATACGGCAATTGGGTCGAACTCCAAAGCTGACCACTGATGAACTCACACCGTTGAAGTCACAGATATTCTCGACCCGCTGCGAAGAATGACATCCACAAAGTCTTCAATAATAATATCTTCAGTCTTTTTTAATCGTATCAACCAAATGTGCTACTAATGATGTTACTCACAATCATTACAAATTACTAAATAAATATCTCAATATTTCATTGCATTTGACCGCTTACTCTAATGAACATTACCATCACAATGCATGCCATCATTTGTAGTTAATATAGTTAATTTGTGCACAATATTGATATTACAAGTACAAGAGATGATTGAAAAATAATGGGTATGAGATAAGCTAGTGTATGTGGAACTTCAAACGATCTGTCAATGTATTATTTATATTTTTGTATTTGTTTTTGAGAACTTGCACATTAGTAAAATATTAAACACTTATAAAGCAAATGTCTTTAAAACTAGCCATATTAACAGCATGAATATACTCATTGCAATAAAAATGACAAGTACATTTCCAAATAAAGTGGAAATGGTATATTTAGAATTTCTTATGACTATATTTTGTATGACATACTGGTGCTGTCAGACCACAGATCTTGCTAATTTAATGTTGTTTTTTTTCTTCTTTTCTTAGAAACTGCACCTGTTGTAACATCTGTAAAGCCACTGATTTCTGCAATATGGCACAACTTTCCCTATATTGAATCGCTGCTTTAATACATACATATAAATTGTGTCTACATCATATAAATCAATGAGCAAGACAATCCGTGTGATTTTCCACGCATACAGAAAATTCTGTGGATAACTATGGCATATATGAATATGACAAACAGATCCACATAAACATTTTTATATATTACTGAAGAAATGATTTTCACTTTTATACCCAGAGACACAAACTTTTCAATCCCACTGTTCTTCTCAACATCAAATACTGCAAACGAATCCATCCTGCAATTTCAGTTAAACAGCAGCAAGCAGTTAATGATTTAAAACAGTTTAATGGGAAAATGGAGGTTTACTGACTGCAAAGTCCATCTCTTATAGTACAATGTGTAACAAATGAAGACATTAAAAAATCACAGGAATGATGTTATGGTAAGTTTCTGGAAGTTACTGGCAAACTACTGGAACTAAGGATCAACCAACCAACTCAAAAAACACAGGTAATTTTAGAACGGTCTTTGCACTGCTGCAGCCACAATGGCTTTATAGTGGTTCAGAAGATTAGCAATAATTACAAGGTGACACAAAATAAAGCTGAAGGTAAAACATAACCAAGAAAACATTTACACTGCTATATTTTTCTCAGAATTAAACCTCATTGTTTAACACTTGCTATTTTCAATTAAACATCTGATGACTTGGGTACTGCAATTTCCTGTCACGTTCCAAAGACATGCAGATAGGATAACTGGCATCTCTAAATTGCCCATAGGAGTATGTATGTATGGCCTGGCGTCCCATCCAGGGTGCACACCCCCAGTCTGGCATCGATAAAGTTAATCTAATCTAATGTATTTTAACTTGGTTGAATTGCTCATTATCCAGGTTGATACACTTTAGTTTCAAGCAGTTTTACGTGCTCTTTTATTGCACAGTCTAACACCGGCTCATGTTCCGTTTATTCTATACGTAATAGCCTACTATTGCTGCAGTTAGCTCTGACTGCTTCAGAAAACAGACATGTTGGTTTAAAAGTACTTCATGTCATAGTAAATCCATCAATATATACTCTAGTCCTGTTCGTCCGTTTCAATCGAAGTCAAATTAAAGCCTATTTGGATGTCCTGTCGTCTATGCACAAACACAGCAGTATGCTTAAATATGAATGGCGCGGTCATGTCCTCAGCCCGACAGGTACTGGACTGTCGGGACCCAAAAGGGATGCAATATTAAGTTTCTGATCATTATGTCGCGTTATCTACGCCCTGTGGACAGATATGGACTGCTGGAACTACAGATTATAAGCCAGTCCAACTAAACTGAAAAGCGTTAAGGCTGTTTCTTAGAAAAACGCAATGAATGGTCACACCTTGGGTGCGTGCGCGCATAAATGTTTAAAGGTTTACCGGAGTATCCCGACCGGAGCTGCGGCCGGCGAGCTTATGCAATAAACACAAGAATCGAACTTCTTTCCCATTTAGAACATAAAGTGTAAATATTGCACGATATACTGAAACATCCCCTGCGTCTTTGATAAAGCTGAAGAGAATGGTAAAAAATTTAAAAGGGTACCGTCGCCATTTCACATATGATCCAATATATGAACCGCTAAAATGTATTTTAGCTTCAGATCTTCAAAAAAGACGCAGATCGTATGGTTAATGTTTATACTGATCTCGGAAAAAAATGTTTTTTTTTCCTTGCCAAAATACTAGCGAACACCTCATCTAGCTTTCACCTTGTATGTTCCGGAGTAAAATGGAGCATCGCTGCAAAGACTATATGATACGTACAGGATACGTAAGCGCCAGAGCATCAGATAAAAACCACGACGTGTTTTACACAGCACAGGCAAATAAAATAAAACGATGTACCCAGTGATCCAGTTTGCATTATAACATTACTTTCGTGTAAAAAAAAAAAAAACAGCTACAGAGGAATTATTTCCACTAATCATTTTGTTTTCATTGAATCTAACGTTGAATAAAAATAAACATTTTTGTCAATATTGTAGCCTACAGTTTGCATCGATTTCAAAAGCCATCAAAGGCATCCCTTATATTCGCTTCACTGACTGTTGTCCCAGTACATTTAAATTAGGTATGGCAAATAACAGCGAGACGCATTTGGTGATAAATCGTCCAAAGCGGAACCATAAACCGGCACTGTCATACTGCAGTTTTGTAATAGGGATATAAGTGATTTTTAAATTGCCATACCTATTTGAAAGCTTTCTTTCATTGTCGTCCTACGCGCCGCGTCTTCCGCCGCAGAATTGCATGGACAGCAGCTGATGTCAAGGCTGCTGACCTTTGCTTTGTCATTCACGGCAAGTCAAAGGTCAGCGAGCGTGTCCGCTTCTTACGCACTCTTCGATATTATAGTATAGCGGATGTGTCTTCATAATAATAATAATAATATGTATAATATATAATAGCCCAGTAATTCAAAAACGGATTTGATTTTAACTCACTATATATGGTGAAAAACACGGACTGGATTTTTGATTCCGGTAATATTCATATGGAATGTTACCGGAGCGAATGGGCTAAGCGTTTGAGGTGTACATCTACGATTATTGGTGCAATGATTGGCCTACCCAGCGGAAGTATACAAAGACACGGAGACCGCAAACAAAAATACATTGGATTTTAAATTAAATATAGATAACCGAATAGACAAGGCGGTCATCTATCATTCCATCTATCATCTATCAATCATCTATCATTCCCCAATAAAGAAATATTTTCGAGATGAAGAAATTACTAAAAAATTATATTAGAAAAACAAGAGAAACTCAATTTTCCAAGCCTAACCCTGCAAGAGGCACAGCTCACACGTCATGGCTGAACTAAATTTTTTCAGTCTTCCAGGAATAGGGTTATATGTTTGTCTCTTCATTTCTGAGCAAGTATATGTACCTATACAAAATGACACTTTGTGGCTTCATTATGACGTAATAACTTTTTTTTTGATTGTGCCAGAGGTGTGGGCCTTTCTTAAGATACAAAAAAAATAGAAATAATAAATCCAAAATGGCCGTATGAGTCCACCTGAACCCTGTCTTTCTGCATCTTGACAGAGATGTTTGTGTTGGTGTTATATTTAGAGATAAGAACTTATTTACGTTGCTAGCTGATATCAGGCAGAAATATGAGCTTTGATGGGGAGAAGCGAGCTCTGAATGCAAAAAGAAATTAAGGCTAAAAAATTACCATCAAACAGTGGTGCACCCATCAAATCCATACTTCTATTAAATTTAAGGTACTATGGAAATGCACACTTCAGCCCAATGTGACAAGGTAAGATGTTGGTTCTTATTTATTTGTTTTACAGACAGCACAATATGAACAGGTATGTGTCACTTTCCATCAGAGCACTACAAAGTAAACAGAAAACTGCTCTGATGCCACAAGCAAACGTCAAACAAGTTTGAAGATGACAGACAACATCTGCACTTACCTGTTACAATATAGACCTATACTTTGGCTGAGTTATGCAAACCAATACTAGAAAAAAAAGCACATATGAACACAAGTGAGTGTTGTAAACATGCTCAAAAATGTATAAAATAATAAGTCATATTGCAGACCTGCACCAGTCTCTGTCTCTTACCCGCTTTCCAGGTGCTCCTGCAGCCTGATTGAACATCACCATATTGTGATCTGATGGTCAAATTCCCAAGAATAAGACCTTCAAGCATGTAATTGAAATTGAATTTGCTTCATGAAACTTCCTAACAATACTGGCAGGCGCGCAGTTAAAAAGTATTAGTTAAAGAACATATACACACACACACACACACACACATATATATATATAATGTGTGCATGCACGTGTGTGTGTGTAGCATTGGTAGGGACACAGAGTTTACAATGATATTTTATTCTATTACATGTAATGTAAACATTCATGCCATGACATGCAAACCTATAAATGAGAATAGATGTGGTGAAGATTTAATATAAAACTGTTTAACTGTATGAGGGGATGTGTTTCACAAGTTGATGGGGGCAACTGCCAGCACAATCCAGCACAGTTGTTTTCTGACTCAAATTATTAGACCAGACAAGGAGGCTGAAATTATTTATAAGGCAGTCTTAAAACTGCACAAGTGGAGGCGGTTAAAATGGCTTATCGAATGCTGATTGTATCAAAGAATGGCCTCTTTTAATCTGTTTCAGTGAAACTGTATGACTTGTAAAGTGCATTTTGCGTTTAGCTGCGGCAATAAGTGCAGTGTTAACACAATTCTTTTCACTATATAGAAAGCAGCTTAACCTGTCTAACACAGATCATACACAGTCTCAGGCAGTCGCGCAAGGAGGGAAGCGCTGATTTTTTTGGGGATTTTTTTTGTATTTTTTTTTTTTATCTTAGCAGATTTAACCAATGACAGTTTACTGTCTTCAAACTGAAAGCTACGCAGGCTCGCCTGCTGAACACCAGTGTGTCTGAATGATCGGGTGAAAAGTGCTCTCTGTATCGCTGAAGTGACAGCAGGTATGTGAGCTGGGTCCTCATAAAATCCAACTCCAAACTGTGCAAAACAAGTGCAGAAGACACGAAAAGAAGGACTTCTGCTGCAGGACCCGGAAGCTTCTTTTTTGTTTTGTCACATGGCTTACCGAGATATTTCAATAACAAAAAATGGCGACAATCACGTTGTTCAGTGTTGTTTTGCTGCGTCATTAAAATATTCACGTAAACACGGACAAGAAACAGAAAATTGCGGGTAAGGTGTTGCAAAATCTGTTAGATGAAACATCTGACAAGTTACATGTAGTGGTTTGGTAAATAGTGGTATTTGCGCTGGCTTTCAGGTTTGTTTACAGTTTTTGCAGTGAAGGGGTGTGTACGGTGTTGGGCGTTAGCTGTTGACTGCATGAAAGAAGACGACTTGCAGTTTTATTGATTTCAGCATAGGCTTTCATTTTACATGCATATTGGAAAGCAACCATTATTTATGTACAGCACGGTATAGTGTACTGTACATAACCATGAGTCGTTTTTAGACGAGTCTATGCATTAAATGCATGATTTAAAAGTCAAAACTGCTTTCAATCGTAATAATATTATAACATTCAATATATCTTAGTTTTTGAAAGGCGACTGTACATATTTTGTTTTGTTCTGCAGTATAGCCAAGTTGTCTTCCACCGTACGTCTGTTTTCGTGTGCGTGCTTTTTAGGTGCAGGCATTTTCAGTGTAGAAAAATTTTGGCTAAGACCCCAGTTTAAGGAGAAGCAATCTGTATTTACAGTGCACGTAAAGAACAATTGCGTTTGAAAAAATATATTGCGCAGATGCTTTAAAATAGAGCATTTTTGCCCTCGTCCAGTGAAATGTCACACGCAGCTAATCGAGTTGTTTACACGGAGTAACCAGGGGGGCGTGGTCGCAAGGGGAGGAGTCTCTTTTGTATGCAATGCGACTGGCCCGCTGCGGAAGAACTTCGCAATGAGGGCGGGGCCAGCAGAGTATAATCATAACAAGTCTGACGTAAGCCTCTCTTTGCATGCATAAATAATTGTTTTCGCATAATATAACGCTATTGTCGTAAATAATTGCCACTACTCCCAGTCTCATTAGTACGTTATTTTTCATTTCAGTAGCATATATGCCACATGCAATAACAAACATTTTGAGTACCGTCAGTTTTTCGTGTGTTCTGAATAGAAGTGTCTGGAGAAAACACTCCGCTCCCAATGCATTACGTACAAATTTAAAATAATCACAGTGCATGATTATAGTGAAAATGACCGATTCGTGTGCTCGCCAGAGATGTTTGCGCAAACAAACGTGTACACGATGTTTTTAAGCCTTCATTATATTTTTATTATGGTAGACTGACACTAACAGTTCCCATCCAAAATCTCCCAAACATCGTTGTCTGGTTGCCCATAGGAATCAGTTTGCTTCATAAGTTCATTTTTATCCAGTAATTACCTGAGAAAGCTTATTGCACGCGGACGTAACACTAGATTCAAATAAATTCATGCATTTTGTATTCCTTGTAGACTTAAGAACAACATAATGTCTTATCTTGTAAGATGCCCATCATTATGATTTTCAAATTCAAATCTGCTAATTCTTACAATCCAGTTCTAATGCTCTATAACTTAGAATTCATTCACTATCTAAAACTGCATATTGCTTACGTTTTAGGAGTTCATTCCTTTTCACTACAATGGACTGTCATCCCTCCCATTGTATACACATGCCTTTGCCTGTCAATGTAATTTTAATTTGATGACATTATTGAATGCGCCTCACATCAAATTTATTGTGTTTTTAACTATATTGAATCCATTACAAGCTCGCTGGTATTGCAATAATGTCACCCTGCAAAATGACTCCGACTTCTCGGACTTCATTTGTGAAGACTGCTGAGACGATTGCCTCTCATTCATCAGCTGGGGAGGATTCAAGCGGAGACTTGATGTGACAGGCCGCCCTGGTTCAGTTATCACAGTGCTGATGCTGTCCATAGTAAAGGTACAGTACTGTGATAACTGAAGGATGGCGGCCATCTTGTCCTCAAAGCATCATTCCAGAAAATTATTTCTCTTATTACTTTTGTATGTGTTAAATAATGTGTTATAGTTTTTTTTTTTGAATCATCCATGTGCTCTCGTCACATACAAAGTATAGTTCGTCTTCAAAGTCATGAAAACATTTTCTTAATAAAACTACCAAAAGGAAATTATAACTTTTGCAGAAACTGACTGATTCCAAAGACACCATATAAGGTCACTTCCTCCTTGATTTTCTGAAAATAAGGAAGGGGCAAGTTTGAACAAAACAAAGAATCAACCGGTACACAAGTCTGCACATTAATATTTAACAATTATTTTGTTTCGCAGATTTTGTTGGATAATGTGCGCAGAATCAGCACAACAGGATATATTTTATTATATTGTCACTCTGTGATGTTTATATGCATGCGCACACTCTTTAAAATAGAAAATAGATGTATTTTCAGTTCCAGACTACTGGGATGAAGTATTTTTGAGGAGACTGAACAAGAAAAAAATGTAAGTAAAATTTTGTTGGGTGATGGGAGTTCTTTTATGCCAGCTGAAACATAAAAGACCTCTTGGATTTCATTTTCAAATTAATTCAATTCTAAAAATGATCCTGAATGTGACTTCTGTATCACTATAGATTAAATCTTGATTAATATATTTGATTAAATCACTACCATGACATTCAATCTCAAATTATTAGCAACACCTGTTACCTTCTGTGTACATTGGCGTGAGTTGGCAAGTTGCTTTGTGGATGAATGGCAACACTTATAAGCAGTAATTATACATTAATTAAAGATGTGTCAGTAGTTTGTATAAATGCATACAGTAAAGTTTATTGATAAGAACACGTATATTATTAGAGAAAGTTTTTGAAGCACTGGAAATCTTATGCATTTAAAAATGAAGGGAAGTTCGACTGCCAGTTGCACACTGGATATTTATGATTTTTGTTAATGCTTATTGTTAATGTCTAATACTATGTCTGCATACTTCTGTCCCTTATATATATCCGTTGTTCACAGTCTGGTTGTTTGGCAATAAAGAATTTAAATTTAATTGTGTATGTGATAAATAAAACTTTAAAATGTGAGATGTCAACACAAAGTTTGTTAAATTTGTGTGATTGTAAGATACCTTTCCTTAAATTGCAAAATATAGTCAGAAACATTGACAATATGAAAAGGAATCAACTGAATATATGAAATGAAAAATATATACGTGTAATAAGTAAATGCTGTAATACTCATTCAAGAGACATCTATCTAGATGGAAAACATTACAGGCACTGCAAATATTAGTTGCATGTATTTTGTATAAAATTCATTATCTATTAATGTGTAACTTCTCGAGTGTTGTTCCGGGTCAAATGATTTTTTCCTTTCCCAATTGATTGAAAATTCAAAGACGGCATTAACAAATAGGACACATTAAATGCACACGTGTTTAAGTTGTTATAATTGCAGAGAAATATTTTTCAAGAAAAAATTTACAATTGTATGCGGCCGGACAAGCCGATTCTACTTTCGATCATATAACGTAATATTTAGATGTATATATGCATATTAACTGCGTGTTTGTACCTGTTAGTATCTGTTCTTTAGTATTACAAAAATGAAGATTAAGTTCAGAGTACTTAAAGATACAGGCTATGTTGCGGCGAGAGTCGGTTACATTTGCTTCTGTTTCTTGTTAGCGTTCCCCGCACGACGCATTGTAATTTTCATGGGAAATTCAAACCATGTTTTCTGGCAGTGACGTACTGATGATACTCATATGGAAATAACGGGAAGTCCCTCCCCCAATGTAAAGCATGTGCCCGAGCCCTAATGCACCCAGCTTTTCGCCAGCGTTTTACAAACTCAGATGGATAAGAGGAATAGAAAATGCACAGAGGTATGTTAATGTTCTGCCAATGAGGAGTTGTAAAATATCAGATGTCATGGAAATTATGAACCATGAAGCCCTGTAAAACTACTTTTACTGGTAAACAAAAGACAAAGCCATATTTATAGCATAACTTAACTTCTGGTGCTAATTTAATGAGAACCTAACCCAGGAAATGCAAAGGGGAAATTCCTTAAGTCTTAATCATGTTTTGGATTCCGCTTTCTTGTAAGAGAGCACGGGCAAAAACCTGGCGTAACGGACACAGAAATAAATTCCCGAACTCCCTTTTTCGCACTGACTAGGAAAACACCGACAATCATTTACAGCATGTACAGAAAACTAAAGCGCTTTCAGAATATGCCGCTTGTTTTCTCTAAGACTATACTACTATTACTTAATAAACACGTTTTTCGTTGCGTTGACCGAACACACAAAGAAATAGTTTCGTTTCACCTAGAATTTGTAACTTTGAGATATGCGGGGGGGGGAAAAAGAAACATAGTAGCAAACCTAACAAAAAATACCGCATTGTACTCGAGATCTTGCACCCAAATAGCCCAATGCACAGATGCGCGGAGGGGTCCATTTGGTGTGACTCGGCCGCTTATACAGCACGGTGACTTCGAAGGAGAACGGGGAACGCCTTCCAGCACCAATGTGGTCACGCAATGGTTAAAGGCCGAAGGCTTTGAGTGACAGGCTCGGCGTCCAATCAGCGCCGTGCTCGGACTGAGTGGAGCCCTGTTTTCGGGAATCGAGACGGCGCTTGACAGGAAAGCCTCGCGGACCGGGGCGCACAGTATGTCATCCGCGGACTATTGCTTCTTCAATACGATTTAACGCGCTTCTATGGGGGAAAAAGTCGACAGATATTAATAAAGACGCATTTTTAACGTTCAGCCAGGCTTATCGGCGCACGAGTCTGGGATATTTCTCCGAGAGCTCTTGAGAAGTTGTCGATGGCAATAAAGATACGGAAGTAGGTAAGTTCACATTCGCAGGCTTTTTAATAATCGCTGCCATCGATTTCTCTTCTTCTTTGTCACGTTTCCTCTTATACTGTTAAAAAGGCGTCGTGTAGGTTTTAAAAAGGGACCATTATTGGGTTGGAGAAACTCAAATCCAAATCGTTCTGGTATTTAAAATCGAAAGGTGGGGGGGAAAAAAGCCGTCCACGTTCGCTGAAGTGAGTCTGGCACCGTGAAAAGGGGCTGAAGTCGCCGGGAAGCCATTTGGGTACTTGGCTGGGTGCCTGGAAGGCGATTGTTTTAAAAACCCCCCCTTAGTAAATAATTAGAAAAGGGGGGCTTAGTGACGAATCGGTCTGCCATGTAATGAGTTCGACTCGTGTCACTCTCAGCAATAAGGAAGCGAAAACGATGCCTCAGCGAGGCAGCAGCCATTGCGCCGCCCGACTCAGAAATGGCCGGGGGATGCGGGAGGGGGCGGCTGTCCTCACGGCTTAGTGTCGTCGGAGAGCGGGGCTTTAGTAGTGAACTGAAGGCCATTATGGTAAACGATAAAGGGGGAGGGTGTAAAGAAAACTGAAAAGTCATTTGCCAATTTTCAGTTATTTCATTACAAACATGCATACTTCTATAGTATGTAAAATAATAAAAGGAAAATGCGTTAAAAAGTTTCGACAGCTCTTTAAAAGCCCTTTGCCGATGCTTGTATCATGTAATAATACATTATAAAACGTTGCTGTTCTATTCAAATGTTAATATGTGATATTTTGCCTCAAATAATCGAAGTATTCCATAATTTATTTTTGTCATTCAGTGAGTACTTTAATCTATGTACAGTACTACTCGATCCGACATCGATCCGCGACTGTCTTCCTGGTTGAAAAGGGGTTTAAAAGCTGCAGCTGGTGCAGTCGACAGAAGAGCGATCACGTACACTTTACCGTGTCGCTCTCACACACGAATTTCGTATGACGATACTATTTCGGGCGTGGTTTGGTTGTATTATTCAATACAATATTTCATTTTGTGTTATCCCAGTAATCCCTTCGAATTTAACTAAATCTTTTAACCTAAGCGTAATACCCACGTAGGTACTTTCACTTTTGTCATCTGGGGTATACAGAGTTTTTTGTTGTTTTTTCAACAGTGAACCTGAAAAAATGTTTAGCTTAACCCTGGTTCTAACTCAGATTTAAAAAAAAATATTGCTTGAAGTAATCTTTTCTGGTATTAGCAAACCAAAGCATGTACACTTTCCTAAAAAGCATTTTTTGTAAGACTTGGTTTTGAAAACAGTTTATGGCCACAATGTTGTGGCAGTAAACGTTATTGTTGCACATACACAGTCTGTCAGTACTAAGGAACTGCTATTGCTACAGGGCGTGCCTGTGTCCATGTCCAGAAGGTCAGGGGTTCAAATCCCTTTTCCAGCAGAGTAACCAAAGCACTGTTGGGCTCTTGAATAAGTTCCTTAACCCCAACTACTCCAGACACTGGCTTACCCTGCATTTTCCTCTGATGTATGTTGCTTTGTACAAAAGCACCTGCTAAATAAATAAATGTAAATATGTTGTACCTCGTGTAACTGGTCTGATCGCTAACATTTCCATGATAAAGGTTTATGTTCTGGTAATGGTTCAAAGACCCCTACATAGGCCAAGAAAGAAGTATTGATTTAAAAGAAAACATGTACAATAAAATCATTATTGTAAATAAATATATTAGGAAATTAAATTGTTAAAACAAGATCGCCTAGCTGTATTAGAGCATTTAGGTCTTTTCCAGTAATGGTCTCCAACAGCTAACGCAGTGAATACTTTGTCTGAAAGCTTTGCAGTAGTTTTGATTGGGACTGATTGCAAGGAAAAATGTCTTTTGTGGTGACTGGGATGTCTTTAGCAGCAAATTGCATTGTTTCATTATGGGTTTGCCATTTCGTAAGTGATTCCAAACTATGGTCATGTTCCTGCAGGTTGTGGTCTGTCATCACTGAGGGATATGGGCTGTGACTCCGTTTTCAAAGAAAACTACATAGAGTGTATTCCAGGAAGCACAACTCCTTGTCTTGGAGGCAGGCAATGTCTTTGGACAACTAATTCTGGTAGAAAAATGGGGGAGAATAATATACATTAGGAAAAGAGGGGGAAAACTAAGAATGAAGGCTTTATTTCTGGGAGCGTGCTTTTATGAGAGAAAGTACTTCACAACAAGATAAAAACAAAAGTCTTTCTAATGCTTGCACCCAGTGATACTTATTTGTATTAAACCTGAAACAACCCCGTTTCAGAAAATGTATTTAAACTTTGTTGACCAGAGGTAATTCTGACAAAGGAAGGTTATGACTTAATGAGCTTTCATGTACAACAATATTAATGTTCTCCTAAATAAGTCCCCTACCACCCCTCAATAGGGTGACTTGAACTTAAATGCCACTTCAGTCGAGCTAAGCGTAAGCCTGACAGGCTAACTTATTTTTGGTTTAGCCACTCCTAATAAATATAGCTGTTTGTACATGTCTCTATTTTATTTCATATTATATTCACTTGCACGAAATGTAGTATTAGCAGTACAGAAACTAATCAAGTATTGAACTATGGTAGCACTCTGGCTGTCATTTATCTTGTGACATATCTACAAATTCAATTTCAACACCATATACTGAAGTTCTTCAGCCAGCTTCCTGATTGTAATAGAAAAACAAATCATGTGCACTTCAGTCTCATTCTGCCTTGTTTGTGCTTAGCATGCTAGTATAATTTGAATCCTGCTAATGGGCACTCTAATGCATACCTCTTGTAGATCTAATTGCAACCCAAGACATCTATGAGAAACTATATAACCATTATTAAAAAGCATGTTAAAGCATTTATATTTAGATAAGTCTCAGTGACTAATGCATCAAATAGCCTAAAAGGCATGGTAGAAAACTCATAAACAAGGTGAATTTCCAGTGCCCTGCAGCAATGATTGTTTTAGACTCCCTGTGGACCTACTCAACCATAACAATATTCTTTAGCTCAAGCCACAGCTGTGGTTCTGAATCCCTCTGCCAGACAATGTAAAGTTTACAACCTGGCTTACCATGCATCCCCAAAGTGCGTCTTCCATTGCTTGTTGCCTCAGAATCATTAAAGACAGCAGCATACAATAATGTTCAGTATCCACTCTTCAGGCACAACTGAAGCCCTAGGATTACATGGGTAGGAACTTAAAATATCTGTATAAAGCTAACATGTTAATCGAAAGGCATTTGCAAGGCAACAGTAATTTATGTTAACTTAATTTTAAAAGGTCTAAATACCATATTTATGTACGCCATATTTGTGAAAAGTACCATGACTCAGTACCATGATTAAAAAACACTTGTTTTTGCAGTGATGGCTATCTGATGTTAAAGTTCAGTCCTGACCAGCAATTATTTTTTACCTTTAAGTATTAACCATTTGTTTTTTGCTCAAGGAGACTCGTGAGTCAGAGAATATTTTGCAATGGATTAATTTCAGGTCCTATTCATCAGTGTAAAATTGATTAAGTATGAAATAACAATTGCGACAACCTGCAGCCCTGTACTGATGCGATGCATGGGTTAGTAGCTTAAAGGTCTGTGCCAGTGAACCAGAAGGCTGTGGGTTTGAAGTCCTTGGCCAGCATAGTAATCATATCACAGTAAGGCCCTGGAGTAAAGTACTTAATCCTAACGGCTCCAGGGGTACAGGGGGACCCTACTGTCTGAACACAAGTTCTTCTCTCTTGTACCGCACTTTGGACAAAAGTGTCTGCTAATGAAATGTAAGCGATTGGCAGGTGGAACGATGGACAACACTTGCATTCCCAAATGAGTTTCAGTGAAATATTTAAAGGTGTATAGCATTCTAACATTAAAAACCTCCAGATTCTATAAATATTTAAACCACTATGGACTGTTGATGTTCGTACAGAGAAATCATTTGAAATGCAGTCTCTTTGCTTTGGCTCCCTTTGTTGTGAATTGTATTATTGCATAACTCTTCCAAAAGATCAGGCTTTCAGTATCATAATTTAAAACGTACGAGGCAGTGGCTGATGACTGGATTTTTTTCCTCCTCAGGATTGCTTTATGCAAAGATACATCAACAGTGGAATGTAGTGTGTTTACAATTGTCTAGTAGTATGCTTCACTGAAGTGTATCTATACATACACACATATTGGTGGTCTAGACGTGGCTTTTCTGCCATTCTGGAGAATGACTTTAGTTATTTAAAAAAAAAAAATCAGTAACACTACTTGAGGGGACACAAATACTTAGAAGTAATTCAGTTACTACTGAAGCATGAATCATGAACTGAATAAACAAATATAGTTACTTCAGATGAAAGATGTGCTGTTATTCATTAAAGAATAACAACACAACATGAGATCCGTTTTTCCCCTTGTTGTTGTCACTTGTTCCTTCAGTGGTTCCTTCGGTAGTTCACAAAAAAAATTACAGAATTAACAGATATAGTAACAAATAAAGCATTTGCATGAGATAAAAGATGTGTGACAATTCATTAATGATGAACAAACATGAGATCAGTTTGTAACTAACACTTAATTTTTGGCTAATTAATACATAAGTAATAGTATAATACTATATTATTTGTGCTCCTAAAGAAAAGTGTTACTAAAGTTTCCATATTCTTACAGTGCTACTATAATTAGAATTTGGTGATCAGTGGTCATCGTCGACACACCACAACAACGAAATGTGTCCTCTGCATTTAACCCATATGTGACATCGTGATATAGCAGGGGCCAGCCGATTCAGCGCCCGGGGAGCAGTGCTTGGGGGCGGTACCTTGCTCAGTGTACTTCAGTGGTGCCTTGTTGGTTGGGGATTCGAACCAGCAATCTTTCAATTACAAGTGTGCTTCCCTAACCATTAAGCCACCACTGCCCACTAATGCTTGATACTGAAAATGGCTTTTTGTACATAATCCTTAAAGAATATACTGTAAAGGGGAATGCAAAAGTGCTTGTCTCATAAAGAATTCAAACCCCCTTTAACACCAGGGTAATGCCTTAATGAGATCCATTGGCCTTTCCCTGTGTAACTAATCCTATACCACTGCTGCAGATGCAGCTGTTGCTTGCAGTGGGACTGTGCTGGGAGTGTTTGCTAATGTGGGTTCTTTGGGCTGTGCCCTAGGCAGCAGTAATACTCCCATTATCCAGCCAACAGGCTGACCACTGGGAATTAATCGAAGCCAGGGAAGCAAACATTTTTGGGACAAACAAATGATTTTCCCTATTGGATGTTATGAGGCTTGGATTCTTATCTGGTTTAAAGGCATAGCAATTTTAATTATTTAATTTAGTAAGACGATTTTACATAAAGCAGTGCTTCTCAACCCGATCCTTGGGGACCCCCAAAGGGTCCGCGTTTTTGCTTTCTTTCAGCTCCCTGCCAGACAGTCCACAGATCGAAAATGTGCAATGTCTGAGGGTTGCTGAAGACTGGTTTGAGAAACACTATACAATTTTAATGTACAATTGAAAGCAGGGTCAGACAGTCCCTGGAGCAATTGGGGGTGAAGGGTCTTACTCAAGAGCCCAACTGCAAATACGCTCTGCTGACTTTACGACTTAAACCGGTGAATTGTAATCACCTGACTTGCTGAGGTACACACCTCCCCAATAGGCTGACTTGTTCCCACAATACTTAGGATGATGATACACAGGGCAACTTTTTAACAAATGTCATCCAGATCCAGATGAGTTGCCCTTTTTCTCACCTGGCTGTCAATTGCTCAAGAACATTGCTCACTGTATCATCACCTTTATAAGACTTAACATAAATCAGCAGAAAAGAACAATGATATATGAATTCTAAATATTTCACAATTATGTGGAGAGCATTTTTTCCACTTAGTTTGGAGGGTCACAGCAGTGAGTTGAGAAGCTATGAATGATGCTCACAAAGGATTATCAAGGATCTGGAACTACTACAAGTTTGCACTGTTCTTCTGGAATAATCGTTCCAATTCACCATGGCTTGAAAAGCAGCAGATACCAGTATTGTAGTAACCCCTCCAAAAAGCTCAATTCCTCCATGTGTTGGTGGCCTGATGTAAATGTTAGGAACAAAGTGAGGAACTTGTACCAGGTGGTTCAGCTGTGTACCAAAAAAACTTCAGTCCGCAAGCTTTGCGGTCCAAGCTTGCGGTTATAAATTGTTCTTCTCGATTCTTTGATCAAAAGCGCATCCATCCACAGACACGCTAGCGATTTCTGCAGCTATCACAGCTGAGGTGGCTGTCAATAATGCACCGGTTGTCACTGAGGTTAACGAAGTCACCCCATAACATTAGAGATGACCTGTTTATATGAAGAGAAAAAAAAGCGCTACCAGTCATGCAGTGAGTGTTCTTTGTCGACAGTACAAGGTATTCTGCAGTAATATTGATATCATTTAACCAGTATCAGGCCTGGGGTAAGCCATGTAAGACAACATAAAATTACCTTCCCAGGGTCCAAAAAAGGTTCCTAAAAAAATAATAATGCATTTGTAATGCATTCAGCCGGCCAGTCTAGTTTCACCAACCACTTACGCAGTTAAAGTCGTCGTGATCCAGATCTAGATCCTTGCAGTAACTAATAGTGACTAATATCCAAATAATTATAAATCAAATCACGTAATCTTTGAGTAATTCTCTCCACTTCCTAAGACTACTTAGGTTTTTGTCAGAAAATTGGCCTTACATATATCAGAAAGTTTGATTTTGAATAATCTCTCCTTCACCACGAACACATGCAATAAGTATAGTGAATCAATTGCTTTGACTTCGAATGGCCTCAGATGTGCACTGGGCACCAGTAATAAAAGCAAGCAGGTTGGTGCAGTGGACAAACCACTTAACACAGGCGCTTGAGGGAGGGATTCCCTAGGAGAGACTTTACAACAACATCTCCTTACAGAATCCTTTGTGCTTCACACAGGAGTCGGGTTGGGTGCATCCAGCTGGTGGCTGATTTGGTGCCCAAAGGTGAATAGTGAATAGTGCCCATAGTGAATTAAATGCTCGCTTCATGCAAAAGCATTTCCAGCCCTTGATTGTTGCTGGTGTTTCATCTCGCAAGCAGCACAGGCCTGGAGGATCCCTGATGTTTTACAGCATTAAGACATGGCTTCACTGGGAACTGATTCAACCCCTGTCATCAGAGCAGAGCTTGTGGAGATGCTGGTGTGGTGCACAGCGACAGCTGGCACTGATCGTGGAGGCAGTAGCTACATGCTGTTAACACCTGTGACAGTCACGGTGGGTGGGGAACTAGCCTTTGCCGGTTGTATTCAGATCCGTTTCCCAGTCGGGTTCGTGGACTCGTACAGTCTGCTCTTGCAAATACACAACTCTTCATATGAGTATAACCAGAAACTAGTATCATGCCGCTGTGGTTAGCACTTAAAGACTCTCGCCTCTAGGGTTTTGGGTTCCATTCCCGCCCCCAGGTCGGCATCTATGTGTGTGTGAAGTTTCGTTCTCACCGTGTTTCTGCTGGATTCTTATATCCCATGAAGATTGTACCCTGCCTTGTTCCCTGTTCTTCCCTCTATAGCTTGCTGGCTCACTGTGCTCAAAAAGACGTTATGGAAGATGGATGAAACTATAAATAGTGTAATGATGTGAATGAGAATATAAATGGAAATCCAGAGGTTTTATTCGAAGAAATACACTCCATCAAAAAGTTATTGTTATTATTTTCCAAAAGGGATGCTAAGCTATAGGGAGTCCAAGGGCCTCATGTATAACAGAACTGGATTTTTGTGTTGGCAAGATAACTTTCACATTTAAGGTACCCCAGATTAACTGGACTTTATTAACTTAGACTACCTTAAATCCAACAAGTTGTCTTGCTAACCCAAAAATCCAGCTTTGTCCCTGATAGAGACCAAGTATAAAAAAAAAGATGTTAAATACAGATTTCTGTGTCTACCAAGTGAAATGATTTCATTTATATATTTACAGAAATGCACAGTTGAGAAGGTAGGGAAATCACTCTGCCTGCTTGGGAACTTGAACCTGTAAGCTTCTGATCATGAGCACCGGAGACCACAGAGCCACACACTGCCCCTCATGATAAACATTCAGCATTAACAGTGCTTGTTGGCATTGTAGCTTTGAGACTGCATATTTTTTCTTTTTTGGCTTGTATCGAAACTGACCTTGGGCTTACGTGAAAAGGGAACACATGGGGTGGGAGAACACCCAGGGCGGTCCCTGGCCTTCAACGGGAACAATCCTCCCTGCCTCCCCTCCAGGGCTCGATGTCACGACTCACAGCGATGGAACTGGGCCGGCAACTCTGCGGGAAGATGAGGAAGGCGAGGAGGCCCGAGACTGCTGTGCCCGTCACGGCCTGCGGCTTGGGGATCCACTTCTACACCCCAGAGATCAGCCCACTGGAGATCCAGGAGGGAAGCCACTCTGCTGAGGAGCTGTGCCTGGAGGCGGCCAAGATATGCCGTAAGTCGGGCCGGTTTGAGACAGCCGACAAGATGTCGTCAGGAAACTAGCTCCAGCCACAGGCCAAAGTCGCAGAGCTGCTTATCACTGCCTCTGGTGTGCGGGGGTGGGGGAGGGGGAGGGTATAGGGGAGGAAGTCGTGCAGGAGAGCACGCTCGCGAAATCGGCAAAAGGGTGTATCCTGGAAACAGACAGACAAGATTGTAAAACGCAGCTTAACACAGACACCTATGGAGACGCACACTATAATTAAGACGTGTTTTTTTGTAACAGATGTATGAAACTCTATCTCCTATTTACCAATACATCATAATTTACAGAAGCTCTCACTTCCTTCAGGCATCTCTCCCCTCTGCCACAATTTATTCGCCCTTTATGAAGAATACAGAGACATCTGGTACCCCCCCAATCACATTTTCACAATTGGTGACAGCTACGTGAAGCTGCATTACCGTATGAGGTAAGTGTCGGCTGCGGGGGTGGGGGGGCTTATGTCACATATTGAAAGTGACGCGTGTAACTCCTGTGTGAAGCACACGCATGTTCTGATGCCTTTACTGGGGGGCAGGGGACAAAAAAACCTCACAGCTTTGAAAACTAAAATGATTCATGGGGCATAGTAAGGAAAGGGCAAGGAACTGGATGGAGAGGTTTTTGGTGGCGCTTAAATACGGAAGTGGGAAAACTCCCTATGAGCCGACAGCAGACGTATGCGGCGCCATCGCAAATGGCTGTCCGCCAGCATGCACACGCCCTCGTACACACGTACCGTCGCTGACTCCAGAATGCACAGGGGTCACTTACACACAATCTCGGGTGACCGGAAGGGAATCCCGCCACGTGACATAGCATCTCTTGGTCCAGGTTCTACTTCACTAACTGGCACGGCACCAACGAGAATGAGTCTCCCATCTGGAGGTACTCCCTGAACAAACAGAAGAACTGTGCTAAGCAGGAGAGCCCCGAGGGGACACCCCTCCTGGATGCTGCCTCCCTGGAGTACCTGTTTGCCCAGGTAACATCCTGCACGCACCATCTACAGCCTTAAATGGCATCGGTGACCAGTATAAGAGTTCTGTCTTTCTCCAGCAAACACCCCCCCAACCAACCAAAGCTGACATTTAAAGGGGGGATTTCTGGTATGACTAAGTGAATAGCACCACAGGGCGTTCCTTACGTGTCTGGTCGAGTCAGTCAACTGACACTTTCCAACAGCTGGATCAGCCGCAGACTCCGAGCGTCCCATCTGCTTGGGTGGAGGTCCATGGCGGCATCACGGCTGACCAGGTTGCTCTGTTGCATTGTTTGTTCTTCAGGGGCAGTATGACTTTGTTAAAGGACTGGCCCCGTTGAAGAGCTCCCACAGCGAAGAGGAGGTACACGAGATCGAGAACGAATGTTTAGGCATGGCGGTGCTGGCCATCTCACACCACGCCATCAACAAAAAAATGTCCCTGCCCAGCATAGTGGCAGAGCTCAGGTAAAGCACGCCCTCTCAGACACCAATAATAGTCCTTTGAAAGGGAAATTTTATTCTCTCTATCGATTGCCTTAGAACTTGCCATTATCCAGAATGACTCACAGCTGGGCATTTACTGAAGCTGGCCTTGCAGTTGGCTTCGTAATTTGAACCCGAGTTTGAGACTGATTGAGTTTAATGTCCATTTTTATTATAAAAACAAGGCTGCTGACCTTGGCAGGCTATGCAGGCAAGTAGAACGAAACAGACTCCTTTTGTTTTTTTCTCAGTTACAAGAAATACATCCCAGAGAACTTAAACAGGACCATTAAACAGCGCAACTTCCTCACCCGTGTTCGAATCAACAACGTCTTCAAGAACTTCCTCAATGAGTTCAACAGCAAGACCATTCAGGACGGCCACGTCACCACACATGATCTGAAGGTCAAGTACCTGTCCACACTGGAGACCCTGACACGGTCCTTTGGCAAGGAGGTGTACGAGACAAGCATACTGCAGGTCTCCAGTGAGAACAAGAAGTTTCCGGTGTTCGCCTTCAACGAATGTGACCCGCCGGTGTACGAGGTGCAAGTGTCTGGGAACCATGGCATCTCTTGGCGAAAGAAGCCACTCAACGTAAGTAGAGCATTGCAGTAACACACAAAATGTAACCTTTCCCTCTACTCTAAGTCACAGATGATTAATTTCTTACATTTATTCAATGTATAAAGTTATGGGAATATCAGTACTACGCAATGCACTGCCTTGTTTGATTGTGACCCTGGTTTGCACAAGAAAGGGGTCTTTTAGAAGTTGTCATAATGCTTGATGAGCAAATTTAATTAAATTCCAATGCCAGCTTGTACAGCCATTTAAATGAAAGATATACAAATTGGTTTCCAGGTGTATCAGCTTTTAGATTTTTCTCCCCTCTATCCGTGCAGAATTCCTTCCTACTTAAAAACAAGAACAAATCCAAGAAAAACAAGATGAAAAACAAGAACGAGAAGAAAGAGATGACCACGGATAGCTGGGAACTGTTTTCTGACTTTCACGAGATCACTCACATTGTCATCAAGGAGTCCATAGTCACTATTTACAAACAAGAGAAGAAGATGGTAAGCTTTCACACAGATGGAAGACATGACAGGCTTCTACCAGTTGTAGTTAATGTCCGTAGGTTTAACCAAGATGCACGGAACATGGACATCACAGTGGTTCAAAAGCAAGGAGGAGATATGAATGTCATGCATTAGTAGGAGATCCTTAAGGTCACCATAACTAGAGAGAGAAAGAGAGAAACATCAGCCAGGATGGAGTGTTTCCTCACCAGATGAACTAGTTGCCAAATTGTCCATAGATATGATTCTGTGTGTAAGTGAGCCCTGCAATAGGTTGGCGTCCCATCCTGGGTTATTCCCTGCCTTGTGCCCATAACTACTGGAATAGGCTCTGGACCCACGAGATGCTGAATAGGATAAGTGGGTGAAGAACATGGATGGGTGCTCAGCAGAATGACAGCAGAGCTCTCATTGTTGTACCACAGCGCTGAGACATAGTTAACGGGGCACTGATTGCATCATATTACAGGAGATGCAGCTCGCCTTCCCCGCTGAGGCTCTGTCCTTTGTCGCTCTGGTGGACGGCTACTTCCGGCTGACTGTGGATGCCCATCACTACCTGTGCACGGAGGTGGCTCCCTCATCCGTGGTGCAGAACCTGCAGAATGGTTGCCATGGGCCCATTTCGTAAGTTGGGGGGATGGCATCCATTCCCACCTGCAGCGGTGTCCCACCGCAGCAAAGACGGATGTAAGAATTAGCTAGAATTACCACAAAGGATGTGTGGATGAGCATGTGGTCACTGGGCAGCAGCGCTCCATGTTTTCTTTTCTCAGCTCTTTTGAGGGCATAGAGCGGTAAAACTGTAACTGAAAACCGCCAAAAAGTTTTCCCATCACGTGACATGCTGCAGCGAAACCTCCAGACAGTGGTCGTCGCATGTTTTTTGATTGCATCTGTTCCTTTTTTGTTTCTCAGAACCGACTATGCCATTCATAAGTTACGCCAGGAGGGAAACGAGGATGGCATGTATGTGCTGCGCTGGAGCTGCACGGACTACAGCCACATCCTCATGACGGTCACATGCAACGACGTATGACAGCTCGCCGCTGCGCTGGGGTCGGGGGGTTGACGTCATGTGATTTGGGGTCAGCAGTCGGGAATTATCTATCACTGTTAACCAGAAGGCGGCTTTGGGGACTGGTTATGGACATTGATGTAGCCGGCCTGATCAACAACAGTGTTACTACTGAGGTGTATTTATACTGAAACCTCTACATTTCGCAGCTAGCACAGTGACATTATTTTGCATCCAGTCAGTAAACAAACAGGCTCATCTAACACTGGCCAGAGATACCATCTGGTTGCAGTGCAAACCGCAAGAAGGGAACTTTTTGTTGTTTGTCAGCAATAACAAAAAATGTGTCTATAGCCAAAATTAGAATATGTCTCTTGTCATGACGTCCTCCAGTCTATTTTCAAACAAACCCCCCTTTTTTTTATTTATTTAATTATTGTCCCCCACCCCTACGGCGGATTTCAGATGGACCTGTGTGAATCCAAGATGACCCGGCAGTACAAGAACTTCCAGATTGAGGTGACAGAGGGAGGATACCGGCTATGTGGAACAAACACCTCCCAGAGCAGCCTGAAAGAGCTCATGGACTACCTGGCGGGACAGTGCCTGCGGACGGAGAATGTCAGCTTCCAGCTAAAACGCTGCTGCCCCCCGCAGCCCCGAGGTGCATGGCTGTCCGGTTTTACAGGGGAAGTTCACACCCAACTAGTGTTTTACATGGGTGCCTCTGCCGAGACTTTAACCAGCAGCTCTCACATTATGAGGCCAAGTCATTAACTGACAAACAGCCCCTAAGATAACAGCCTCTTTGGAAGCTCAGCCTAGCTGCACTTACGCCTAGTTGACTCCTTTGCAACGTTCTATTTGCCTCAGTTGCACATCACCTTGGACAAAAACGTCAGCTAAGTGCGTAAATGGAAAAAAACATCACGGCCCCAGAACCCAGGAAGTGAATGAGACAAATCCTGTCTCATTGAAATCATGCATGATGGCTGATGATGATGTCAACCGTTAATGCGTGGCGGGAATGATAGGTTGTGTTAAGGGCATTTTAAGTACCACGATGGGGGACTGTACTGGCCTAGAGGCAAGACAGTATCCTGAGGAAAAGGGTATAGAGTGGATTTTGTAGCTACTGTGTCACACTGTCTTCTTCAAAACAGAGCATAGGTGAACCAAGATATTTTGTCACGAGATAAAAAGGTCCAGTTTCAATTATAATTCAGTTTTGATGAAATATGTAGTTATAGTGTTAACTCTGTAGGCCAGTATATGTTTATCCAGTTATATAAATGTATGACAATGGTAACTCTAGGGGTGTGCTAGTTAATTAAATGTACATATGTAATAGAATCAGGAGCACTGAGCTGAAGGTTAAGGGGACAGACTTATAACCTGGATGGGGGCCCCTACTGTGTTTCCGATGGGGAGTAACAAGTAGCCAACACACAGGTTACTGTGGTGACCATCAGGCACCCTGAGCAGGAAGAGTAGTAAAAGCAGATTTCCAGGGGCCGACTCGCACCCATATTCTTCGGAAGCAGGCTGTGGAGGTTACAAAACACCCTGTCCGCCTCTAGATGCGAGTCAGGAAGTGAAATGACTTCCTCCTGTGACTTTGGTGAAGCTCGACAGCCTCAGTTACCTTCTGCGTCAGAGAGCACTCCTGTAATCTGGGGGGGGGTCGGCGTCGGCTGTGAGTTAGCTGTGCGGAAGGATGTCTCTGAATGTCACTGTGGCCACACTGCACTTTCGCACCCCACCCCCCAACTCACCACACGCCCCTGCGGTCGCTCTGACTTCCTCATAAACCTGCGGAAGGCCCCTCTTCCTCTCGTCTTCAGTTACCTGGAAGGATCAAAATGGAGAACAGGCTGAATTTCCCCAAGTTCATCTCATTGCTGTGCACTTCCACACCTGGGCCTGTCTCGGTGATTAACTTCCCTGTGTTTGTTGCAGAAATTTCCAACCTCCTGGTAGTGACCAAGAAGAGGGACCAGGATACACAGGATCATCTCTTCAGCCAGCTGATATTCCACAGGATACCCAAGGAGGAGATTGTGCAGGTGTGTGTGTGTGTGTGTGCGAGAATGCATTTATCTGTGACACCCACCACTAGTAGGTATTGGCGTTTATGTGGGAGTATGCATATCCGCGAGTGTCCTGACAGGATGGCAAATTCTGAAAAAGCAGCCATGGTGGGAATATCCCTATGAGGCAATATTTTACTCCCTCCCAGCTCCCAGCCAGTCAGGAACACTGAATACCTGGTTCAGGTATGTTGGAAGCTGGGAGGGAGCAAAAATATGGACTGTCTGAGGGTCCCCAAGGACTGGACTAAGAAACACTGCCTTAGTAAAATCAGTAGTGCCAAAACTTGTTTATCGACAGTTAATCCCCACAACCATAGCTATACTTAACGAGCATGTTTTTGTGCGTGTGCATTTGCGCTGTCCTTTAACTTCCTTTGCTCATGCGCATTCCCACCACAAGGGGGAGCACTTGGGTCGGGGTACCAGGACCAACATCTATGCAGGCATCATGAAGGTGAAAAATGAGGATGACGAGGACAGCGGGTACTGCAGCTACAGCGAGACTAAGGTGGTGCTGAAAGTGCTGGGGTCCAGTCACAGAGACATCTCCCTGGTGAGAGCGCCCCCACCAGAATGCCCCCACCCCCCATCACCACCACCACCACCACACCAAATCTCACTTCTCCTGTTCAACCCGGCAGGCATTCTTCGAGACGGCCAGCAGGATGCGGCAGATGTCCCATAAACACATCGTCCCGCTGTATGGCTTGTGTGTCCGCGAACTGGAGTGTGAGTCTCAGCTAAAAGATGCTGCACGCGACACCGAGCAGCGAGACTCTGGAACACTTACGACATAACCTGTCAGGAAAAACAGCTGCAGGTGTAAAGAGCAGAACAGTGTGCATTCACGAGTTAAGTTGATTTAGTTGGGCAACGAAGGCGACAATTTACAAAACAAACCAAGGCTGAGTTTCTCGAAGACTTCTTCATGCTACGTCGTTCGGGAAACTCACCCCAACTTGAAGTAGATAGGAATATTGTACAGCCAGACTGGTTTAACACACTTTTATTGGAGTATCTGGTAAGCCCGCCTACTACTAGCACCAAGGCTCATCTGTGTAAACATGAGGTTGTCTTGTAACCCGGCCGCTCCCTTCTCGCAGACATCATGGTGGAGCAGTTTGTGGAGCTGGGCCCGCTGGACCTCTTCATGCAGAAACAGCGACACTTCATTACCACCCCGTGGAAGTTCCAGGTGGCCAAGCAGCTGGCTAGTGCCCTGAGCTACCTGGTGAGACGAGAACCCCACTGAGGGGCGTACGGTGCCTTTCCTGAAGAGCATAAAGTCCGAGGGAGGGAGGGAGGGAAGGAAGCAGACTGGGACACCGCACCTATACACAGAGCTGGATCTCTCAATGAAATTAGTAACTTCAACTGTAACAGCTGAACCCTCTGTGCCACATGCTGCCATTCACCTCCCCAACTCAAATCTCCCCCCCCCCAGGAGGATCTACGGCTGGTCCACGGCTACGTCTGCACCAAAAACATCCTCCTGGCCCGAGATGGCCTAGAAGGTGAAGACGGGCCCTTCATCAAGCTGAGCGATCCAGGCATCCCCATCACTGTGCTCACCAGGGCAGGTAGGGCAGGGCACACATGGGGGGGTGGGGGGGGGATTTCTGAGATTTCCAGAACATGGATGTTTCAGATCGGTTGCATAAGAAAAGAACATTGACATCCTGCTATGTCCTACACAGCCCTTAATTTAGGCAAACTGTGCTAATGCTTGTGTGTGTGTGCTTCCCCGCTTCCAGAATGTGTGGACCGCATCCCCTGGATTGCCCCCGAGTGCCTGAGGAACATAAAGGACCTCAGCGTGGCAGCAGACAAGTGGAGCTTTGGCGCCACCCTGTGGGAGATCTGCTACGACGGCGAGGCGCCACTGAAAGAAAAAAAGCTCACAGAGGTACGGCTCAGCCCCCGTCTCTTCCTTGGCATTTTTTTTCCCACCACTGATTTAACATCTAAAAGAGGAGGCCTGGAGTTTGCTGAAGCATCTTATTCAAATAAACCTTTAATCCATTTAACTCCCATATCTGAGCTCTAAATGCTTTAGCGGGAGCTGGAAATTATTATCCTCCAGAGCCATCAGAGAACAGGACAGGGCACGTACAGAGGAGTAACAACACCGTGTGTTCTACCCGAGCAGAAAGAGAGGTTCTATGCTACAGAGTGCAGCCTGGCCACCCCAGACTGCAAGGAGCTGGCCGACCTCATGAAGCAGTGCATGAACTACGACCCCCGCAAGAGGCCCTTCTTCCGGGCCATTGTGAGGGACCTCAACAAGCTGGAGGAACAGAGTAAGGTCACGTTAACAGTCTATCCATCATAAAGTCATAGAACATCTTCAAAATAAACACTGGTGTCCGCTTCTGTCTTGCAGACCCATCCATCGCCTCTGGGATCATCCCAGCCCAAGAGGTGGACCCCACCCTATTTGAGAAGAGGTTCCTAAAGAAGATCAGAGATCTCGGAGAGGTACGGGCAAGTCCCATTCATCTCGTCCTTTGATTCCAAGCCGCTTTTTGATTTCATGACCTGTCTAGATTTCTATTCCTGCTGGCAATGCCCTTCTTATTTGGCAAAGGATTTGCTGCTAAATGGCCGTGACGAAGTCTCGTTCTGACTTGTGTTTCGATTGATTCCAACAAGGACGGTGACTCATTTACACAGTGTTTTTAATAACAAATTGCACCTAGGCAAGTTACAGCGTCGATTGATGACTGAATCAATGTGTGGGAAGGAAGAATGTGATGGTTATGTGGTACTGTTCTGGCACGTTTTGGCTGCATCAAATGTCACGATGCTTATTTCAAAGAAATGGGATCCCGGGAAAATGAGTTTACCTTTACTGTAAACATAATGTAATTGTTACACGCTTGGGGGAACATGGAAATGGACTAAGCTCACTTGTATGTGAAGGATTAATCTATTAAGTAAAAGCTACTCCAATATGGGATGTTAACAGGACCTTAATGTAGTTCCAAACACATGATGCAAATGTAATACATAATCCAGACTCAGTCACTAGAAATGTGAGGCGCATGTTTTTCCAATTAAGAGGTTTAGGTTCCCTGTTTTAATTGAGTCTCCCTTCCGCCGTGCCGCAGGGCCACTTTGGCAAGGTGGAGCTGTGTATGTACGACCCACGGGGCGACCGCACCGGCGAGCTGGTAGCTGTTAAGTCCCTGAAGCCAGAGAACAAGGAGGACCAGGGCAGCAGCCTCTGGCGTGAGATCGACATCCTGAAGGACCTCTACCACAAAAATATCGTCAAATACAAAGGCATCTGCAGTGAAGAGGGTAACCAGATACAGCTTGATCTTTCTACAGATTTTTTAAACTCAAACGTAGAAAGACAGCCCTGCTTACAAGTCTTAACCATTTATAAAACTAGATATTATCACTTGGGCTATCCAGGCCAAATACAGTGTTCTCCTCCTGGGATCAAAGCGAGCCACATCAGAGTTCTGCATGGGTTCGGGTACCCATTGGGTAATCTGAAAGTTTTGGTGAAACGTATGAAAAATATCCTAAGATCTAAAAGTTGTGGGTAAAGGTGCGGGTGGAAATTAATAGGGCATAGGTTGACCACGGTTCTATATTTTAAAAATAAGGAGGCTATAATTTTATATACATTTTTGAAAATGTAAAATGCACATCCACAATTGGGTTCCTGAACCCCTGCAGAACTCCAAGTCACGGGTTTGTCTGCTTCTTTCCCCGCCGCTCAGATTTCTCAGATCTGAACCTTATTTACAAGAACGCAAAATAATTTGATATTAGAAGCAGTGCTTTTAAACTTAAGTTGAGAACATTCCGTATCACCAAGTCCTCCTCCTGTCATGCACACAGAGGAAAAAGTTAAATTGAGCGAGTCTCTTTAGTACTGGCCCTGTCGTTGTGGTCTGTCTAGGGGGTCGAAGCATACGGCTGATCATGGAATACCTACCTTCGGGAAGCCTGAAGGAGTACCTTCCCCGCAAAAAGGCCCAGATGGACTTGAAGAGGCTGCTAAGTTTTGGAATTCAAATATGCCAGGTACGTCATGGCAGGCAGCAGACACGGTAGCAGCCCATCCTGGATTTGCCTTTTGGCTGCACGAGGTGATGGAAAGCATGCATTCACAAAGCAGTCTTGTTCTCTCATTCCAGGGAATGGACTATCTGGGGTCTCTGAACTACATCCACAGAGACCTAGCAGCTCGAAACGTGCTGGTAGAGAATGAGGAAACTGTGAAGATCGGAGACTTCGGGCTGACCAAGAGCATCAAGGACAACGAGGGCTACTACACCGTGAAGGATGACCTGGACAGTCCGGTCTTCTGGTAGGAGTCCAGTAGCATGAAAGGCCATAGTCAAGGATCACCGTGGGTGACCTAGTGGTCTATAATGCTGGGTCAATAGCTGTAAATGACTTCAGCTGTAACTAAAGGCCAGGACCAGTGAGGGATATCATTGTAAGTGCAGCACCAGTAACTATAGGTGACCTCATTGAGAATACTAGGTGCCAGTACCTGAGGGTGGCTCAGAAAGTGATCTTGGTGAGAATGAGAGAAGTCAGTGACCAAAGGTGGCCTCATTGGAAGCCGGGGTCAAACTGCCGGAGACCTCAATGAGAAAATCACAGCAGTCTTACCGAGCCGGTTTGGGCTGTGGCAGTTTGTGAACTCGGTTTAATAATAGACTGCCAGAAGAAAAAGGAGGACAATGAAAAGCACTATTCTGGATTGTAAATGTGAGAGCAGTTGGATATTGATCTTGGCTGATGTCATCCTGCTCAGCACAAACCACCACTTCTAACAACTGTGAGAAAACCACCAAGATAATTGCCACCCCAGGTGAACGGTGTATTTTGAGTGAACTTCCGTCTGCTTGGTTTTCCTCCAGGTATGCCCCAGAGTGCTTATTGCACTGCAAGTTTTACCGTGCCTCAGACGTCTGGTCTTTTGGGGTGACCATGTACGAGCTGCTGACCTACTGTGAGGCAGATTTGAGTCCTATGCAGGTAAGCAACAACTCCTCAGCGTCTGTGCCACAGAAACTCTTCCTGACAGTGGGGGCATCGTCACATAACACTGATGAAGTAAAGGGACAACGTTACCACGTTGTATTATGTCTACAAATCAGACTCACCCACTGCAGCTCTGGTATTCATTGCCTACACACTGATGCAAACCAGCCCAGTTTCTGCAGTTTCTCTAGCATTTAGCCATGAAGCAGCATTTCTGACTATTCCCACCCTTTGTATTTGGAGGTATTTTTGAAGATGATTGGGCCAACCCAGGGTCAGATGACTGTCACCAGGCTGGTGAAAATTCTGGAGGAGGGGAAGAGACTGCCTTGTCCACCAAACTGCCCTGAAAAAGTGAGTGTGGTCCCAAGCACAAAACTAGCACTCTATGTCTTTGGAAAACCTCAAATTCCACTTCTTAGATCTTTTTAAAAGGACATTTTAAAAGTATTAAATGTATAAGTTTTCCTATCACACAAAGTCCACAGTGAAGGCTCCATTAAGCGGCTCCTGTCTGGCTTTCAATGCAGGTCTATACTCTGTTGATGAAGTGCTGGAAAAGCGCCCCTGAGGAGCGGATCGACTTTAAGGGTCTGATCAGGGAGTTTGAGAAGCTGCCCTGACTTACCCATGCACGGCATCAGGATTGATGTGGAAAAGCATCAAATGCATAATAGACATTTTTATCACTTTTACTATTTTGTTCATCTATATCAATGTTCAGAGACTAGAAATTGTTATATTTAGTAGATAGGTCTCAGAAATGCCAGTGAATAAAATTGTAAATATAATTAACAAGCACAATATTTCTTTTTTTTTTTACATCGTCAAACATGGATATTTTTTGTGCAATCTATAATCATTGGCATTAATCTACTTCTGTGTGGTATCACCACACAACCATTTAAATATATTATATAGTAAATAAAAGGTCTGTGTGTCATTCTCTGTGAAATCCATTAAACCGGGAAATTTGCTTCTGGATAATGGTTTCTTAGCTGTGGATGAACCACCAAGGGTACTTAGTGCCCCCTACATAACCATGGTTCATCTGCAAATACCAGACCCAGGAATGGAATGACTTTAGCTAACGGCACTTGTATTTGCAAGAATTCCAACCTGTCTCAAAGTAGTATAGAGATTTTAAAAAAAAATTTATAAAAAAAAAGATCCAAGGAACATACAGTCGAGACAACAGGTTCCCCCCGAAACCAAATAACACCTTACAGTATAAAGAATGTCTAAAGACCTGAATGTGTCGATCAGACAATGAACCACAGGCAACAAAATCAATAGTTTATGTAAAAACGACCTGCATATGGTCTGTCATTGGCTAAGAGAATGCTTAAAGCTTAAAAATGTTTAATTTGATAGGCGATTCATGTAAATAAACTTTTAAATAAATAAAAACGTATTAAAATCCCACTGTCCTCAATTAATTGGTATGCTGTGACTCAAAACTATGAACAACATAAAATTTCACGTGTTCACAAAAAAAATTTGCAGAAAAGACAGAACATAATGTGAAAACAGTGAAACTCCTGGCAGAACTTGGTGTTCAGTTATCCTATAGAACTGGAATCCTATAGGCACAGGACTTTGTATGCTCAGACTGCAATCAATCCAGTCTGGCTGAGAGATCAAGTCCCTTAAAGCTACCCAGACCAATACAGTATTGATGAGATAAGCATATATACATTCAACATGGAAAATTGATATTAATATACTAAATGTGGATTCAACATGTAAAGAAACTGGATGAACAAGGGTGATACTGTAACCTAAATAAAGATGTTTCAAGAGACTCTGGTTGTAATACAAACATTGTAAAATACATCCATCCATCTTCTGAAACCACTTGTTATATTCAGGCTCGTGGGGGGTCTTTTGCCTATTTTTTGCTACCCCTACTGTAAAATACATGTGTTAGAAATCAAAACAAATTACATTTCATGTGGATATTCTAGGGGGTGGGGGCAGCTAAATAGTTATTCTAGAACCACAAAAAAATGGCATATTAAATATTGGTCTTTAAGGCTTTGGGTAATCTGATTATCTGTAGGATGGGGGACTATTTCTCTAAGAAAAAAGGACTCAATACAATAGTATCGCATTTTTAATATAGTAAGATTACAAATGTGACTGGAGGTTTGAGCAGGTAGAAAATGCTCCATAGACATCAAATTGTATCACATTTTCAGATTTCAAACTCACCCGAAGTGAACTTGAGGATGTCAGAGAACCTCAATGCTAAAGTGCTGTAAAGACGGGCAGCCTGTCCCTCACCAGGCAGGTTTATTGGGAAACCAGAGCTCCGAAGTCCCCACAGAACCATTACCTGTGAAGGTCCCCACTGAAGACGTTACCAATCCTGTTATTTCTTGGTCTTAGAACACCAGCCTCGAACGGAAGCAGACTTTCTCGATGCTCATCAAGTCTTGTGGCAGAGCAACGGCGTCATAATTATGGAGGGAACACATTGAAGGATTTTGTTCAAATATAATCCAAGGCGGAAAACTGTCAAGGGATACCAGTGCTTTATAATTACATTAAATAATAAAAAAAAAAAAGTTACATTCTTATTAGGGACTTTTTATTTCCCATTAGGAAGAAAATGAAAACATTCCTGGGGAGAGGAAAGGACATGACACACATCCCAAAGGAAGACTGCAGGTTCACAAATACAAAGAGAGCATTGTACAGTTATACACTATTAAACGTTAAAGCATGTAAAGAGGAGACCAAGAGTAAGGCCTGGAGTAAGCAGGGGGAGTGAGTACCGACAGCACAAGGGTGGCTCAAGCTACCAGAAGAGAGGACTATATCCTCCTCTTCTTGTGCTGGTCCGCATAGAGGGCCCCTGGGCCCCGGGAGGGCTGCCCTACAAGGGGCCGGTCTTGAGGCCCTTCCTGCAGAGTAGGAAAGTCCCGCTTGAGTGCCCGTGTCTGGCTCTGGTTCTGGCAAGAGAGAGAGTGCATAAACAGACACGCCATTTGGAAAAATTGCACCATCTGAACGTTCGGTTTAATTTAATTTTTTATTTTTTTTTAAATTGCTGCACTCTTTGAAGCCTGAAAGGACTCATCTTAACACCAACTATGGCCAAGTAGGACAATTACATCGACTGAGACTGTGATCACAACTCGGAATCAGTGAATCTGAAACTCATGGCGTATGAGACAGCTGTGAAGCCGCCCAAGGCTGTACTTACATAGTAGTACTGGCTCCAGTCTGCGGTAGCCTGTGCCGAGTGGGATAATGCGACTGATGCTGGAGCGATGTGCTGAATGCCCCCGTAGGTTGGCATAACGGGCACAGCACTGTACGAGGCACCGCCGTTACCGACAGACTGCGGCGTGTTGGTCATTGAGGATTTGGACAAATCGGCGTCCTGCGGAGAGAGGAGAGCGAGACCTCCATTGCTGTTCCTGATCAAACTACAAAGATATTCATGAATCAAATCCAGCTGCGCGCTCACATACAGACGCATACACGTTTAGTATTCATATCTTTGTGGAGACGGTCCATTTCATTTCTATGGGCAACACCCTAATCCTGATCATGACAACCGTAACCCCTACCCAGCCTTAACTTTAACCATAAGGAATCCAATCAATACACAAAACTTTTGGCTATTTTAGTTTTTAGATTGCAGTCAAATATTTATATAATTGAATTTTCTGTTGCAAGGTCAATATGACAGGTTTTTAATCACATTGTGGGGACACATGCATGCAGACACACAGACCGAGACACAGAGACAGACAGGCAGGCAGACAGAGACACACACATGCAGACAGACAGAATTACCTTGTTGGTGTCCCTGTGAGGGAAGTCCTGCACAGACATGTGTGTGTGTGAATAGCACTGACTGACAGTCTGCATGTAGGCACCATAATCCCCATACGACATGGCGGCAACATCCTGGGGCAGCCATGAAATAAGAAAACGCTAAAGCTGAACCAGGCAGGAACTTGGAAAGATCATGGAGTTATTTTATTAAAAACTGTAACACATTTAAGAGCAATCATTTGAAGGTCTCAATTTTTACCCCCTGCCTGCCCAATGCTGAAAAATAATGGTGTAACTATGTGATGTGTCGATTTAAACAAAATAAACTTGGCGTTTTAAAATCGCAATTTAAAACCTGCATAAAATGAGAACTTGTACCGAGTTATAGTTACTGTTGAGATATTAAGCAATCCCATCATCATCAACTTACATTTAAACTGAAAAACTGGATTACTTTGTCAGTGGTAGAGATTCAAGGCTCCCTGACAGCGCGTAAAGCCATCATGTGCAGTTCTGCGTGGCCTGGAGGCTTGTGGGTATTTTTAGTGTAGTGGCCATGTGCACGGACGACCCCCAAAGCCCCCACCCGCTCCTGCTGCTTCCCATAGTCGCTGTCCTGGGGGGCACCACTGTAGGCCTGGGCTTGGTAGTTCTGGTACCACTGCTGAACGGCTTCCTATAGGACAGACCATACAATTAAAAACAGATATCAAGCATAAAACATATATAGATGTTCGTTGCTTTACGATGGTCCAGCTTACAATATTTCTACGTTGCGAAGGCGTGTTAGCGAAGGCATAATGAGCAGTAATCAAACTGAACTCTGATCTGCTCCCGAACTAGCGATATGCTGCATATTTTCTGCTGATGCCAGGCCGCGGCAGCATCCACCATTCCAGTTATGTTCTGACTGTGAGCGTAAACATCCCATACAGTGTTTAACAATGTATCATACACTGTTTTTTTCCTGTTTGACAAAAAACACTTGTATTCAATAAGGTTTTAGTCTTAATGAAAAAGACAGTGTAACCCTAATACTGCTTCAGAATGGGGTGGGGCACCTTTATGTGAAAAGGATGGAGAGCTGGTAGACTGCACGTAGGTGGCTGGTTTTGGGCAGGCCTGCGAGCCCCTCCACAACCCCCGGCGTGCGTGCCACTCAGAAGTGAGTCACAGCCACAGTACACCAAGTGCAGGGCCAGCAGCGCGGCATGCGGGGCGCTCAGCCGGGAACGTCCCACGCATCTCGCCACCGGGGGCCCAGATGGGACGCGGCACCCTTGGCTGTGCTAATTCTGTACCGCACAGCCCACTGACACAACGTTTATAAGAGCATACAGTCATGGCACATGCCTGAGGGGGAGTATCGGGGGGGGCGGGAAGAAAAAAAAAAAAAAAAAAAAAAAAACAAACAAACCCCAAAAAAAAACAAAAAACAAAAAAAAAGCGGTAGGGGG